>OZ026573.1:26772494-27292494 GCA_964020215.1 Aurelia sp. 3 sensu Dawson et al. (2005) | reverse complement strand
GACGGTAAAAAACTCGTTGCAAGACTTTGATGCCAAAGAAATGTACCTACACCCTAAGAATCGATCAGTCTCGTTCCAAAAGCATTGAAAAATGTTCTTTTTTCATCATTTTTGAGTGTTCACACGATACCGTTTCCAAAATGCGCCAGTTAGAGTTCCGCTGTTAAAATCTACCGTTTTCGAAATCTACCGGCAAAAAATGTGCCGCTTTCGTGTGAACGGAAGGCCTATCCGTCACACTTTTCACCGTTTTCAAAATGTGCCGGCATTGTGTGAACGCAGTCTTAGACTCCGATCTTTGGGCCTAGCCCACGTTTTTGCAACGACATAGGCCTGGCAAAGAAATAAATAAACAATCAATATTTGGCTTGATCTGGCTTGGTAACTGGTGAGTAAATCATCTCATTACTTTGCTACATCATCGGTAGTTCTGGAATCATAACAACAGTATCCGACTGCCCATGATTGGATAAGGAAAGAATTTATTTAGAAATGCAACAAAAACAGAAGCATCTTTCTTCATCTCCTCATAGAGGTCCAATTTCATATTATTATATAACGGGTAAGTCCGAAAGTTTTGCAACGTTGGAAGATTTTATTGAAGCAATTCATGCCGGAAATTAGCTTTGTCAAATATACCCTGCATTAAGAAAAGGCTAACTTAGACAAGAAAACTTCTTTGGCCGACATCTGTGTTTCCATTTCATATCTACGATGCATGCCAAAAGTCTTGGAGCACCCTCCGCTAATTTTGCCTTGTTTTGCGATTTCCCCCTCTCCCCTTCAGAACAATGCTGTTTTGTGGTAAAAAATCGGGATGACAGGACGATCCGCGACTCTGCAGGAATGTGGGGACAATAGTCGTCGAAATCAACATGGTTAGAAATGCGGATTATGGAGAAATGGCCTAAGTGTTCCAAGGACTTTTGGCAGGTATTGTATAAATGATTTTAGTAAAATCGTATTTCACAAGATTCCTCAAATCGATCTTCAGTCAGATTCACGTTCATGCACGTGAGAAATTCTATACAATGACAGACATACTGAGTGAGCCAGAAAAAATGTCACACTTTTGAAAATTCATACCATCAAGAGTACTTCACAGATTTGAATGATTCAACTTGTTGTTAGCAGCCGAAAGATTGAATTATTCTTGTGATATTTCTCGCTGTCTTGCCAACACTAGAAGTATTGGTAAATTCAACTTTAAACAATTTCATGGTTGCAAAATGACTGAAAAGGAGGCCTAAAACATTGATCAAATTGTAAGGACTATCCTCACACAGAACAATACGCAATGGGCGCCTCATCTATCTCAGTTAGAAGACATCATTTTCAAACCAATACCCAAGATTTCCAAGATTTTCAGTCCTTTGGCAACAAGTGTGCAATGGATATCTCTCACCCATGAGCAATGCATTTTCTTTATTGATCTGCGCAGGAAGTGCTTAAAAATTTTATCAATGTTTTAGGTCCTTTTTCAGTCATTTTGCAGCTATGAAAATTTTACAAACTTGATTTTAGTGCTTGTGAGACAGCGAGAAAAATCACAAAATACTTTGATCTTTTGGCTTTTAACAAGAAATTGAATCATTCAAATATTAAAATATGATAAATGATAAGTATGTAGGTCAAGACTCACTTTTTCCTTGACGTCAAATTTGTTTGCATCACTATCTCCTTCACCTTCGTAGTAATCAACTTTTTGAAGTTGCTCAAGGACAATATCAGCGTATTGCATTGCACAAGATGCTACAATCTGTTCAAAGACAATTAAGACAGATTATACAATTATAAGAAACTAAGACCTACTCCGGACACGGTTTTAATGCCTTGATGAGTTTTCCTACTACGCAAATTTAGGCCAAAGCTTCACAGGGCCTCAAAGCAGAAATGCAACAAAAAAGAAACCATGCTATTGTCCCTGAAGTCTAAAGGGTCTGGTCTAATGGAATGAATAAATAAAAAAAATAAATAGTAGATAAATGACGATGATGATGATGATGATGATGACGATGATGATGATGATGATGATGATGATGATGATGATGATGATGGTGATGATGATGATGATGATGATGATGATGATGATGATGATGATGATGATGATGATGATGATGATGGTGATGATGATGATGATGATGATGATGATGATGATGATGATGATGATGATGATGATGATGATGATGACAATGACGATGACGATGATGATGCTGATGATGATGATGATGATGATGATGATGGTGGTGATAATGATGATGATGATGATGATGATGATGATTATGATGATGATGATGTTCCCGATGGAGGAATCATATCGCTCATTGATAAACTATACAACATGATATATTTACAGGATGATACATTTTTTCAGAGAAGTAACCCTGCTGCCTTCGAGACAAACGCTCTTAGCTGATGATACACCATGTTTAGTTAAAAAAAGGTCGTTACAAGGGTTGCGACAGGGTAAAGGACTCTCTTGGGCCTAAGGATCCCCTCAATGACTCTTCTCTTCTACTTGTAAACTACAGCGACAAAAGGAACAAAGAATATTTGCAAAAAAGATTTATGATTGTTACGGAATACTTACATCTGTTATTTGCGTCAAAAAGACGTAAGATCCAGCAAGGTCAGGCCATTCTAACTTTAACCAAAATGCGCAAATCTATAAAACAGAAAGACTAAGTGAAAATGAGTGCTCGAGAAATTGATAATGAAAAATTTAAAATCGTTTGTTTGTTTATTTTCAATTTTTTTTTGAGTGGGCTTGTCGGGATTTCTAGCTACCGAAAGTTAATTCAGGCCCACTGTGCATGCCGCATCCAGGCATGGGACCTTCCAGGAATGGGACCCCTACTTTAACGTCCCTTCCGAAGGATGGCGAGGTGAGTTGTGAGGTCAGGCCTTCGAAGTCACCCATCCGGAGTCTGACCTCACTCGACCGAGCTGACGAAGACTGTACAAGCCATTCGGCCACTCACCCGGCTACTCATCATTCTACTGAAAATACTTTTCTACTGTCAAAAGACTAATGCAATGGCCATTTTGTTAAGTGGTTGATGTCCATTTTTTACTAGCAAAGATGAACAAAGCACTAATTACCAGAACAAAAACGTCTGTATATATTTGAGCATTTTAGGTGATATTCTAACTGTTCAAGGCTCTTCTTTTTTTATATTCAAATAAACTGTTACAATACACATTACGAGCTACAGTAAGAACCCGCAAAATAGAAACTTCTTTATAAGAAACCTCAGACTGATTTTTTCGAGAAATGGTGCCCTCATATAAGAAACTTCTCAGCCTGATTTTAGGAAGGTTTCTTATAGGAGGATCCCAAATATATAACATACTTCATCATGGCTGAACAATTTGTGATGATGTCATTTTCAAATGCACAAATTCATGCAGAAGCTTGCATCAGCATGCAAATTTGGTGAACTTCCATTTTTGGTAATCTTAAATCTCAGTTTATGATGTGCAGCAGTGTATTTAAAGCATACTCACGCATGCATGTAAAGATATGTCACTTGAAATTATTGAAGGTTTCTTAACCATATTATAAGAAACTTTTCAGCCTCTTTCCTTGATAAATGTCCTTTTGATAAGAAACTAAACAGGCTATTTTGAAAAAACTGGTTTCTATTTTGCGGGTTCTTACTGCTTATGAAATCACTCTACAATACTAATAGACGATACCCCGGAGGGCAAAGGGCTGTGTCAACCCCGACGCCGATACATAAAGGTAAAAAACTACCTTAACTGCACGACAATTGCTACGAACAAGTTCCAAAACTAGGTTGCTGACGAAGGGATGGAGGTAAAGGACTTCACTCCAATCGACTCCAATCGACCACGACGTCACTCCAATCGACCAGTTTCGTGGATACAATATAGTGTAAACTCAAGAATATGTCTATTCCGTGAATTGGGCAAATCTTTATCACCATTCGAGAAAAATTGCAACAACGCTTCATTTGCAATATTTACATATTGAAGTGGTCGTAGCAATGCATAGATTCCAGCGAGAATTTCAAAGCAAGCGGAGAGAAACAAGGAGTGTTTGCAGGGACTTATGACATACCTGACCGAGGCAACAAGTGACATCAACTGCCGATGCAGAGTATTTCAGCATTGAATGCACAACTCGTACCTGAAAAATACAATTTCCGAATAGCTCCTATTCATGTTTCACTTTAACTTCATCTCGTTTACGAATAAAACTGAAGTTTGGTGGACAATGGAAAAGTTTCTTTCAGTTCTCAGATGACAGAGCAGAAACTGTGCACGTACGTGCAAAAACTCGTATCTTTGAGCCCCCTTAGCTTCCTGCAACAGATCCCAAAATTAGGCAACACTTGATATTTTCTTCCTAGGCCCTTGAACTCTTGTCTGTTCAAGCACTTCCTTTTCTCAAATTGCTCGAAGACGTCATTTTACGCAGATTCTGCTCTGTCTTCTCAGATCTATAACGTACTGGAAGGGCAGGGGGAAACAATGGGGATCTTTCGTAGGTCTATTGTCGCCAGGGGATTACCTAAAGAAATTTCCCTAAATACAGTTCAGCCCGAAGTTATTCATACACACACCAAATTCGGAGTATTTTGCATCGCTCTGTTTGCGGACCAATTTACTGGAGCTGCACTTTAGTTTCACTGCGAATAAGATAAAAGGCTGAAAATAAGCACAACAAGAGACATTTAAAGGAATGAAATAACTTACGAAGCGGTCCGCGAATGTAACGATTCAAAATACTCCAAATATGGCATGGGTATAAATAATTTCGGGCTTAACTGTATGTTGGATTTTAAAACAAATTATTACAGATACAAATCAATCGATCTGTTATTCAAATCAATGTTTCTTTTCGAATTAGGCCTACTACGGAACTGTGATCAAACATGCAATCTCTGTTGTTTTAAGCAGTTTCCATTGTTTTCTCCATCTATTTTGGCGGATGGTGTGAATCTACTCCTAAGTTAATGATCAAAGTTTGCTCATGTCTCTGCCCGGGGGGGGGGGGTACATGACTTGCGGATGGACGGGGGTCTGCCGCCCTGTTTTCAGAAAGGTACCCTCTTCTAATTACCGAAAGTTGCCGTCATACCCACTTTTATGATGAATTTTGGCGGAAAACCACCCATTTTTTGCTATTTTTCGCCAATTTCTGGATAACCCACCCTTGTTTATGGAAAATCTGCCGAAAAAGGGTACCTTGTTTAGAGAATTTGGGGCCCAAAAACCCACCCATATGGGCGGCACATACCCGTACCCTCGACATGTTATGTACCCCCCCCCCCGGGTGTCTCTGCAACACATGAATGTTCTGATTGTCCCTCTGTGAAATATGCATAAGACTTCAGTTTTAAACTAACACTTTAATTTTGAAAAAAAATCAAAAACCTGTTTGATATGGCCCACCGACAATCTGCAAAATCACTGCGTCAACAGAAGCAACAAAACCTGGAAAAATTCTCATACCTCATCCAGTTCAACAGCCTTTCTTATTCGTGCAATTGCCTTTAATTTTGCAAGGTCTAACCATTTGTTCATTGCAAGCCTGAACCATTCATGATACATGTCAATTGGACCTTCTAACATTTCTCTGAAAAAATAACATATTCTTACTTCATGCACTCATTTAGCTAAGACATAACTCATATGAATTACCACAAAGAAAACTAGTTCAGTTCCATCTCTGCATATAAAGGCAACTCTTTAGATTGCACAAGGCGATAGTTTGCACGACTGAATTCAGGGCAACTTTAACAGCTGTGTTCTTTTTTGCTTTGAATCACTGGTCGAGAACTACTGTCTACTATCAGTTGTTGGTTCCTATTAAATATTTCATACCCATTTCCTTCTCATGCCATCTAAGGCTAGACCTTTTAGCTATTCTGAAAAGAATCAGAATCGTACGGTATTTTGCTACATTTTGTCGAATTTTCGAATCAGCACAATACTGATAGAATCTCTAACGCCACACTATCGAACGTCGCGTATAAAAATGTATAAAAATAACGCTCAATCGCGGCTCTTTTGCTGAATAGCTAAAAGATCTATTTGAGCAGGTTTATCGAAGTTCTTTCCGACATGAAGAGATCGTCGTAAAGCCAAAACCAACATCCTCGAACGAATACAATATAGTCTTTCAGCAATCGGATAAAACAAAGTTTTTGAAACTTGGGGCGTATTCTTTTGGGTATCTGAAGTCTGCGAAGTCTTCTGAAAACGGTAGGCTTCGTAGAGAAACATTTCAGTTGCCATAAGAGTGCGAATTCTGAAAACGGTAGGGTTGGCAGACTAGACTTATGCCTTTTCGTCCCTTGTTTCCCTGCGTTCTTTGACTTGCTGATATCACTTGGTCAATAGGGACTCATAATATTACGCTTATATAATGGTCCCACTTTTTCAAAATGGCCTAAAAAGGTGGGAGTTCTCGTACACTCAACAAAATCGCTTCAAAATCTGGTTTAAAGAGCTCGAACACTGAACAGAGAAGTTTTAGTACAAATAATGATGTTGTGTTGACCTACAAAGCGCCAAATGCATACGTTTCAGGCAGTAATCTTCCTCTGTAGAAGCAAAATAGATCCATCGAAGCTGCGAGAACTCCAGGCTGCTTCAGCCGTTCTTTAACAGCAACAACAACAACATTCTGAATAGCGGCCCCTGATTGGTAAAAAACTGAATTCTAGCGATTTGATTGGTGAATACGGAACCACCCTACGCGGGCCTAAAGTGGGCCCATTATTTAAGAGTAATGTTATTAGTCCCTCTTGACCAAGTGATATCAGCAAGTCAAAGAACGCAGGGAAACAAGGGACGAAAAGGCATAAGTCTAGTCTGCCAACCCTTGTTACATCTTGTTACAATCATTCAACATTTGTTACGTCAACACTTGGAGCAGAAAATAACCCTAGTGCGATTGCGTTGACTGAACATTGTTCGATGGGTGTGTTAAAACGCTCTCAACATCGCTCAACAACACCTTGGACAATAGAAATGTTGAGTCGACCAACTGAACATTTTTCATATCGTTCAATCTCCACTCAACATGATTTAGCACTGTTCAACATCACTGAACATCACTCAACAAAGTGATGACAACAAACGCTCTCAACATTTGCCCTCTACAAATGTTCAATGATGTTTTTTTGTGAAATGTTGAGACCGTTTTGACGGGGCTAGAGCCGTTTCAGGCATGGATAACAGGATATGCCCTTAAATGGTTTAGTTGTCTGCCTGAGAAGGATTCTCACAAAGTCAAAAGCTGGTTCCACTTACTCTTCGTCAACGGCAGTTTTCATTTCTTTGAAGTTCTTCACAGCCACATAAACTTCAAAAAGGCCGGTTCCATAATCTTGGTATTCCAAACCATATTTCATTCGATGCGAAATGTCCAGAAGTACTGGCTTCACTTTTTCTGATAGCTTGAAAGAAGAGAATGCATTCAGTTCATAACTGTTCGTTCAAAGCATGGGTCCCACATTCTAAGACCCATATTGTTTAGTTGAATGGCTTGAAAGAAGCTTTAGTTACTTTCCTGTGATTCAACCGTTGGACTTTTCAAAAATCTTGATTATTTTTCGAAACTACAGCGTACTTCACATTTCAACTCATTTGAGGACGTGACGTCATCAAATTTCTACATCGTAAACCAGAAGAGTGACAGGCATTTGCGTAATACGATGTTGTTGCAATCCATAGACTAGGTGCTTCTAGAAAATTACTTGGCCTTAAATTTTTCTGAAAATTTTCTTGAATCTTTAAAAACGAAGAAAAACTGTAACTTTGAAAACATCAAAGATTTCAAAAAAACCCAATGGTAGAGTATACCGAAATAGCTGAAGTTTCTTTGAAGCCCTTCAGTTCAAAGAAATAGGTCATAGAATTTAAACCGACCTTTTTAAAGAATTCAAACCAATGCCCTCCTCCAATAAGTTAATATACGATTGCCCTAAAGATGGTGCACAAGAATTTTTACCAGGATCCTTTAGACTTATGACCTGGTTTCCCTTGTCTCCCTGTGCTCTTTGCCTTGATGATGGCGCTTCGGTCAACGGAGACTCAAAAACTTACACTGAAAAACTTGATCCTCTTTAGGCCCAAACTCTGAGCTTCATAGAGTACCAATCAGATTGCGAGATATGTGAATTACTATGGTGGTGGAAAATTAGATGGAATTTTTCTATTTGACTGAAGAACTGATAAAATTTGGACGAGATTCGAGATTTAAGGCCATGATTCCATCATAATTCGATTCATGAATGCAGAAAATAGGGTCAGCTTTTCAACTGTTTCATTATGAGGCCCTGCTGAGCAAGATTTACAGCATGGATACAAGGAACTCATCGTCATAAATCTAAGGATCCTTTGAGTCTTCTAGAATTTCGACTGATTTGATTGACAAATTAGAATTTGAAGTTCATTTGACAGAGGTTGGTCTCTTCTTTCAGGAGTTTTGGAGATTTTGTTGAGAAGTTTCCTTCAAGAAGTCTGCGACAAACTGCCCAAAATGAAGATCAAAGTTCAACGGCTTTCTTGCCTGACAGCAATGACAATTAACTGTGTTAGTAAGGATTACCCTTTCAGAAGATGGACATTCCTTTGAATAAAATTTGTTATACGAATGGGGATGATTTTCCATGCTCCACTTAAGGATAACATATGCTAAAAGTGTTCATATCATTGCTGTAAGTCAGAACATCGGGACAATTTGATTTTGCGACAAAGCAGTTTTTGAAGGTTTTCGAAGAGAGATTCTTGCGAAAATCCGTCTTACAATCGGAACAAAGTGACAGATCTCGGCAAAAAGCTTGACTGAACATGTCATGTCAACCTTAGAATAATAAGCTCATCCTCTCTGATTCAAAGTTCGAAATAAGCCCCCCTCTCCATCAAGCCCCTCCCCACTTATATCAAATTCTAGAATTTACCAAATATTTTCTACTTATTTAGCTAGACTTCTAACTTTTCATGTCAGTTTTGATTTGGTCTAAAATAATTCGTGTATCCTCGTGCCTTGATTTTGAGTAAGACCCCTCTCTCTTAAGCCCACCCTCTGGAGCGTCCAAAATTCAATAAGCCCCCGGGAGCTTAATAGAACTTCTACGGTAAATGTTTTATGCCAAGAACAGTAAGGACCTTATATGGCATCAACTGAATAGCGTTTTCAACAGCATGTGTTGCTTTTGACTCACTCAACTAGGACAGATTTTATAAGACAATAGCATCAGTTGCTTCAGTTGACACCTACATTCAAAGCGATTAGCGATTGCAGACAAAGGGACTTCTCGTAACCAGTAATTCAAAACAAACAAGTCACACAAGTTTCCATGAAAGCCAGGTCGCTAGCTCGCTTCACAGGGAAACCAGGATTGATTGGTAATGAATAAAAAGAATAAATAAGAATAAATAATGGCAAATAGAGAATGATTAATTCCATATATGTCCTCCGCAGCATTACGCTCCTTCGCAGTTCAGTAAAATTCATGCGCAGAGGACATATATGGAATTAATCATTCTCTATTTGCCATTATTCATTCTTATTTATTCTTTTTATTCTTTACCAATCAATCCTGGTTTCCCTGTGCTCACTTGTTATGGCTAAAAAAATGGCTAAAAAAATGGCTAAAAATTAGCTTTTTTAGCCATTAATTTTAGCTTTCTGGCTAAAAAAATGGAAAATATTTGGTGAATTCTGGAATTTGATATAAGTGGGGAGGGGCTTAATAGAGAGGGGATGCTTATTTCAAATTTTGACTCAGAGAGGAGGGGCTTATTAGATATGGGGGCTCAATACAAAGGGGGATCTTAATAGAGCCTTTACGGTATCTAAATATATGTAACTCACCAAAAATTCAAGTTCTGTGTAAACCAGTGAATAATATTGTACACCAGTTCTTAAAGGAAAATTTCCCGAAGTTAGACGAGTAAATTGGATACAGTAAAACATTAGAAATACCGAAAACAAAAAAAAACTGAGTAACGTACATTCACTGATTCTGTATCAGTAAAACTTCCTACGTTTTATCAAGAGTCAACAGAAGAATTCAGCTAACGCTGTCTACACTAACTTAAGATAATGTGATTGCCCTCTTGAGGAAACTTCTCCTCATACAAGCAAGGAAGTTTACATCATGAACAGTGAGATGCCGGTAGCCTTATCAACAGATAAAGAGATCTTTCCCTGAAGTGGGCATAAACAACGTTAGCTGGATTTGTCTGAAGAAAACGATATTAACATATGGTGGTGTCAACCCTAACAACAAAAGATGCATGCCAGAACGATTTGGCACTTAAAAGTTAGTGGATGGAGCTAAGTAGAAGCTATCTATAAACAGAACAAAGAAAAGCCTGCACACGCTATTGTTCCTCCAGCTAAACAATATCCACGCATGTATCGAATGCTTTTAGCAAGAAGTTATCAAGAAAGTAAAGAAAATCAACAGAGAATACTTACGGTTTAAAAAGTCTGATATATTTCTTCTTTGCAGCATTCAGATACACAGTTAAGGAGTTCGTCACATTTACAAAACTTGACAATAGTGCTTGGTCACTCTGAAATCAAAACAAAAATACAGTGTTAATAAATAACAATATTTTTTTGCGTGTGGTACGCTTCTGTAAACAAGCAATTCTTTTTATGACAGCCATGATGAAGTGTTGTCATTATTGCAATGTTGTGTGTAATCCATTCTCTTGCACCCTGTCACAGTATTAAAGACTTGCCTATGTACAATGTTTCGTTGTACGTTATGTAAATTTAATATCTTACGAAACAGACCTAGCAATCCAACATTCTCTACCTGTATCCTGTTGCACATTAAGAATTCCATTGACAGGATACCCAAATACAATTTCAATTATTGTTATTTTTTCTTATTCCTCCATCAACTTTCCTGTCTGTGTCTTTTCTATAATTATTGCTACAGTTATTATTTGGATCTTCCGGCGCACTTTATAACTACAAACACCGACAAAACTCGTTGAGATAAAAGAGTTTCATGCTAAAAGATGCCTTTCCTGCCATTAAACTATTACCAGTCACTGCTAAAGGCCCCCTCCCCCATTGCAATGTTGGTAGGTTGAAGAACACATAGTTGTGAATTGATCTATGACATTTCCATCGGCTTCCAACTTTGCAATGGGGGGCGGGGGGATCTTAACTCAAAATTTCCTCCAAAAAGTAGAGTGCCTCATGAGTTTTGCCCGGGATTGTAGCTATATCTCTGACATAATTAAGAACTGCATATTTATCTGTTCCAAATACCGCAGATTCAAATTGTTCCTTATTAAAGTGAACAAGGTCCACCTTGGTATTTTCTATCACTCATCTAATCCCTTGATGATTGTTTAGTTTACGTGTAAAGTTAGATGCCAAGGTTCCGCACGCTAGAATTGATCATATCATTCTTACGTTACAACGACTTTTATGAAAATGTTTCATATTTCATAGCAAAACCCTTCATCAAATTTGTATTATTTTTGGTCCATTGAAGATCGGAATTACTTACCCGTTCAAGAGGCTCATTGAAAGCGATTGCCAGTTCAAACCACTCCTTGGTGCCCAGCTACAGAAAAGACAGGAAAATTGAAAATTTAGAAACACCAGGAGATCCTAAGTATTGACGATTGCCGAAATAAGCGATCATAAAAGAATTATTTATCGATGGCAATGTCTACAATTAATCACAAGAACCGACTGGGTGAGTAAAAAAATGTATCCACTGTTTGAAAATCGTACAGCAAAAAGCAAAATTACAATTTGAAAAATAACAATTAAGGTGGCTAGGCTGAGGGTTTAACTAAATGTTTTAAAAAATTCATGATTTACAATACACATTTCTAATCTCAATCAAGAGTTCCCGAAATTTAGCAAAACCTAAGTGGGCAGTTCAATTTCATCTCTTTCCTATCAACTGAAATGGTAAAGTGATTTTTCTTCAGTTCCGTCGTTGCATTTTAGCGGGACATAGACTGCTGAACTGTAATTATGCTCTCTCATTAATTCTCAGTATCAAAAATTCAAAATTTACATGACAGTGGACAGCCCACTTCTGGCTGCATTCTGAAAAATTGAGAAATATGACTTTGGACTAAATCTTGACTTCAGAAAGAAAAATTAAGCAAAAAATTATGGGCAAAATCTCTAAAATTAAAATGAAACCTCCATAAAATGATGGGATCAAAATTTTACTAACTGGTGGTATAACATTTCCAGTACAATTTTTCAAAGAGTGGATACAATTTCTCTGATTCATCGAGTTGAAAAAAATAATTTGTACGCTGAAATTCATTACATTTCAATCGTTCGTACAGTCGCAAAGGAACTGTAAGTGAGATTTTTTTAAAAGGTTTCAAAAATCCTTCATACATTTGAGAATCACATAGCAAGCATTACTCCAGTTAAGAAAATTGCTTCCTTATGCCCCATTCACATTGCAAGTTAAACCAGCTTCAATTAAACCAGGTCTTCGAATAGGGCCTTCTGACTGGTCAATTCAACAAATCCAGTCATTTGATTGGCTGAAATTTGCACTTACTTAGATAAAGTTGGTTTAACTGTGTCAGTGTGAATGCAGTACTATTTTACGTTTTACGGAAACGCACCTTCAAATTGAGTCATACGGTTATGATCTATGCGCGCATATAGATCAAGACTATGCAGCGCTATCCTAAACTGATAGCATAATGACGTTATCCGACAGAAGTATTATCATAGAGGAAAGAAAACGCTATTACAGTACCTTCAGCTCTGTTTCAAGTTCTTTTTTAATCTTTCTTTCTGGGTATGTAGTTTTGAATAATGTCAGTTTGTACAAATTAAGCATGCATCTGAAAGGAAAGGAACAGAAGTTTCAAAAAAAGCTTTGTTATGTCAAAAAGAGGAAATGATATTTAAACCGCTAAATACATTGAGACACGAGGCAATCTGTTCGTTTTCAGAAGCAGAACTGAACCTATTTCAATTATACGATGTTCCACTTGGGAGATCTGGGGTTGCACCATCCCTACAATATCTTGAATAAGGCCACAGATTTAACAATTTTTGGTAAACTTTTTCGCACCTTGTCTACAATTTATGAAGGTCAAGTTTATGGGAATGTATGGTTACATGGGAACTGTCGATTCGAACTGAAAACATGCACCAAGCGATGTAAACTTCTCTATGACTCCTCGTAGTTTAACATGTCAAAGTCCAGTGTCTGTGCAAAGTTACATTGAATTGAAAACATGGTCTGCAACGACTTTAGCTGATAAATTTATTGGCCAAAAGGGAATACTTCCAAAGCATGCAAAGCCTTCTACCAGCCAGATAAAATCATTGCTAATAGAAAAAACTTCCTCAATGAGAAACTTGACGTAATTTGATGCAATTTTCTTATGAACTGAACGATAGAGAGAACCATTCTTGTGTAAAATCTGCTTAGTTTGTTAACTCACAGAAGTAGATTTCCAAGTCGCAGACATTGCTCTACCCCAGTTGGCGGAAATACTAATCGATGCCTCCTTATGAGTTGCATTGAATAGTCAATAAAGTCGTCGATTGACTTGATGAATGTCTTTGTCTAGGATGAACAAAAAAATGCATCAAAAATTTGCACCAAGGTTGGATAAACTCAACGTTTTTGGCTTTGCGTTCACATTAATCCACCCTAAAAACGGAGCTAAATGAATACGCTGACAACAACAAGTCTTGCTAGTCTTGCTTCTAAAAAAAGACATTCAGGTGTGTTTTGAGAACAAGTGTGAACACCAATTGAAAGATATTTGCCTTTATATGAAAATGGAGCAGCGTGAGCAACGAGGAAGAATACCTCCTTTGTAGGAGTAAAAACGGAGCAAAATGAAAACGGATTAGTGTGAATGGGGCCCTAGATAAGAACCTGGAGATTTGCAGGTCAGCCTGGGTTCTTAAACAATGAATGAAATGGAACGCATCCTATAAAAAGATTAAAAATTTGAATACTTAAGCCTGTAGGCTCTTAATCTACTGGGTTCTCATACATGGGTTTTTACAGCAAGTGACATAATTTATCAAGAATTGATAAATGCCAAAATATATACCTCTTCCTCATCAAGGTCATGTTTCTTTGAAAGACTCTTTATGAATTCAACCAGTTTAACCATGGGTTCCATTGGAATCATAACATCTTGAATGCATTTTGAATATACTTCCCATTTACTACAGGAATGAAGAATGACAAAATCAGAATGACAAATCAAAACAATATTACCATAAAAGCTCTATTAAGCCCCCCTCTCCATTAAGCCCCCCTCTCTAATAAGCCTCTCCCCTCTGAGTCAAAAATTGAAATAAGCCCCCTCCCTATTAAGCCCCCCCCAACTTATACAAAATTCTAGAATTTACTACGTATTTTCCGTTTATTTGGCTACACAACCGTACATGTTAATTTTAGTATGATTTGGGATAAAAACTGTGTCGAATTTGTGCATTTGAGCCGTAAAATTGTATGTTGAATCCGCAAAATATGGAATAAAGGAACTGAAAAGCTACCAAATATATCCTTTTCGGCTTGATTTTGTGAACAAACCCCCCTCTCTAATAAGCCCCCCTCTGGGGGGGGGTAATAGAGCTTTTACGGTATGTTTAGATTGCAAAGGTACGCAAGAGCAGCGTCCATTGGAACTGAGACTGTAGCGTTCAAGACTCAAGCCCCTTTCCAATTTTTAAAAAGCAACTACAATTTGTTTTGCCTAGACTGACGACGTGACTCCTTTTATTCGTTCAACGTTTTGAATGTTTGATGTTCAAATCCGTAGGGCAAAGAGTGCCTCGTAATTACTACTTATAATAGTTTTAATAAATTTCTATACCCTTTCGTTGCATCCCCAACTACAGGGTGTCTCAAAAAAATTGTTCGACGTTTGATTAAATATTAAAAAATAACGACAACATGAACAGGCTCATGGAAACATAACCTTGTACCTAAGATTATGAAGTAATTTTAGAGACTAAAATCGTGCAAATCGGTTAAAACTTCACTGAGTTACGAGCTCTCGAAGGTCGGAAATATGCGATTGCTGAAACCAGAGACCCCTCAGATTACTGGTATTGCAAAAAGCTCGAAGACGGAGGTAAGAGAGGCTTATCCAATGTCATACCTCTCGTTGATATCAGAGCAAACCAAATACGACTTCTAAAGTAAATTATTTCTTGTGATCATTCTGAAAATTTACTAACATTGCGTAAGTCCAAAATCAATGGTTCAAAACATAATCGGCGAGAGACTGAATCTGTTTCCTCAAAGCATCCATATGCTTGACAGTTAGGTTATCAAAAACCTGTTTGAATCCCATTTGGCTCGCCCTGAAACAGTTGAGAAATAACAGAAACGACGGCCTATGGGACTTTTACCAAAAATGCCATTTTGAGGCCTCTGGTTTCACCTTTCGCACAAACTTGAACTTCAAAAGCTTGTAACCCCATGAATTTTTAGCGGATTTGCAAGATTCTTGTGTCAAAATTTAATTTAAAATCTCAGGAAAAGGGTAACTTGACCAAGGGCCCATTCAGCGTATCGTTATTTCTTAGTATTTAATCAAACGTCGAACAATTTTTTGAGACACCCTGTAGTTAGAATAAAATGTTTGAAAAAACTTAAAAAAGTTACTGATTGAATGACTGGACTGATTAATTAATAACAGACTTACATTACAGCTTCTTGGTACGGCGAGAGTGAGTTCTGAATGCAAAATTGATTGAAAAGATAAGCACCAGGAGTTGTCAATTCATAGTTCCATGGGCCTTCTTTGGCCTCCTATCAAGAAAAATTTGAAGTTATCATTTTGGATTACAACCTGGCGAGTGGCAACTCAAATACGCTTCCAAATGGATATGAGTCACTGTTTTGGGGTTCTTGTTTGAAGCTGGTACCAGATTCTTGTGTCGGTCTCTTCAATTAGGTCAAGATCATTGAGCATGGCTTTTTAGTTGCTCCATGATGCTCTGGTTGTTAGTATTGGCCTTGGGGGTACACAACATGTTGAATTCCTTTAACGTGGCTGGCAAAACTTCAAAATGGGTATTTTCTCACCAAAATTCGTCATGAAAATGGGTGCTAAGGCCAGTTACGGTAATCAGGAGAGGGTAGCTGTCTGAAAACTGGACGGAAGGCCCCTGTGCATCCACAAGTCATGTGCCCCCCCCCCCCCGGCCCGAGGACATTGACCTCGTACTCTCATCAGATGTTTTTAAATTCACATCTCTCCTTAAAACGATCGAAGAATAACGGCTCATAATTTCACAATATGTTTGGTTTCACCCTGCCTGCTCAGACAAAGTGACAGTACACAGTGGTAGGGTATTTCATAAACCGTAATTTCTTTAGTTTTGCCAATAAATGGTCTTTACTAGGTCTTGTATTAGAGCTATTCCTTTAAAACCAATTTTAAAGAATTTTAGAATAGTAAGGATAATAAAAACCTTGTGACGCAGCACTTATCTGCGAGATTGCGACAATCCAAATCAGATGACAGCGTAACAGAATGGCTACAGACTAAAGATGGCAGCGAGGAAGTTTCTACCCAGATGCATGGCGCTCCGTAATCGAATCCTTCTAGAATACTTCCAGATTCATAACTGGAATGCAATGCATTTTCTTAAAAGCTCCTCGCTGCCATCCATTTCGTAATCGTTTATCAAAACAAACCAAAGGTATAAAGAGACAACAAGGTTTTTACCTGAGAATTGAAATATTCGTCGTAATCATGTCTGAGAAATTGTTTCAAAAGTTCTCTTTGCAATTTCATCGGAGTACGCAATGCTTCATCGTTGATTGGGACTCTGTCTTCCTACAAGTCAAAATAACAGTTATCAAGTTGTTATCGACGCAGCAGAATTATAGAATCAAAAATTTAAAGTGTGACCCAAAAATTGCGCTCCATTTGTATGTAAACGTGAAAGTAAAGTTGCGGTTTTTAGCACCAAGCGATGGGATCGCAGAAGTAGCTAAGCGCTAATTGAGTCTGCCACCCCTCGTCATGACGCTCAAGTCATGGGGCCCTGCAAGGTATCGAGCCCTCTCCGCCTGACTGTCCTGGCTACAAAGTCAGAGGATTACACCACTGCGCCACAACACCTGAATGACTGCTTTGGAAGAGTTGTGCGCTCCAGTGTTCTATTCTGGCTACAGTTCCACAAGATAGGTTTCAACTTACAGTTTGCGATCTTGCTTTAGCCAATCAGATAAGTGGTTGTTGGTTCATTGCACAAGAAAGTGGAAAAAGTGAGTGTTTCAAAACAGCACTTTCTTTGTTTTGCAATAATGTCAATATCAGCTGTCTTGAGCGTATTACCTTGCTATCTATTTATTATCACTTTGTAAAATCGTGTCTGTTACCGTAAGGTTTTATTGAAATACAGGATATGATAAATTTCTAATCAGCGGAATTGGCAACCTTCAATGGAAAAATGTGTCCTTTCTTCAGGAAAATTTTAAAAATCAAACATAACCACAGAAAACAAAAGATACTATACAACCATAGACGTAGGAACTGGGGGGCACTAGGGGCACGTGCCCCCCAAGATTTTGCAATGAACAAAGAAGTGCCCTTTTCATTTTTAGGAAAAGCCCCCTTTGCCTTGAGGTAAAAGGTGCCCTCGAAGTGTCGTGCTCCGTCCGTGTATAATACAACATACCTGCTCAGCAGACAATCTGATTTTCAATTTAAGCGATCCTTGTACGTGTGACTTGTGTGACCTTGGTTCTAAATCAAAATCTGCTTCTAAACCACTGGTCGGAATGTCCTGAAATAAATAGGTACGTTACCTCAGAGTCCAGAAAATATTACGGCCCTACGGCTTTGAGCCAGTGGAAGGCTTTCCTTGCTGCTGTCATATTTGAGGTAGGTTTAGTACTGCTGGCAAGAAACTAGAAAAATTGAGCGTCATTTTAGCAACAGAGGTTGGTTTGTGAATTCTAGGATTATGAACAACAAATGGAGTTTTAAACTCTGGTAATTTGATTTGATGATATTTTGAAGGTTTTACTAACAAAATTGGCCTTCCGAGGAATGTTTCAGCTTACTTCTTGACTCTTCGTTAACTATAGAGATTCAACATGCATAAATAAAGGGGAAAGGCGAAATAAAAACAATAAGATGCGAAACATGAATTTTATCCTTGAAATCTGCGTTGAGCAACGAGAGAATCTGCAAACTTTTTTCCCATGGCACTGGTCACAGAAATTCAACATATGTAATCAGAAAGAGTTTATAACTTACATACCCTTATAAAAACTTCAACAATTCCAAGGAAATCGTCCATTGACTTGTTATCACATTTTGTACTCTGCACAACCTCTTTCAAGAACCTTCAACAACAATCAATTCAGATTAGAAGTGTTTTATTAAAGCTACGTTCTTTTGACCAAAACAATTTTGTATGTTGCAACTATTTGCACATCGTGTTATCTACGAAACACTATTTCAGTTCAATAAAGGTATATGCTAGGAAAATAGGGAGGCAGGAGGATTGGACTGGAGACTTGAGAATTGAGACTGGAGACTTGAATACCTAAAGGTAAATAAAAGGAATTCTTCACGCTCGCTTTGAGCAGTTATCAAAGATCTTTTTATACAATGCAATGATACCTCATTGGAGAGAGTAGCATCGTCATAGAAAAGCTATGTTGAACAGAGATTAAACACTGGTACGAAACTTCTTCTGCAAAAAACGTGCCGAAGACATACCTGTTGAATCCACTGAATCCTTTAATGGCTGTAATACGATTATCTTCATCAAGGAAAACAGTAGAGTCATCCTTGTCCCTAGAAATTAAAATTTTCACAGGCTGAAAGTACGTTCGACTACTATAAGATCCGCAGAAAAAACTATGCGGCTTCCATTTCCACAAGCAAGAAATTTGCACATGTTTTCTTGAGGTATGACTTGGCAACTCCTTTATAAGCTTGTAGACAATTAATATCTTCTCTGATGGTAAAATATAATCCAGGGATCGGTACACGTTACACTTTAAAACAGCTGATATTTTGATAAAAATCTTAACAGTGGGCTCTTGATTCAGTTCCAGTCAAGGAGCTTCCATTGAGCTACAGGGGGTCAGGTCAATATAAGTGAAGGAGCTTCCATTGAGATACAGGGGGTCAGGTTTGGGGACTAGATGACCTTGTGTCTTTTCCCCGCTATGATTGGCTCAGATTATTGTATTGTAGTTGTTTTTGTATCAAATAAATAAAACAAGAAAAAACGGTCAATATTCCCTTGCTTCGAAATAGACCTTTTAGATAATCAAAAAGGGTGGATGGAGTCATATCTTATAAAATTTGTGGAAGCTGAAGAATTTTGGATGTACATAACTATTTCTGTGTACACAATAGCAGAAGAAATAGCTGTAACTTCACTCAATCTAACATTTCGTATAAAAACGTCTGGAGACTTGAGAATTGGATTGTACTGGATCAGACTCAATTGTTATTAAAGTCCCTTCAATTTCACTTATTGAACTGAACTGATATTATTGACGAATATAATGAGCCTATGACTGGTGGATGTCATTAGTAACATCAAGATGCCTTCTTTAAATGGTCCTGAACAAAATTGAAGTGTGTGTGGGTTTACACTGAAAAAACAAATTTATCTTACCATAAATCAATTCGGAGAATATCTTCTTCAATATCATTTACTTCTCTGCAACAAAATAAGAGAAGTGTTGAGAATAATCTTTCATTCAAATTCAGAGGACTTCTCTAGGTCTACATGGTCACATTTGGTTTCCTTGAAGACAAAGCGATTTGCTTTAAAGGTGATCTGAAGCGAAAATTTTTATTGATACAGATGAATAGCACTGTTGAACGATGAAGAATGTCATTAAAATTTTTTTGATACTTAGTTTCATCTTCGAGTTATCCACTAATTTGGACGATTGGCTGATGACGTCATTTTGTTTGCAAAAAGTACGAGAAAGTATACAAGGTTGACCACGTTTCCAAAGGGAAATAAAGTCAACGACCTTTCCTTCAAATGAAATGCCTTTCTAAAGGTCACATCAGTTGATGAAACAATGTTTATTGCATTTATTCTGCTCAGCTGAAATGTTTCCTAAAACTGTAACCTTTCAAAGATCAGATACAGCTTTTTTCCGTATAGAATCCTAACAATTTGCAAACAAAATGAGGTCATCAACTGACACCTAAAATCATTGGATAACTTAGAAACGAAATGAGATATCAAAAAAAGATCAACAGGATTTCTTATCAATCAACAGGGCCCTTCATTTGCATCAATAAAAATTTTCGCTTCAGATCACCTTTAAGAAGGACAGATTTCACACCTCTGAGAGCACTCAATCAAATTAAATTAAACCCATGTGGCAAAACGTAATGGCTGCCTTCACGGAAGGTGTTAAGTCTATTCTCAAGGCTGCCAAATAGCCTCGTCTATAATCAGAAATGTACCTTTCGTTTTACAAACTTCGTCCTTGATCATCTGATTATAACATAAAAAAATTAAAAGAAATAAGAAGATAAAGTAAGGAAATTTAACAAACTCACAATTGAAACTGTTCATTCCATACAGGATTAAGCGTATTCATTTTTATCTTCGTCAATTTAACAGTGTCTTCGTCACGAATCTCACTAAGTACAACCTTCTTGTGTCGTTTGCCATCTTTACTTAGCTTGTTTCCTTCAGCTTCTTTGATCACTGCTAGCATGCAATATGGATCACTGAGTCCTACAATAGATGTGTTACTATCGAAAAGATGTGCTTTGTTGGGGATAGGAGCCGGCTAAGTTGTGAGCCTCAAGTTGTGAAAAGGTCTCCAGAACGCATGCAGGATTTGGAAACTCTGCCAGCATCGTATAGACGGGATGGGAGGCCAAAACGGCAATATTTCATGCCATTTTCAAATTCTACCGGCATCATGTAAACAGGGTCCGCGGCGTTTCCATTGTTCCGTTTTCATTTGTTTCATTTCCTTTGCTCAGACATTTCCCTCGTTTTGTCTTTTGGCGCTAGGTCGGTTGCTGTTGTTCTACCCGAGGGGCAAATCACTCCTGAAAATGGCGTACGAGATTAATAATCACCAGAGATTATTTTGTGATTAATTTGATTTTTTTGTGATTTATGTGATTAATTTGTGATTATTCTGGAATAAATCGCAGAATAAACCACACATTCCAAAATGTTCTCGGCTCCTGTACTATAAAAATTGTATGAATAGGCAAGACAGAGCAAGATTGATAAACCAAATGATAAAATATGACGGTAAGCTGTTTCATAAATCAAGTCATGACTATCATGACAATTTGATTTGGCAGGGTTGTTTGTAACACATGAACGAGGCTTTCCTTTTTGCTCCATCGCAGGGGACTCAGAATCTTGGATTGGTGCTGTTCATGTTTTCGAGCTTGGGTTTGCGTATCTGATAATTTGTTCACATAAATATGGACCATGGTGATAGGGACAAGCTAATCTTTTCATTTCTCATAAAAGTAAACAAATAAAAGTGATTAAAGATTCAAAATTTGTGATTAATATGACTGGTGATTTTTCGTGATTAATGTGATTTTTTGTGATTAACGTGATTAATTTGTGATTAAAGTGTGATTATTTTTGAGAGCGTACGAGATTTTAAGCAGTGATTTGCCCCTCGGTTCTACCGTTTTCGATTGATTGTATTTGCGATGTTTCCATTGAAACGATGCATTTTAAATAGCCTCCAATTACAAATCATCTCACTAATCACTTTGCACAACATTTTGAAATGTCTCAGTTTTCAATCGCTTTAAATGGAAACGCAACAGAGAAATGGAAATAGAGCCTTAGTTTGCTCTCTGATTGGCTAATTAAAAAATAAGAACACAATATTAACTCCAATGCTGGGAAAGGCAGGTGAACATTCATCTCGCGGAGGGCATATTCATCCCGCGGGAAATAGCATGTAGGATATTTCCCGTACCATCCAGCGAGAAAAGCGAGTGTTAATCATTCGCATAACTCGTAAGAGTCCCGGGAACCGCCGGAAATAACGGGATATTTCCCGTGAGATATGGAAATATAGGCGGATACTAATTCTCATTGGGAAGATACTTCCTATTGAAAATGTAATATCTCCTGCTTTGGCAGGGATAATGCACTGTATCTACAGACACTACAGCAATTGCAGTACATTACCATTTGCATCTTTTGCCTCCAAATCTTTTGCATCAACCACTGTTGATAAAGATAAAGCATTGATCATTCGATTAGTGTAGAAATGGCAAAAGATTCTACCTACGGGTGGATCAAAGGAACTGCACACGGTTGTCAATTCGTTGTGCAGAGAATACCTGAGCTATTGGAATGATTAAAAGTTTGCTAGGTAGCCGAAAAGCTGAAGTATTTTTTATATACCTTTCAACTTTTCTGAGCATCAGAAATACAGGTAATTGGTTTCATGATAATTTCTTTACTTCGAAATGCGTGAAAAAAGAATAGGTAGTCTCCTAAACTAGAGACACTTCATGTGTCTTCGTTAATGAAGTGCCCAACTTATCAGATGAATCTTAAAATAAATCTGTCAGTAGGGAAGAAAATCAAGTCCACAGTAAGGACGTGTTGACTTGATAGGGTGTTCGTTTAGAGAAACTTAGGTACTTGGTACTTAGATTTACTAACAAATGATGTATGCTCTAAACAAGAACTTGGTAAGAAGGCTGATACTAAGAGTATCCTCAAACGAAGAGGCCACGACAAATATCTACATAAAGTGGGGTGGATTGAGAACGCGATGAAAGTGGAAGCCTTATTTTCATCAAACACGATTCTATAGCTTTGTAGAAATTTTTAAAAGTAAAATTAAACCATTTACCTGTAACAACGACATAGGTTTTTGGTGGCTGTTGAAACAAAATGTCATCATCAAGTATCATAAACAACAATCGTAATACCATTTTACGCAAGTGTAGAACATACATACATATAAACATTATCTACCGGGTGAGCCAGAAAATGTTCCCACTTTTGAAAATTCATAGCACTAAGCCTATTTCACTGATTTGAATCATTCAAATTCTAGTTTAAAGTCGAAAGATCAAAGTATTTTTGTGATTTTTCTCGCTGTCCTACCAGGACTAGAGAATTGGTAAATTCAACTTTATAAAAATTTCATGGTTGCAAAATGACGGAAAAAGAGCCTAAAACATTGATCAAATCGTAAGGACTCTATTCAAATCGAACAATAGGCCATGGGCGTTCCACCTCCCTCAAGAGTTATAAGACATCGATTTTCAAACAAATACAAAAGATTTTCAATCCCAAGGCAATTAATGCCTAGAGGATATCTCTCACCCATGAGAAGTTGCATTTCCTTCATTATCCTGTGCGAGAAACCATTTATGAATTGATCGATGTTTTAGGCCATTTTTCAGTCATTTTGCAACCATGAAATTTTTTAAAGTTGAATTAACCTATATTTGTAGTGCTGGTAGGACAGCGAGAAAAATCACAAAAATACTTTGATCTTTCGGCTTTTAACTAAAATTTGAATGATTCAAATCCGTGAAATAGTCTTGGTGCTATGAATTTTCAAAAGTGGGAACTTTTTTCTGGCTCAACCGGTATTTGATAAGCAGGTTAAAAATTAATGTGTCAGCTAAAGCTGACGTGGACCTGCTAAAAAATAACGATATGCTGGGTGGACCTCTGGTCAAGTCAACCTTTTCCTGAGATTTTAAATTAATTTTTGAGAAAAAATCTTGCAAATCGGATAAAAATCATGGGGTTACAAGCTTTTGAAGTTTAAGTTTGTGCGAAAGGTGAAACCAGAGACCTCGAAATGGCATTTTTGGTAAAAGTCCCATAGGCCGTCGTTTCTGTTATTTCTCAATTGTTTCAGGGCGAACCAAGTTTGATTTAAACAGGTATTCGATAACCTAACTGTCAAGCATATGAATGCTTTGAGGAAACTCTGTCTCTCGCCGATTTTGTTTTGAACCACTGTTTTCGGATCTTGATCGCAAGAAATAATTTATATACTTTAGAAGTCGTATTGAAAAGTGTCTCAGTTTCTGTTGGCATCTATTTTGATTACTAACCTTTCTTCCCTTCATGGTTTTGTAAATTGTCTTGTGCTCATCACGAGATACTCCAAACGCCTGAAAAAAAGAAAAGGAGATGACAGTAAGATTGAAGGCGAAGTTGATGAAATTGTGAGAGATTCGCATGTTCAAGGTTTATTAAAAAGCTAAAGTTAAACACCGTCACAGCGAGTGAGTAAAAAAAGTTAAAACGTTTCGAAGCCCGAAATATGCTACATAGTCATCATATTCATTAGAACTGTTAATCATTGTGTACGTGAAATACAATCTTAAATAAGACGATTCAGTTTGTGTATATAAATCGGTTGTATATACCCCTGTTATGATCAATTTCATGAATTTGTTTCGTTCGATCTCAGAATCCTTCAAAACTGGCATAAATCCTTAGGCCATAGGCCACGTCTATAACGTGGACCTAGCGGACTGCCAAACAAGGCAAGGAAAAGGGAAAAAGGTCCGCCAAACAAGGTCCGCCCTTTAGGATTTGGCATAGGCGATTCTAAGATTGACACTTTTGTTAAATCAATTCTAAATCGAGAAAATAACCACCGTTTCAAACCAATTAAATTTCATTACTTAAGATTACATGTTAACCCCACAATGACAGTCAGTTTCAAGGAATCCGATGGGTATCTTGCAAACTATAGACTTAGAAGCATTTTTACTTTTTTTACTCGGCTGGTATGCTAATCTTTTACTTACTTTTTGACCATAAACAATCAAATCCCCAGGACTTATTTCATCTTCCCCAACTTTTCTTTTCCCAAGCTGATGACTGACCACGTACAGCAGCTCCGTGTACATCAATTTCGCCTGTGCAAAATAAATACATTAGACATGTCTCAATAAAGACGTCCATGAAAAAACAGCTCTTCATTCCCACTCAAGCAGACTGAAATTTGTAAGCATCTGTTGCTTCTTTAGGCATATTTCACAGCGCAAATCTAGATGTTACTTCATTGAAAAAAGTCACAAGGAATATCGTTCTGGAATTAGAAGTTGCGATGATTTATAATTTCTATGACAGCAAAACATGAAATAAATTCCAATTCCATCTAAGACTTGTGGAGTTCCATCCAACCGAAATCAGACTGAGTTCTACTGAGAGAGCTTCTCCTCATTAAGGAAGTCCACACATATATGTTTCATATATTTTCCTTCATAGTAAAACTGTAGACGTTGTGGCTAGCACTAAAACATATTTGCAAGTTGTATTGAAGTTTATGTATGTACAAGAATTCGAAATGAAACTGAACTCATTACATCGTTGTAGTCATCGCCAATGATAGGCTAATGGAAGCGCAAACCACCATTTTGAGCAAATGATTCAATTTAATTGAGCGTGTAAAAATGTTACTGATGTTTCTATATAAATGGGACTTTGTAATGAGTCTAAACAGCACCTTTCAAAATAAAGTCGCCTTTGACCAACACAACGGAGTTATATTCAAAGCAATAATATTGAAAATTGTCCTGTTCTTCCCGAATCTGATTTTTCTAATTAGGTTCAGTAAGTTATCCCTCTTCAATCGGCCATCCCTTCCCGTAGATATGGAAGGATTTATGCAGAAAGCCCCTATCGAAAACTTGTAAAAACGAATGAAAACGACAAGATAAATTCTTTCTGTTTTTCCTAGCAATAATGACAATAAAACGCATTCATTTATTCTGTTCTCATGGGAGAATGGAATCCTTCTGGCAGCAAGACGCGGACATCTTTGTAAACACAGCTACTTTTTATGTTTTAGAGCATTCTAATTTTCCAGCCTTTTCCCTCCCAGAAAGCTGCTCACAGACAGACAAATTCCCTAAGAACAGTTTGGATTCTCGCACTTCCATCAATTGTGAAAGTGCTCACATTGCATGTTTCTTCCCTTCTCGACGTCCTATTTTTGCAATGCGGCCTTCAAAAGTATACTTTTCGGGTTGTCAGTTTAAGAATAGAATGTACAATAATTCTATCGAGACTAGCAAAAGTTTTGAAGTTGACTTCACTTTGTAAGTTACATCCTGGAACAAAAGAATTATGCTGGCGTCTTCTTGACTCGAACAAAGGCAGATTTTGTAACACAATAGCATCAGTCGCTTTGGTTCACACCTCATTTCAATGTGATTAACGAATGCAGACAAAAGAAATTTTCTCAACCACCAATTCAAAACAAACGAAGCCGCAACGTTGCCCTGAAACCAGTACGGCGAACTCCCGTTTGGTGCGGGCGAAGGGAGGTTTTTGAGAGAAGGTATGATCTTATAACGAAGGAAGATGGGTAAATCTAAAGTTCTGTCTCGCGGATTTTGTTTACTTGATTCAGGAGCTGAGGAGCGACTGCGTACATCTGAGGAATAACTACGCAAAAATTGTAATGCCTTCTGGTCGGTTTAAACAAAATCCGCGAGACAGAACTTTAGATTTACCCATCTTCTTTCGTTATAAGCACATACCTTCTCTTAAAAACCTCCCTTCACCCGCACCAAACGAGAGTTTGCCGTACTGGTTTCAAGGCAACTTTGCGACTTCATTTGTTTTGAATTTCTGCTTGAGAGAATTTCTTTTGTCTGCATACGTTAATCGCTATGAATTGAGGTGTGAACCAAAGCGACTGATGCTATTGCATTACAAAATCTGCCCTTGTTCTTGACTCAAGTCTTCTTGCTAAAACAGCTTATCTATACTAGGGGGGAAGACTTTTCCTTTCCCCCATGAGGACAGCACATTTGAAAGCGTGCTCCAGTCATTGCTATAAGGGACTTTTTCGGAAAGCCACTTGTAAAATCTGAACGGAGTGACCAATTTCAGCCAGGAAAACTTCTAAAAATTATTGAACATCTTAGCTATTCAATCAAATATTGCAAAACATCATTGCTTCCACATTTAGGCCCTGTTTATATGAGGAAAAACACCTCACTTGCCAGACCTGGGGCTGAGAGGCGAGATGCCACCTTCCAATAGAATCCTTTGTATTTTA
Source organism: Aurelia sp. 3 sensu Dawson et al. (2005) (assembly GCA_964020215.1). NCBI lineage: Eukaryota > Metazoa > Cnidaria > Scyphozoa > Semaeostomeae > Ulmaridae > Aurelia > Aurelia sp. 3 sensu Dawson et al. (2005). The sequence continues at coordinate 27,265,459 of OZ026573.1, read as the reverse complement.
ATTTCGCGTTTACATGATGGACGCAATACCACCGGTATAGTGAAATCCCACCTCACAAGAGGTGGAATCTCACCTGGGTGAGGTGAAATGTTTCCATATAAACGAAATACCACCGGTATGGTGAGGTGAAATGAAATTTTTCGTTGATTCTCATTGGTCAGTTCTTTCTGATTTCACGGATGAGAGACCTTAATCCACCTCGCCTCTCAGCCCCAGGGCTGACAGGTGAGGTAAAAAATCTCATATAAACAGAGACTGAAATTTACCTCGCCTGTCAGCCCCGGGTCTGGCAGGTGAGGTGTTTTCCCCATATAAACAGGGCCTTAGAGAGCTGCATCCTTTGAAACGCAGGGCGTTTTTGATTCGCCCGGTAGGCAGAGCACCTTGTTTTGTCTACAATGTTGAATTAGCGAAAGAAAGCAGGCAAAAGAAGCAAATAGAACTACCTGGTTGTGAGTAAACAACTCTGATGGAAATAACGCGTAAAAGACTGAGTTGGCGTCTGCTTCCTGTTTTTCAATGAGAGTCTCTGCTTGTCTCTTTGACTCCTTTTTCGCTCTTTTAATAAGTCCCTTCTGTTTCTCATAGACGTTTGCAAAAGTCTCAAAGAAAGCACCATCCAATGCTCGTGCCCTATGAAGAGAAATTAAAGGCTCCCATTAGCCATGTTTGAAGAATGAGATCATGCACGTAGCTTGCTTCATAAAGTAATAAATATTTGTCTGCAATTGCAACTGTTTAGTGTAGGATTTGGTTTATATTGTGATGGCAATAGCCTAACTATCCCACTTGAAGGAGACCAGATTTCTTGATAAGCATCAGAATTATTACATTGGATGTACCGAAAATAAGAATGGCACATGATACTGACAAATTCTTTACGTTAGCCAGACAAGATTTGACACTCTAATAGTGCCATACTTGCTTATTGATATAGTATTATATGGGTTGGTTTGTTTCCTTGACAACAGTCGTCCGTATGAAGATTTCAAGCAGTAAGGGAACTTTGCCAGATCAAACTTTTTAAATAGCACTTTAATGACTTTGCAACTCTGGTGATGATTTCATTAACAGTGAGAGTTTGTTAAGAACACCTAGTAATTAGCCTTAATCAGGAGAAATCGATTGGCAACTCATCAAAATTTGATAGAGACTTCATTTGTCTCAATTATTTTGATTGTATACAAGTATATTCCTTTTCTGGTTTGCCTGAAACTCCATCCAGAATGTTTTCATTCTTCAAACATGAAACATATCTTGAGAAACCACTTATTTTGACGAAGAAAATCTTTAACCTAAACTTCCTTTCTTTTCACTTGCGTCCTGTATCACTTTGCTCAGAACTTACTAGAGTAATGTCTAAATACGGGGAAGTCTTCAGAAAGCCTTGTTTTGAAATGATCACGAGGGCACAGATAGTAATCAACATGAAGATTGTTATAGAACATTTAAGAAAGTCGTAAGAAACTCTGTGTACTCAAAATCCGATAATTAAAAGGAGTTTAGGAGCCCAAATCCATAGTTTCTTATCAAAATACATGTAGATGTAGGGGAAAAAATGGTGGAGGACACTACTGATGAATTTTTACTTAGCCAGAAACAAGCAGCTACCTAAACAGTGCAACACTTGTTCCCTTGATATCTTAGTACGAGTTGCTGCCCCTTGAAATCAGTCGTCCATATTGAAGATTTCAAACAGTAAGGGAACTTTGCCAGGTCACAGAGGTCAAATTTTGGAAAATTGCTTTTTAATGAGTTGGCAGCTCAACTGACGAAGTCATTAACAGCCAGAGTTTGGCAGCTCACCTAAATTTGATTGTTGGCCCAAATATCTCTGAATTGTATTGATTGTGTAAATTTACAATGTCTGTGAATACCTCAAATTCTTCGTTGATTGTTTCGATTGTGTACATAAACAATGCCTATTGTTACAACATTCCTGATTCCTTCCTCTATAAGTATATAGGTAGGTAGGTGTATTCCTTCCGGTTGAGCAAAAGCCCCTCCATAATGTTTTCATTCTTCAAACATAAAAACGAGATATAAGCAATAAAAGAAATCAGTTTATGCAAAAATTTGAATTTTTATAAAAAGATACATTCTTTCTAAAACTTATGGATCGTCATTGTCTTGGCTTTTTTGACGTTCATATTTAACCCTCTCACTAAACTTTCTTCTTTTACAACATTGACTATTGCCTGTAGGGCTTCTTCCAACTCTGCTACCAAGGCAATGTCATCAGCATATCTTAAACTAGTAATATTGGTTCCACCTATCTTTACGTCAGGAAGATCATCTGTCTTTTGGAGAATTTCTTCTGTGGATAGATTGGAAAGTTTGGGAGACAGAACGCAGATGCATAGACCTGAAGTATTGAATTGTGTTTATGTTGTTATTCACGGAGCAGACGTCCCTCCTCCCGTATTGATAAATGGGGAGTGACCTCATGGGAACACAAGCCTCTGCCGTCTCTCTAGATCTCTCGATAACCCTTGGCCTCGTGACAGAGACGGAGGAGCTTATTTTGGAGTGAGGGGGCTAGAAAGCAGTCGGAAACTCTGAGGGGTAATGGCAGCAAACAGTGTCTTGATTAAGGAAGTACCAAAATACTTGCGACACGTTTGTGAAGCCTTTTTCTTCAAAATTTTCATTTCCGTTCCGTTACTTTTCATGTTGCAAAGAATGGCAAAAGCTAGATGAAATCAACCTAAATCTGTCTTTTTTTCCAATCCAATAGAAATTTACAATACGAATTTACTAGTTACACTACTTACGGAATACTTAACTACACTACGAGGACGAAGCCACTGGATGCAAAATACTATAACTACTCCGTGGCGTCACAAAAAAGCTAAGATGACCTACATATGAATTACGAAATGAAAATAAATACAAGACATCAAAAAGAAGCAAAGAACACTACACTCTGTCTCAAACTAGATATCAGGTGAAAAATGTCCGCGAAATAATAGCAGACAAGATGTTTGCTGCGTTATGAGTAATTTTGCGTTTCCTATTAGTTTTGCTATATTGTTCTTCCAACAAGAAAGTCCAATGTTTCGTACTATAAAGCTTTATTCGTTTGGTATTGCAGACAATAATCATAACTCTGTTTAATACTAAACTGATCTTAACCATCTGTGGAATAACACCATTAAACTGTGTTAACAAATAACTGTAAAGCACCAGCTTTTGCAAACAAACATGCATTGGATCTCCTTGAACCATCCTGCTTGTTTCAGCGAAAAACAGGTGCCTCATTGTACTTTTAACAAGCAACATGGAACGAACAATCATTGGAAGCCAGAAGTAATTTCCAGAGCTATAAATATCACTTTGAAGATTGCTGAGATGCTTGTGTCTGGTGTTGTCTAATCAAACAAATTATTGGAAGAAAACACACAGGCAACCTGGCCCGGGGGGGGGGTACATGACTTGCGGATGGACGGGGGTCTGCCGCCCGGTTTTCGGAAACCTACCCTCTTCTAATTACCGACAGTTGCCGTCATACCCTCTTTTATGGTGAATTTTGGCGGAAAACTACCCATTTTTGACAATTTCTGGAAAACCCACCCATGTTTATGGAAAATCTGCCGAAAAAGGGACCCTTGTTTAGAGAATTTTGGGCCCAAAAAACACACCCATATGGGCGGCACATACCCGTACCCTCAACATGTTATGTTACCCTCCCGGGCAACCTGGGCAGCCTGTGGGACGTCTTGTCGACTTTTGAATGCACACGCTTTGTTACAAGAAATACTATGACTACTCCGTGGCATCACAAAAAATTAATACGACTTACATATGAATTACGAAATGAAAATAAATACAAGACATGAAAAAGAAGACGTCTTGATAACAGGCTATGCTCGAAACGTCCCTTATTTCAATAGAGGATTGCGCTAAAGATGGCGGCGAGGAAGTTTTTACCGAGATGCATTGCCTTCGAACTACAAATCTTTAATGATTCTATAGGAATTCGACTAAAGAACGCAGTGCATCTCGGTAAAAAATTCCTCGGCGCCATCTTTAGTGCAATCGTCTATTAGTGCTTACATTTAATGCTATTTACTTGTTTATCTTTGTTACAAGAAACCAAGAATCTAAGCTAGCATCGAAAGTTTCTTGAATTATCAGATTTTGAGTACTCAGCTTCTTATCAGTTTCTTAAAGGTTCAATAGCAATCTACCACCTGTTTACTACTTGTGCCCTCGTCAACATACCAAAACAAGTGTTTGGAAGCCTTACCAATTGTCAGACGTTACTCAAGTACCTCCCTAGTAATAGGACACAGGAAAGAACTGAAATAGAATAAAAATATGCTGATGATTTCCTTTATCAAAATAAATAGTCCTGAAGTTACACTTTTCCTAGTACTCGAAATTTTGGCGATCTGAGAGTCACTAGTTTCTTATAAGCAGTTTCATACAAAAAAGCCGTACAATTGAATCACAAAATTCATCCTTGAATTTTGTCAAGGATGACAGATATGTCGAATTAATGCATTGTTCTTCGAGATATCAGTGGTTCTAACCAAGTTTTCCAAGAAGTCTAGTGGCTCGAAATACCATTTCTCGTTGTCGAGGTTTAACGGGGTGCCTCTAATATTAGTAAAATGTATCCAGTCACCCTGTTATTGAATTTTATACCCAACAAACAGTCTTTCTTCGTATGTTTCTATTTTCTGTTTGATTTTTAAGGATGGTTTAGTTTAATTCAATTTCACGTGATTTGTTAAAAGTTAAAAGTTGGGGCGACAGAGCTTTTAGTATTGCTGGTCCCAGATTATGGAACTCGCTCCCAATTGAACTACGCACGACGACTAACATTGAAGAGTTCAAGTCAAGATTAAAGACTCATTTGTCTAACATGGCATTCGAGGGATACTTATAATTCTAATTTTATATAAGCTTTTATATCTGATTTGTAACTATTTGGAAACTATTTCTACATTATCTACATTTGTTAAGGCACCTTTGAATATATCTTATTGTAGATAAATGGCGCTATAAAAATGTTCTAATAATACTGTAATAACTAACTGATAATGATCATAACTATATGAAGCTTCAAAGGAAAGTTTTCCGTCTACTGCATTACCGAAACAGGAAAATTTTCTCATCTTTCCTAAGAAGCAAGTAAGCATTGCTTGACAGCTTTCTGAGCTTAGCCAATCGGCCCTGAGTACTTTGTATTCCCGGGGGCTGGGGTAACTCGAGTTTTGGGATAAATAGGACGTGTCGCCCAACATTTTGGGGGAAGACCCACTTTTAAGGATTTTCGGTCTATTTTCATTACAATTTTAAGGATTTTAGGGGGGGGGGCAAAAAGCCTGTTGAAATTCCCACAAGTTTCATTTCACTGTAAAGGTATAGTAATGGAAGATAACTTTACCACACACCAATTTCCACAACCAAGACCAAGAAAAAATCCAACAACAGTTACATTTTGAGACCCATATTAGGGATTTTTGAGGTTCAAAACCCATCCTTATGGGCGGCACGTACCTGTTGCTCTACTGATGGAAGTTGCCACTCTGGGTTTGCGTTATTGTAAAAACTTTGGAAAACGTCTGTCTGCCATTGCTATATCTATCATTTTCACACCGTAATTAAAAAACCTTTAATGTAAACAGATTTTACTACAAATAGAGGCTGATAACTAAAAATTAATCAGCTGCTGTCAAGATGGCATAGTGAGGAAACTAGACAGCACTGCAATGAAAACAAGAAAGTAAACCAAAGCCCCCTTAAATTGTACATTATGTATGGATCACTTAAAACTAATTTCAAACTGCAAGAAAATTCCCTCCAATACCAATCAGAGGGTCAAGGAAATACACGTTTTCTTTTTTATAAGAAACTAGGATCAGGCCATAGTACTAAAAGTTTCTTAATTCAACATGAAATTTTGTCCATTATAGTACTAAAAGTTTCTTAATTGGTTTCTTATTTTTTGAATGCATGAATTGTCAATGTGGTCGTTAACACTGCTGCAGATATGTTTCTTGATATTTAAAATATCATATAGGAATAAACAGTGTTCTGTTGTGTTGAAAATGTAAACATTCAACAACTAACATATATTCCTTCTCCTTGTAGATGTCTCACCGGTGGGGTTTTAGTTTATAATTAATGAAAGAAGACATAACCAACTCTGTGACTATTTAGTGCGTATTAACTTTTCATGGTAGCAGAGGGTAGTTGGAGTGGATAGAAAGAGACAGTTCATAGTGTGTTTAGAGAAGCAAGAGTGAAAATGGCGTCAGCGTACAAAACCCCACCGGCATTTGATGTAGAGAGCAAGTCATACAGTAGATGGGTAGAAGAATTGAAAGCATGGACAGAGTTAACAGATGTAAACAAGGACAAGCAGGGTTTAGCGGTAGCTCTATCTTTGCCAGAAAAAGATAGCAGTAACATACGGGATAAGGTGTTTAGTGACTTGAGTCTAACTGAATTGAAAGGTAATGATGGTGTGAAGAAATTAATTGAGTTTATGGATAAATTATTCAAGAAAGATCAGTTATCTGAAGCATATGAGGCATTCAGTGATTTTGAGAGATTCAAGCGTAAAGATGCAATGACAATGGATACATATATAATGGAATTTGAGAAGCTGTATAACAAAACAGCCAAGTTTAAGATGACACTTCCACAGGCAGTTCAAGCTTTCAAGCTGTTAGAAGGAGCTGGCCTAGATCAGAAAGATAGACAGTTGGTATTGACTGGAGTCAACTATGACAAAGAAGATACTCTTTTTACACAAATGTGTAGTTCCTTGAAAAAGTTCTTTGGAAAGCAATCTTTGGCAATTGGTACAGACAAAGTAAAAAGCATTAAGATAGAGCCCGCATTTATAGCAGATGAAGAATCAAGATTGTACCCCAACGAAGAGAGCACACTTTTAGCACATGGTCAGAGCTATAGAAGCTTTCGCGGTGGCTATCGACGAAGACCAAGTGCTAATCAGCAACGCTATTCTATGCATGGACGCTCCCCACAACAGACCAGTGGATTTAATACCCTTGCCATGACACAGCGAAGCAGAGCCTCCCATGGAGCCCATAATATGTGGGAAAAGAAAACAAATCCCATCGGGGCAGATGGATACCCCTTGAAATGCAGAAGTTGCCAATCAATCCGCCATCTTGTTAAAGATTGCCCAGATTCATATGAGAATTTAGAAAAAAGGGAACAGTTAGAGAATGCAGTACTGTTCACAGGCAACCAAGCAGCTGAAATGAAAGTCCTTGCAAACGAATGCTCTTTCTCAGCCATACTAGACAGTGCTTGCAGTTCCACTGTCACTGGTCAACAATGGCTCAAAGATTATCTTGAATCCCTTAGCCCGAAAGATAGAGCTGCAGTTGAACATTCTGGAAGTCAGACAGTCTTCAAATTTGGAGGAGGAACCCGGTTAGAGTCAAAAGGAAAATGGGTGCTGCCTTGTGTTTTGGCTGGTGTGCATTGTAAGATAACAACAGATGTAGTGGAAAGTGATATCCCACTATTACTGAGTAAAGCTTCTATGAAAAAGGCTCAAGTGAAGCTTGACCTAACAAAAGATCAAGCATCTATCTTCGGCAGAGATGTTCAGCTCCAGTGTACATCATCTGGCCATTACTGTGTACCACTTCATGAGCCAGAGATACCTGTGAGGCCTACCTTTGATGTCCTGATTAGTAGTGAAGATAGTCCAAATGAAGAAGGCGTTAAGATTGTGGAAAAGTTGCACAAGCAGTTTGGACACCCCTCGGCGGCCCGGCTGAAATCATTATTGAAAGATGCTGGTGTAAAAGATGATGCAATTTTAGAGCAAGTGGCACAAGTGACTGAAAGATGTGACACTTGTAAAAGGTTTCAAAGAACCCCTGCAAGACCAGTGGTAAGTCTACCAATGGCCACAGAATTCAATGACGTGGTAGCAATGGATTTGAAGGTCTGGCGGCAAGGCACATACATTCTCCACATCATAGATATGGCAACACGATTCAGTCTAGCATCAATAATACGTGATAAAAATCCTGAAACTATCATCAACGAAGTGATGCTTCTTTGGGTTGGAAATGGACTTGGTGCGCCAAAGAAATTCTTAGCAGACAACGGAGGAGAATTCGCAAATGAGGAATACAAGGATATGTGTGCTAACTTGAATGTGGAGATCATGAATACTGCGGCCTACAGCCCATGGCAAAATGGCATTTGTGAGCGAAATCATGCAGTTGTTGATGACTGTGTTCTAAAGATACTAGATGAAAACCCGGAGACACCACTTAAAGTGGCCCTTGTTTGGGCAGTAAATGCAAAAAATGCCCTTCAAATGGTTTATGGCTATAGTCCATATCAGCTTGTATTTGGTTCAAATCCCAATCTTCCTTCAGTGATGATAGACAAGCCTCCTGCTCTAGAAGGATTGACTACAAGTGAGATATTTGCAAGACACCTTAATGCGCTGCATTCTGGGAGAAGAGCCTTTCTCCAAGCCGAAACATCAGAGAGAATCAGAAAGGCTTTAAGGCATCAAGTACGAGCTACTGGAGGCCATTTTAGCGAAGGAGATCAAGTTTATTTCAAGCGGGATGGTAAGAAGAAGTGGCAAGGTCCAGGAAGAGTGATTGGTCAAGATGGAAAAGTTGTATTTGTGAGGCATGGGAATGTATACATTCGTGTACCATCATATCGCCTAGTGCATGTTGGTAAAGAATTTAACAAACACAAGATAGACGCAGACGGTGAAGCCGCATTGGGGGGAAACGATGGTATGGAGTTAACTATTGATGAAGACCATAGTGAGTTAAGTGATATTCCACGATCTAATCAGACAGCAAGCATGCCAGCTCACCATCAACCAACACAAGAAACAGAGCAATCAAGTGCAGACAAGAACAGCCCAGATGAAGAGCCCACAACAGAATCTGACCAAATGCCCACTCCAAATCTAACACTGCAACAACTACCGAGTACAAACATTGAGCACCCCCAGCCAAGCTTGCAAAAGAAAATTGAGTTACCCAGGAATAATCAGAAAATTGTTTACCGCCTAAATGGATCTGACTCTTGGATAGAGAGTGTAGTCGTCAGCAGAGGTGGCAAGGCCACTGGAAAAAACTGGGCATACCTCAATGTGCAGGATAAAGGTGAATGCCAGAAGAAAGGAATTTCTTTTGACAAAGATGTTCAAGAGTGGAAATCACTTGAAGAAGTTGAATTGAGCTCAGCACCAGAATCTGATTACCTCGCACAAGTAGAGAAAGCCAAGCTGATTGAGTTAGCGAATTGGAAGTCATTTGATGTGTATGAAGAGACTCCTGATGAAGGGCAATCAACAATGAGTACTCGATGGGTTCTCACTGAAAAAATGAAAGATGGACAGAAGATCATAAAGGCAAGGCTTGTTGCAAGAGGGTTTGAGGAGAATTCAGAAGAAAGAGCTGATTCTCCCACAGCCAACAAAGAATCCGTGCGTGTGTTCTTGGCAATGACGTCAACAATGGGCTGGGAAGCGAAAACAATAGACATAAAAGCAGCGTTTCTTCAAGGGGAGAAAATACAACGAGAAGTATTATTAAAGCCTCCTTCAGAAGCCAAAGCAGCAAAGAAGATTTGGAGGTTAAAGAAGTGTGTTTATGGTTTAAACGATGCAGCAAGGCACTGGTATTTCAGTGTTCGCAAGGAACTGTTGTCTCATGGCTGCTCGCAGTCCTCAATAGATCCAGGATTATTTTACTACCGCGCTGATGGCAAACTCCAAGGCCTATTCATCATGCATGTAGACGACTTCATATGGTCTGGAACCAGGCGCTTTTGTGATGAAGTTATTGAAAAGGTTCGCACAGCATTTCTTTGTGGAAAGGAAGCTGACAATGCATTCAAGTATATTGGATTGGATGTAGAGCATGTTGAAGACGGCATTCTTTTGCACCAACACGAATACACATTAGCCATGCAGATGATACCAATGTCCCCCATTCGAAAGATGAGAATTCATGATGATCTAAACGAGAGTGAAAAGACAACTTTGAGAGAGATTATTGGACAACTCAACTGGATCTCTGGCCAGTCCAGACCAGACATAAGCTATGAGGTCTTAGATTTGAGTGTATCAATGAAAGGTGCAAAGGTTTCTCATTTGAACCAGGCCAACAAGATTGTAAAGAGAGTTAAAGGAGAGCTGCCTAAGATTAGGTTTCCCAATCTTGGAGATCCAAAAGATTTACACATAGCACTGTATTCTGATGCATCATATGCCAATTTGAGTGATGGTGTGTCCAGTGCAGAAGGATACATGGTCTTCCTTGTGGGTGAAGATGGAAGATGTTGCCCATTATCATGGTCATCAAGAAAAGTAAGACGGGTGGTGAAAAGTACCATTGCTGCCGAGACCTTGGCACTTGTTGATGGATTGGACATGGCTATTTACATTGGCTCAGTGCTTTCAGAGATATTAGGAGAGCAGAGAATTCCGATATGCTGTTATATTGACAACAAGTCTTTGTTTGAAAACATATACTCAACAAAAATGGTTGATGAAAAACGCCTACGGATCGACATAGCAAGCATTAAACAAATGATTGATAGAGGTGAAGTTGCAGATGTGAAGTGGATAAATGCAGAACTCCAGATTGCGGACAGCTTGACCAAAAGAGGAGCTTCAAACGCAAAACTCCTACATGTGCTGGAAAGCGGACATTTGATGAAGTCATGCTAGACTGATCCTCAGGCAGAAAATAACAAGTGTTACAAGATCAACTTTATTTTTATGTTCATTATATTCTATAAGTTTTGTTGGCCATTGGCATGTAACTTTGATTTCTGTAATTGTCCACCGGGAGCATTATATTGTTTAGTCAACAGAAGAGAGGGGAATCTGTAAACATTCAACAACTAACATATATTCCTTCTCCTTGTAGATGTCTCACCGGTGGGGTTTTAGTTTATAATTAATGAAAGAAGACATAACCAACTCTGTGACTATTTAGTGCGTATTAACTTTTCAGAAAACACAAATGGTTAGATAATATTGCCCAATAATAAAGGTTCAACGATCTATTTGCTATAAATTCATGCTTTTAACTTTGAAAAGTTTCTTAGTACTTCTCAGACATAGTACTAGAGTTTCTTAAAATTTTGGCCATCTTAGTACTAGTTTCTTATAAACCAGTTTCTTATAAAAAAACGTTTACACAAATTGTCACCTTTACCTTGGTTCTTGGACATCAACTACTTGATCACTCAAAATAACGAAATCCTCCATTTCAAAACAACCTCCAATATTTGACAATTTCAACAATCTCCTAAGAATCAGTTAACTTGTTAAAAATTTATGGACACCCATTGAAACCACAAAAATCAGTTTCAAAGCTGGTGTTTCTTTAACACTGTTTCATAATTGTCTAAATTATGAAAACTGAATTTACTTTTCAGCTTTCAAATACTTAAATGTATAGCCTTTACCTTTATAGGTGCCCTATGGGATTAAAACCATCTATGATCAATTGAGAATAAAACAAATCAAGTTTTTACTGATCTATAGTATCTATTTGCTCATTTATACCAATGACAGAATAGACGATTACGCTAAAGATGGTGGTGAGGAACTTTTTACCAAGATGCTTTGGATTCTAATTGCGAATTCTTAACGATTCTGTAGGAATTTGATTAAAGAGCGCAGTGCATCTCGGTAAAAAGTTCCTTGCCGCCATCTTTAGCGTAATCGTCTATTGCTTTTAGTAATATTAACAGATTTGCTGAGTTAATCAAAAAAATTTTTAATGAACACGTGAAATTCAAACACTATGAACCAAGACAATTTCCTGCATTTCAAAACTTTTTAGCATTTTCTAAGCATCTTCAACCTCTTATTCCTGCTACATCATGTTGCATAATTTTTTAGCTGTTGCAAAACTGCAAGGTTTTCCTTGCTGATATGATGTAATGTCCTTGAAAAACTAATTATTTGCAGTTAGTTGACCGCAATAAGCTTACTCAAGAGCTGCATATTATGCACATCTAAAATTAGCCTGTTGTATAATGATTTGAACACATGTGTGGATATTACGTAGCTAGAGGAACAGTGGTGTGCAAGGGCATTTCTCTGTCTTTTTCATAGATTACCACCACTTGGCTCCTTTCAATCAAGTTATAATCACTTGAATTTTTCTTAATTGTTCAAATACTGAATCCTTTCCTCAGCTGCAAGCTCTAAGTGAGTTTTTTTACTTTCTTGATAAATTATTCTTGGTGCTATCTTTCCTTTTGCAGTTAACAATATGAACATGCACAAGATTTACCACAAGACAGAGGTTGCAGTGAAAATTCAAAAAGATATAAAAGAACTTAACTCTTTTCAAGGATTAAAGGATAGAATTGTGAAAAAAGTGAGGAAAGCATCTTCTGTTCTGCTGTTGTAAAACTATGGGTAGACGAAAATGAAAGGATTTAAAGTGTGGTTGCACATTTTAATTTCATTCAACTTATAACTGTGACTACAGTTTCAACATTTAGCCAAGTGGAGCCCACAATGGGAAGCAAAAGAGACACCTACATGCCAAGCCCACCTTTGTGGAAGGCTGAAGAACAAAATTTTAGATACTGCATAACAATGAAATAGCACCAAGATTTAAGTTTGCTAGTCTCAAAGGTTATTGAACAAAGCTAAAAAAGTTTTACTTCAAAAACAGTCTCCTTATGGTAACACATTATGCTGGTGGGTGTGTCAAACAACTGTCCACTTTTTTGACAGACCATGATAAATTGTACACTGGACTAGTCCTATGATTTTTGCTAATTCACTTTGGCTTAAAGGGATTGCAGAAATGAAGAAAAGCTGATCGAGTCTGCAACTCCTTGTCACTATGCTGAAATGGTGGGCTTATGTGAGTTTTAATCCTGCCCAACTGACTGTTTGGTTGCAAAGTCAAATGATTGCTACACTGTACACTGCACCAGGGGTGGCGCCAAGGGAGGGCTAGGGGGCTACAGCCCCCCAATTGGAGGCACCTAGCCCCCCCCCCCATCGGAGGAGACTTTGGGTTCTCATCGGAGGAAATTTGGCTAAATAACGCAAGGAAACATCATTTTTCAGTCATTTTAGCCCCCTTGTCGGAAGCTCCAGCCCCTCTGTTGGAAAATTTCTGGTGCCACCCCTGCACTGCTCCAAAGTTTAGTCAAGAATCCAATTCTGAATTTCAGCTCAAATTTTTGATTTTGAAAATTTGAACCACTTGTTTTGCTCTTGTTTCTTCCTTACTATATGTATATGTTTACATATGGCTTTTGAATTACTTCTAGTAACTTTTTTCTTTTACTCTTGTTATTCTAGTAGTGGACTTATTGGGGGCAAGTGGGAATAACTGCCACCCATTCAAGTGAAAAATTCTTCTTGGTGCACCCTTTCTGGTGAGAAATGCATCCCTGATAATGACATTAATCCACTTGTTTTTGTCTGCTTCAAACAAAATTTATGCAAAACACATCGTACAGACATTACTTTGCAGAAGAAATAAATCATTTTAGCAAAATGCAATCCAAAAATGTTTGTATGCCTTTGGCGTGCATCTCATTCATTCCATCCTAGGCAACCTCCCCGCAAGTTGCCCCTCCTTTAACACTTGCCTTGATCCAACCCAGAGCTAATGCTGAAAAAAGAGCTATGTTACACCAAATACATATTGTAGGGAGTGATACCAAGAACAATGGTAAAACAATACAATAGGTATAATACAGGGCTTTCACGTCCAGGAATTAAGGCGTGCGACCAAAAACTCGTGTGAACTGTGTTGGGCGTGCGAAAGAAATATCAAACGGCTACGAAGGTATGTGTCATGTATGTTTTGAGACATTGGTGGTCCGATAAAAATGGTAGTCCCAGCCACAACTTCTCTCTAAAATCCCTATTTATTGCTTTAACACGTATATATTTCACATCAAGTGGAGTAAATTAAAGACAATATACCGTATATTGTCTATAGAAAATTGGTGTGGCGTAATCTTTCAGGCCATAACTAACTTTCCACCATAACTGACAGTGCAAAATAGCTGTGAATAATTTGTATTTGAAGAAAACAAACTTCCAACACATACATTCCTTTCACCTACAAACCACCTGTAGGTAGATGAATATAAATGTAGCTCAGTACAGTTACTTTTGTATATCAGATTTGCAAACAAATCCAGACTGCAGAGTATGGCAAGTGCACACCCGAGATTTTTTTCCTGAAACATCACTGCACACCCCAGACAGGGTGTGGCATACTAGAATTTGGTTGTGGCTCTATTGTTTGAAGCTTTTGTTTTGCAACAGTGACGATTGGATGTAGAACTTCAAAAGAAATTATCGAAAGTTTAGAATTTCTGATGAATTTGTAGACTTACTACAGTTGTTGTATCTGTCACTGTAAGCAGTCTTGTTTGGATAATTGAGATCTGGGAATCATTGTAATAAGTCTATGATTGCCCGTTACGTTCTAACGTGCAATCAAATTTTAGGCCCAAACTGTTTCTGGCGGAATACAGAGGACAGAAAAGCTTTTTAATTGGTAAATTTTCACAACAATTATTACCTTTTTTGTTAGAATTTCTTACTAATACAAATTAAAAATTTTATGTGTACACTTGAAGTGCACACTTTGATAAAATTGCACACTTGCACACTCAATATTTTGCTCTTGCACACCCGAGATCTCGTTGGAAACTGCCATACTCTGCAGTCCGGAAACAAATGGCTTCAACTATTATTAATCATTTTTAATTTTAATTGAGTATCGTATTTTGAGTATATTCTTGAAACATTGATAAGTGCCTAATGATTTGATTTTTGAGTGGCATTTCGTATGATCTATGATGCAGTTGTGTAAAATATCATTTTTGGATAAAACTTGCATCAGGTCTACTTGCAATGGGCTGCAATGCTGCATATGGACCAGGTTGGAAAGTTTGTCAATTGCGCACCGAATGCCAAGAGACTGATAAAATTTTGCGCACCAAAAACGAAATTAATGTGCGCACCAAAATTAAAATAGAAATAGCAAGGGATGGCCCAATTCCTATTTGTTATGATAATGTTTTATAATCTTATCATGTTCAGCGAGCTCTCGTTCAGTTGGACAAATTTTAATTTCTGGATCATCTCAACTTCAGGTAAAATACCAATTACAACTCATATCCCCTCTTGTTCAGACTCATTGTGGCAAGAATCCCCATAATTTATGCGCTCTGCGCACCAATTTTTTTACATTCGCGCACCGAAGTTTTGAAGTGCGCCCCGAAGTTCTTCGGCGCGCAGTACGAACTTTCCAACCTGGCATATGGAAGCTCTTTGGCGAGTTTCAATTTCTTTTTACATTGTCCTTCACATTGTACTTTTATATAACTCATTATTGACCCCGATAAACCTATCATACTACCTGGCAGCCTCTTGTGGCTCCTGTCTTCCATCAACATTATCTGTCAGGCTATTTCGCGGTGAGTTGCTTGCTAAACCACCCCGAACAGACAGCGACTTTCTCTGGATGGTCCCTCCCCCAGATGCATCTAGGCCACCTTCTTCGTGAATATTCATCTTCACTCGCGTGACTCCACTTCAGTGCTTTCTTTCTTGGCTGCTCGTAGTAGCTCTTTGTTTGCTTATCAATTCTGGAGTCTTCCTGCAGATATCGACTCTAGAGACATGATCATTATCGCGGTTTTAGTTTCTATTTCCAGCTTTCACTTTTGAACTTGGTGCTGACGGCGGGAGACTGTTTATGCTGGGTTGTTTTGCAATGAGCTCCTGTGCAGCATACTTGTATTGCGAAGCAACAAGCAACAACGGATTTGCGCGAGGGCGCTGAACATTTACTATGGAGTCACATCGTGGACAAAATGGATGACATGCAGATCGTGTCGTGAAATGTAGATCATGCCGTGAAACACGATACGATCTAGGCCAAGTTTTATGATTTTACATAGATCGTATCATCATCTTACGACTCGATATGACTGTATTCACGGTACGATCTAAGAAATCATTCACCATATCACGATGTGGTAGTGATTGGTAATTCATCGTTGTTGATTCGTAAATGGTGTCGGCAATCATCGATCATTGATATGTGGCTGATGGCCGATGACATTTTAAATGGTCTTGGGCATTGTTGTCGTTGTTGTTGTTAGATCATTGCACCGAGAAAACTGGCCTTGGGGGAGCTGAAGATGTAAATAATTCAAGTAGAAAAGATTTATGAAGCATGAATGGCGTCACCTGATGTAGATCCTCTACAAGACATCTTTAATTACATTATTGGTCAGCTGCAAAGCCTAGTGAGAGATCTTGAAGCAAGAGGTGGTTCAAGGTGGTTCAACTAGAGCCTCTCCGTCTCGACGGGCACAGACTAACAATAATCCGTGCAAGCTCAGTCTACACTGTTAATCTTCTTTCTTCTCTTATTCTTTTTCTATTGTTTGTACCCCTTTCTGTATTCCATTATTTGTTTATATTGTTTCCTTATCTTTTTCAACTCTGTCACATCTTCACTTGATATTTTACCATTCTTCTCTCCAACAACAATCTTGTTTCCTTCTATACACTGTCCTACGTGTTCTGTTGTGTCCTGGAAATCCCTGCACATTGGGCACATTAAGTCCTCCTCTTTCACTCCATTCTTAAAGTTACATTTCGTCTCAATCATATTCAGTCTGATCCTCATTATGTCTGTTGTTTCTTCTCTCGTACAAGTTTTAATATATTCTCTCTTTTCAACTGTTTTGTCTCTTAAAAATCTTAACTTTGTTTTTATTTCCACTTCTTGTTTGAATACTTCCCCTACACTTCTCTGAATTTTGTCTTTTATTATCTTTTTCCATTTTGACTTTTTCGTTCTCTCAACCTCTGTGCTTATATTTTCTATGTTATGTTTGTCCATAATTTCAACTATTTCACTATACCAGCACCTTCCTTGATGATTTATCATCTGTTTCCTTAGCACTATTTTTGCCAACCTTTTGTCCTCTGCTTTCAGCAGATGCTGGTAGAGCATTAATTTTTTATACTCTATCCTATTTTCCATTGGCCAACTTCCCGTTTCTGCCAACATCCCCCAGTATGGTGCCGTTTTAGGCATACCTAAGAGTTTTCTTAGTACTTTTTTCTGCATTTTTTCTAGCTCATCTATCTCTCCTTTTGTTAAGTTCGTCCATGTTTCAGAATTTGCTAGTATAGTTGGCATTATTATTGCCTCCATTATCAACAATCCTGTTTCAACTGAGTCTTTTCCTTGAATTATCATACTGCTATATTGAACCATAGTTTGTATCATATATTGTAGCTTTTCTCCTCTTTTTTTAATGTTCGTCATGTTACTTCCTCTCTCATCAAAAATATCTCCAAGATACTTATATTCATTGGTTTGTCCTATCTTTCCCTTCATCACTTTTTCTTCTATATTCCTTAACCCCTTTTTACTTCCAAATGTCATTATTAAATACTGGCTCTTGTCTGTGTTAAAAGTCATCTTTTTATTTTCTTCCATCATTCTACAATTTTCTATCACTTGTTTGATGTTCTCCCTGGATCCTATTCCGCAAATGTCATCCACATATGTAAGCGTCTTTATTTCTATGTTTGTTCCCATACTTTCAAACGATTGGCCTCCTATCTTGTTTATTTTATCTGTAGCAATGCTGCACAATATTGGTCCGTATATGGTGCCTTGGCGTACTGTTTCAGTTAAAACTATTTCTCTAGTTATCCCAAATGGTGTGTCCACTACTGCGTTTGATTCTTTATTTAGAAGATAAATCATATACACTTCATCTATTGGCATTCCTGTTCTCCACAAATCAATTACACAATCTTTTAGCCATAGTTTATCAAAACATTTTTCCATGTCCCCAAAGAATATGTATAAATGTTTCTTCATATATCTGTAGTAATCAATTACTGCTCTTAGCGTAAACAAGTGATCAACTGTCCCTCTATTCTTGATTCCTCCACACTGAAATTGAGATATTTTGTTCTGAACTATCTTTTCATTTCTCAATGCTATAACTTTTTCAAATAGCTTACTTATTATGTTAGTTAAGAAAATTCCTCTTCTATTTTTCATGCTTGTTCTCTCTCCTTTCTTTTTATAAATTGATTTTATTTTCATATTTTTCCAGCTTGTTGGTACTTCTTTGTTACTCATTACCCTGTTAAAAATCACCTTTATACTTTCTATGAAATCTTTACCAGCCCATTGAATCATTTCATTCCTTAATCCAGTTTTATCTCCTGTCTTTTTCTTTTTTAGCCCTTTAACTGCTCTCTTTACTTCCTCTATCTCGATCTCCC
Source organism: Aurelia sp. 3 sensu Dawson et al. (2005) (assembly GCA_964020215.1). Lineage (NCBI taxonomy): Eukaryota > Metazoa > Cnidaria > Scyphozoa > Semaeostomeae > Ulmaridae > Aurelia > Aurelia sp. 3 sensu Dawson et al. (2005). The sequence continues at coordinate 27,247,146 of OZ026573.1, read as the reverse complement.
TATGTTGCACTTCTTTCCCTATTCCCTCCAATTGCCTAAACATAGTCTCAATTTCTTCCTCTACTAGCCTTTCTCTTTCATTTCTTGGTTCTGCCGTTGCCAATAACTCCTCATAAAAGTTAGCAAAAATTTCCATGATCTCTTCTCTGTTTTCGCACATTTCCCCTTCCTTGTTCCTCATCGCTGTCCTTTTCTCTCTCTCTTTCCTTGTTAATTTCTCTTTCAATTTCCAGAAAGCATTGTTATTAAACTTTCCTTGTTTCTTTATTTCCATTGTTGTTTTTTCAATTTTCTTTTTAAATGACTTCTTCTTATTTCTTTCTATGTGCTCCTTGAGTAATTCGTTTCTCAATTTCCATGTGTTCTCCTTGCTTTCTTCTCCTTCTGACACCAATTTTTTTGCAATATTTCTCCTTACTTTGCTTAATATTCGAACTCTTTTATTATTCTTTTTTCCTTTTTCTAGCCTTGCTTTTGCCTTCACTTTGAAACAAAGATCTATTTGTTTGATAACTTTGTTTTCCCATGTTTTGTACATCTCTTGTATGTTTTCTTCATTTTTGCAATCAGCTGTTAAGTTCCCATTCTCTGTCATTTGTTTAAACTTATTTAATCTTTGTTTGCTCAGAACTATCCTTCCTTTGTCGTCCCTGTTACTTCTTTTCATTGCCTCATACCAATTCATTTCTGCCAAGATGCAGTTGTGGTCTGAGTATGTTACTTTATGGTTCTTATCACCCCTGTACATCCCCCACCTTTTTTCTTCATCTATTTCAATCTTATTTATGTTACTGATATCTTCATTACTCATGATTAAGTAATCTAGGATTGACTTTTTGTTACCTTCCACTCTTGTCCACTTTCCTTTTGCTAAGTCTAAAGAATTTATTATTTTTGAATTTGTTCTCTCCACCATTTCTTTCAGTATTTTCCCTGCTGTTGATACTTCTTCTTTATTTCCTGATATTATTTCTCCTACTTTTGCATTAAAATCCCCAACTAATATTAGCTTTTGTCCCTCTTCCTCTGCTATGAGAATTTGCCTTTCTATTCTCTTATACATCCTTTCCAAGTCTTTCTTTTTTGTTTTTGTTTCTTGTGGTGCATATACTATTCCTATCCTTATCTTTATTCTATGATTGTCTATTACAACCCATAGATATTCTCCTATCTTCCTCTCTTCCTCCACTGTTAACATGGATCCAGAAATATTCTCCTTCACTGCTATTAATATGCCACCTCCTTCCCTGTTTCTGTCTAATCTTTCTACTTTATATCCATCAATCTCTACCTTATCTCCTTCATCCAAATATGTTTCCACCAGGCATATAATAGTTGGTTGCAGTTCTTCCATTATTTCCTTCATTGATTCTATTTTTGACTTAACCCCCCTACAATTTGCAAAATATATACTAAATTTTTTATAATATTTTTTATTCTTTTGTGATCTTTTTGTTGCTTTTTTGTTGCTCTTTATTGCTGCTGTGTGTATGTCATCTGAATTGGGTATTGTTGTTGCTGCTGGCTTACTAACTGCATTTGCTGTTGGTATGCTTGCTGTAGATTGTGATACATGATGATCTGTTTCATTTGATTTCTTGTGTTTTTTATCTCCTCGCATAAAAAATCCAGCTTTCTATTTTGTTCCTCCTTGCGATCTCCCTCATTTATTTCCTCTTCAATTCCTTCTTGTCTTGATCTTTGACTTACAGTTTCTCTTCTACCATGTGAAAACTTACAATCTTTTCCATACTTGCATTCCCCCCATTGATCATACTGCCAACATTTGTCACTATTTTTGTCAGTATCTACTTTATTCATCTTCCTATGGTAGAACCTACACCGATTCCCATACTTGCACATTCCTCTCTCATTGTATTTACAAATGGCTCTATTGTTTTCTTTCACATGAGCAAATTTGCAACTATCTCCATATTTACAGAACCCATTTCTGTACCACTTGCAACTTTTTGCTTGCATGCTCTCTTGTCTTGTTCTGTTATCATCCATGTCCCGTTCAGTTTTTTGTTGTGTTCCTTTTCTCTCTTCTTGTGCAGGCCTTTTCCCTTCTTGCTTCTCTGAAGTTTGTATCCCTTGTCTTTTAGGCGCTGATTCTTGCTGCCTGTATATCTCTGGCATGTTGATTTTATTCTCTTCAACTTTTAGCCTGTCTTTTGTTTGCCTCAGCTCAATTTCTAAAACTTCATTGACTTCCTTTATCTTTTCTACATAGTTGTTCAGGTTATTAACTGTTCTTTTAACTTCATTGAGCTCTTGTGTTGTTAATTCTAATCTGTCCTTCATTTGAATGCTATCATTCTTTAATTTCTTTATTTCTTGTTCTTTCCTCTTGCTTTCCTTTATTTGTTCAATTTCATCTGTATTGCTCCCTTTATGTGCTATTACTGTGAGCGTTTCAACCCCTCTATCTTCCTTTTTACTTGACTTTGTTTGATCATTTTTTACTTTCATCTCTTCTATTTCTTTCATTTTCCCTTTAAGTGTGTCATTTACATTACTAAGCTTTTCATTCTCTTTATTTTGCTCTATTATTCTTTTTTCTAAATTTTTTTCTCTTTTCTTTCTTGTCTCAATTTCTTTTCTTTTGCTTTCCATATTTTCTTTCAGGGTCCTATTCTCCATTTCTAATCTAATAATTTCATTTTCTTTTTCTTCTATTTCATCCTTATGTCTTTTAGAGCAGCAGTTGATGGCAACCTTTTTGATTAGTCGAGTTCACATTCGGATCGGATGGACGGATTCAGAACAAGATTCAGATTCGGAAAATTCTCGCAATGTACAATAACGCAAACATTAACATCTTACACGACCCAAAACTAATGTACTGATTAGAAAACTCTATTAGCTCCTTTTCGAGGGGTCATGATTTTGAGGGGTCATGCTATTTCATACCTGTGGGGGGATGTCCAGGAAATATGCCCTGGTGGAATTGGTGTACTCCATCCGCCAAAGACTTGTGCCATTTCCTTTTGTTCTCTGACCAATTCTGTTGCTTAGAGTCTAGTCTTTCCGTCAAAGATCTTTGGTGGAAAGGGGCCTGATTCCATACTGGGGAATATGCAGATAAGTGTATAAAAACTAAGTAAATCCTAGTGAAATTACTCCTATATAGTATCTGAAAATTGTAAAATTTCTTCACCAAAACTAACTCACTGATTAGAGGTATTAGATTCCTTTTAAGGGGTTAATACAATCTCATACTTTTGGGGGACTTTTCAGGAAAACAGGGGTCTTTAAGGGTACAGAATCTAACTACGTCCCAGTAGAATTACTCCTGTCTGCCAGCAAAACACTGTAAAATTTCTCTACAAAAACTAAAACTGATTAAAACGCTTAAATGGCTTCCTTTTGAGGGGTCATAAAATTTTGTGGCTCTGGGGGGGGGGCTTTCCAGCGAAATGGGGAATGTGCCCTAAAGTGTACAAACTAAGTACCTCCTTGTAGCATCACCCCATCTGATATCCCAAAAAAATTTGAAATTTGAAATTGAAATTTCATTGAAATTTCAATTTGAAATTTCTCAACTAAAACTAACTGATTAAAGCACTCTATTAGCTTCCTTTTGAGGGGTCAGACATTTTCATACCCAAACTGTAAAGTTCCTTTATCACAACTAATTTCCTCATTAGAGCCGTCTATAAGCCTTTTTAGAGGAGTCATACGACTCCATACCTTTGGGGGGCTTCGCAGGAAAACGGGGAACCTGTCTTAAGGTATAAAATATGGAAACATTCCCCATTTTCCTGGAAAGCCCCCAGAGGTATGAAATTGTATGACCCCTCAAAATGGAGCTATAATAGAGTGTTCTAATCAGTTTTGATTTGTGTAAGATTTAAATTTTTTGTGCTATTGTTATTACATTGTGAGATTTTTCCGAATCTTGTTCTGATTCTTACTCTGAGATCTGCATGTAAACTCCAAGTTGCTCCAAGCTGAAAGTCTGAAACTAAGAAAAATCATCAACTGCTTAACTTGCTTCAAGATCTCTCAGTAATTCGAGATGTTTTTTCGCGTATCTACATTGGGTGCCTGGGGGGGGGGGTTGAAGTTTCTGCTTTTTTCAGGTTTTGCAGTAGAAACTGTGAAAAGAAAATTTTCACTACTAGATGCTACCAAAATGTCCAATTTTAAGTGCATGAACTACCATTGCAGGTTTTTGTTAAAAGATACTACCAATGGAGGGTATTTTGCTAACTTTTTGCTTTGGCCCTCTTCAACCCTGTCAGAAGCTGGGAGCTAGGGGGCTTCAACCCCGGGGGGGGCCACAATGGTACTCCCATTGTGGCCTAACAGGGTCTTACCATTCAGTCAGTCAGTTTGAGGGTCTTACCATTTGGCTACCAAATGGCCCTTTTTGTCAACCACATACTACCAATTAGGGGTATTCTAAGATTCGAAGCCATCTATTATGTTTCAACTCAGTACGCTCCTCCGCACACCAATTTAGTCATTACAGCATCAATAATAAATGAATTTTGAAAAATTTCTTGCTTTGTTCCATCAGTTTTGCAATAAAACATCTTGAAAAACCGTAGACAATTTTCATCTCTAAATGCTACCAAATGACCCAGTTTTCAGGTTCATGAACTACCATGTGAGGGTTTTTGTAAAATGATACTACCATTTGAGGGTATTTTTCAAAATTTTTGCTTTGGCCCTCTTTAGCCCTGACTGGACCCCCCTGTCTGGCCACAATGGGAGTACCCCCCCGGGGCTTCAGCCCCAAATAATTTGCCAAAGTTTGTTGATTTTGGCTGTGACTGTGAAAGGCTGCGAAAGCCAAAGTCAAGAGAATGGGGATTGGAACTCATATAAATTTGAAGAAGCTGCCAGAATCTATCAAAAATGCAATGTATTTTGATGTCATTCAACTCAAAATTTCAAATTTTCCTTGGAAAGACTTCAATCAGCCGTGATCCTTTCACGGGGGGGGGGGGGGTTCTTCCATAGTAAAGGTACCTGGGGATGTGCCGCCTGCAAGGGTATGCTTTTTCAAACCTTCTAGTCTAGCCAAGGGTATACTTTTTGCCAATTTCAGTCCATTTAGTCTAGCCAAGGGTATACTTTTTGCCAATTTTCGCCCATTTAGTCTGGGCAGGGGTATACTTTTTGGCAATTTTGGTCAAAGAAATGTCAAACTTCGGTAAGTCCTGTAAAGAAACCCAAATTTTTTTTCAAATTTTGGTCCTTAGAATGCAAAAATTTGGCAAGTTTTGCCTCGAAAATGCCAATTCATGGCACTTTGATGTAGAAATTAGTCTAGCCAAAAGGGTATCATTTTCAGAAAAATTGGTCTAGCCAACGGTGCTATTTTGAAACAGTGGGCGGCACACCCCTGCCCGAAATTTAGCCGAGAACCCCCCCCCCGTGGATCCTTTGCTTCTTTCAACGGAAGATTTTCAAGAAATGGGGCGTTTTCCAACGATCTAATGGGCATGGTCATCGCCCCAGGATCGGGTGACGCCATTTATGCTCCATAAATCTTTTCTACTCGCCTTGCATCATTTACAAATTTCCCCTTAAACAGAAGGGCTCTTCTCGGTGCAATGATCTAACAACAACAACAACAACAACAATGCCCAAGACCATTTAAAATGTCATTGGCCATCAGCTACAGATCAATGATCGATGATTGCCGACACCATTTACGAATCAGCAATGATGAATTACCAATCACTACCACATCGTGATATGGTGAATGATTTCTTAGATCGTACCGTGAATACAGTCATATCGAGTCGTAAGATGATGATACGATCCATGTAAAATCATAAAACTTGGCCTAGATCGTATCGTCTTTCACGGCATGATCTACATTTCACGACACGATCTGCATGCTCCCATTTTGTCCACGATGTGACTCCATAGTTTACATCATAATCATCAAAATATTGGAAGCAAACTATTTCGAAAGCAGTAGTGGCGTACTCAAGGAGGGAATGGAGGGTCCGCACCCCCACTTTTCAAAAAGATGGTCCTCGAGATTCTCGCAAAAAAGTGATAAAATTGGTATGGGAGGGGGGGGGGGTAGGCAAATCTGTCGTGAAGTGGTCTCTACGATTCTTGAAAAGCAAGCAGAGAAAAGCAAGCAGAGAAGTAGAATGCATATCCTCAAATATTTTCAAAAACAATCTAATCAAAAGGATTTCAAGAGCGTGTAAATAGACGTAGAAACCGGGGGGCAATGGGGGCACGTGCCCCCTAAGATTTTGCAATAAACAAAGAAGTTCTCTTTTTATTTTAGAAAATTCCCCTTTTTCCTTACGGAAAAAGTGCCCTCGAAGCCTCGTGTCCCCCAAGTTTGAGATGCTTCCTACGTCCCTGAGCCTGTACCATAACTTGTATGAAATAATTCAAACTGCAACAACAATATCTTTACACCCTCAAAAAAGAAAAATAAGAAAGAAAAAAGTCCCTTTTCTTCCTTATTTTTCTTTTCTTTTGAGGCTTTGTACCCCGGGTACCAGACTCTCCCAAAAAAGAAATTTTTTGGGAGAGTCTGGTACCCAGGGTAGAGGCTTTGGTACCCAGGGTACAATTTCTTTTGCCGAAGCTTCTTGCAAAAAAGATGTTATCAATGGACTAGACAATTATGAATTGACTAAAAGAGCAATTTCCTCATTCTTGAATACTTACCCTGGTCTGATACCCAGGGTAAACTATATCGGTACCGTTTTCATCCGCTACAAAGCTGCTACAGTTCAAGAGCGTTTATAGTGCTTCTCTCTGAGACCTTTCCCTGGATATGGGAGGAACAAGTTTTTCTGGGTTGTCGGCTTGGCAAGAGCAATGTTAACGGGAGGATTATCAGCTGCAGCAGGATGATTAGAATATCAACAGTTTCAAGCGTATGATCAAGGAAAAATTCTTTTTCTGGGTGGATAGCGATTCTTGGGACTCATCGTAATGAGTCTAGCAAATATCCATTTTTCGCTTTCGTCATATTTTGTCAGCCAAACTTTCAAGGCACACAATATGATACCTTGTTTGAAATGAAGCAAACAGAAGTTTTTAAAATGGAAGAAATTTCATGTAAACAAAGGTTTCCATAATTTTTTTACCAAAGTTTTTGTTTGCAGTCTTCAAAATCCATACCTAATCGCTTGACCTGTTAAGCCGATAATCCCCAAATCCTTGTGGTTTGTGTGAAATAGCATTGAGCGCTCTTGTATGGTTGTGTTTATTGGGTAATTATTCAAAGACTCTAATTGACTTTTAGGCCTAAATAGCTTGATCCGGATTAGTGTGGTTTATGTGATTCTGATGTGTACTTTGCCAGTGCCTATGAGTAAAATCCCTTTTCTCAGGTCGGGCTGGTCTAGAGTAAATGTGGTCTCAATCAGAATTGTATCCCTTGTTTTACAACTAGATACATGAATCACAAAGGAACATTTTCATTCAAGTGAACATCCAAATTCTCTTTCTTACAATAATTTTGCGGGGTGAGTGGCCGAGTGGTTTATACAATCTTCGTCAGGTGACTTAAGTTCAAGTGAGGTCAAACACCGGATGGGTGACCTCAGAGGCCTGACCTCACAACTCATCTCGTCGTTCGGAATGGACGTTAAACTAGGGGTCCCAATTCCCATGCCTGGATGCGGCATGCACAGTGGGCCTAAATTAGCTTTCAGTAGCTAGAAATTCTGACAAGCCCACTCAAAACAAATTAAAATCGAACAAACAAACAACTCGAAAATAATTTGTATCTCGTCTCAAAATTCATTCTATCCGAATGAATAGCTACAATTTCTCATAAGTACAACTACAAACCAGCAACGACAAAATTATGGTTTGAATGAAAACCTGGAAAAAAGGTATAGTGGGTGCTCTTCCGATTGTCTGTTCTCTTGTTTGTTTGCCAGGCGTTAATTCCTTGCTAGTTGTTGGTAGGTTACTCGCTCTTGTTTGATCGGTAGCATGATCGGTGGGTTTTCTTGTAGTAATAATTGCTGTTGCTGTTGTCGAAGATAGAGTCGTTATCGGGCGTTGATTTGTTTTTCTGCAATCTGGCAGAAAATAGCCCTCTTCACAAATGCAGACCGCTTTGTTAGTGCAGTTTCCATGGCCACTGCAATTACCAGGGCAAGGAGGCCCTGTGATTTCTGCAACAGAGACACACTTGTTGTTCTTGCATGCCTTTCCCTTTGCACATCTTGTACCATCCATTACCAAGACTAGAAGAAATTGAAAAACACGTGAAAATTCTATTACAAGAATCTTGCTAGACTTCAAAACGAGCATAACAAAACAGCACTCCTTCAGCTAGTGTCAGGAGCAGGTTCCAATCTTTATAAAGTTGATGTTAAAGTGTATGGCATATTTCTTTGGGGTAAACTGCAATTTAGCGGATACAACTTTTCCAAGGAAAACGGAGGTTGAATTAAATTAGCCCGTGCCACAATTTATCGAATTTCAGGCTCCATTCTGGCAGCTTTATCTCCATAAAGCCATTGCATTGGAGTAAGCCAGCGGCGGAGCCAGCATTAGAAAAGTCTGGGGCGTAACCCCAGAAAAATTTTGCATGACGAAGCTCTTCAGACTCTCGGAAAACGCAGGCAACGCCCTTTTTGCAAAATTTAGAGTAGATACTTGCCAAGAATATGCATTAGATCTTTTAATTGCATGACAAAAACGCTTGATCTGACTTACCTCTCCTAAGAGACCAATTTTATTACGTTTTCGTACGAATCTCAGGACCTATCTTTAGGAAATGTGGTTCGGACCGGTCCGCACCCCCGATTCCCCTCCGTGGTTCCGCCACTGGAATAAGCACCATTTCTTTTCTCCTTTCTTCGTTGTTTTCGTTTTGTTTCTTTTCGTATTTGTTACTTTGTTTGATTATGGTTTCTTCTTTTTGGAAATTGTATGTTTTGTTTTTGTAAGCCCCAGCTGCAGTGGGAACAAGGTGAAGCCATGTCTTTTCCTGCTGTGGATGGGACATGTAATGTATCTATGTATTTAGTTTAATTTTACTTGATAAAAAAGAAAAGAGAATGTGCCTCTGTCGAATACGGAAATATCTTTGTTTGTGGCATTTGCGGATGAAGTATGTTTCTTTGGCTAGTCTCACACTTTCTCTGGTGTAATTTATTTCAATTAGTGAGTATCCCGCTTTCCTTTTCCTTCTTTTTTCACAGACTTTCCTTACCCTCCTGCGCAGTGGAACTTTCTCAGGTGGCAATTTGTTGGGCATGAACGCGAGAGAATTGGTCAAGTCAACAAGTAACATGAACTACTACTCACAGGGGTCCGGTTGACCTTGTCCCATCGTTGCTGATCCCCAGGCACACACAATACGTTGACCTCGCCAGAAGTGACGTGAAATCATGCGAGCTTTGCTTGCGCCAATAAAAGGATATGCATTAGCTGATGGCAGGCCATAACAATATAATTGTCCACAAAATCTGTCACGTCTTTGGCATTTGACGTAATGATCCCCAGAAGTTCCACAGTTGCCTGTTTGATCCCCTCGAATGTTAAGAGTGTAGCACATATAGTGTGCATCTATTGCAGTGTCTCCCCAGGCCCATTTGCAATGACTCATTCGCGTTCTGCATTCGCCTGCAAAAGACAGATTGAAATAGAGCATACAAAGCATAGGGCTCCAAATTTTGCAAAAATTTTAAATTAGGGACCTGTCATTGTTAAAGACTTCGTGCTCCCCATGATCCTTTCTGGTGAGACAATGAACTTCACGCTGTATGAAAATGATTATGGCCTGGCATCCTGGCAATCGCAAGGCTGAATTGTCGTTTCAATCTTCAAATGGCCCATCGGTATCAGTGAAGACTTGAGATGCCTCAAGATCATGATGCAGATCAGCAATGGCAGCACGCAACTTTACGACGAGCAGCAATTTCATGCTAATGAGGAAAATTCAACCAAAGTTAAATGCTTGTATTCTGAATTTTTCTCTGATAGCTCCAAGCTGAACCGCCGCAGTGTAATGCAACTTTGACCAAATATGAAATCATAGGACATCATATCAAGAACATGGATTTGATCTGACGTCATATCAATACCCTGTGAGTTGAGCTACTACGTGTTCATATGGGAAAATTTTCATCCCGCCAACATTTAATCGCCAGTACTGCTTGGATATCTCGCTAAGCGGGCCAGTCTGCCTGCTCATATGAAAAACAGCAAATTTTTGTGTTGGGATTTGAGATGAGATTTCGGCAAAGAACTCCAGCACGGTAAGCGGGCTGGCTCGCCTCCATATGAACAGACTCTCGGTCACCATTTTAATTCAACGAACATGCAGCCTAGCCTCAATTTTGGTAAAGATAAAACGCTACTGTATCACCCACTATTAATGGTTAGGGCGTTATTGGTTAGGGCGTTATTGGTAGATAGGTAGCTCTTCACATACAAGATCACTTTGACATCCCGTGTCAATCAAACTAACTGATACTATTATTTTGAAATCTCCCCCTGCTTACAATCAACATCAATAGACGATTACGCTAAAGATGGCGGCGAGGAACTTTTTACCAAAATGCACTGTGTTCTTTAATCGAATTCCTATAAAGTCGTTAAAGATTCGTAATTCGAGCACAATGCATTATGGTAAAAAGTTCCTCGCCGCCATCTTTAGCGTAATCGTCTGTTGTAAACAAAGGTGTTAGGACACGGATGTTTTGATTGGTCGTTTGTTTACCTTGTTTTGATCCCTGTGTCTTGTTTTGTTGTCTTGTTTTCTGTTCTGTTTCGTTTTTAACTGAGCGTGCTTAGGCCCAACCGCTCTCAAGTTGTTCGAATACAGCTCCCTTGTATTTCTGTGTCTTAGTGCGCCTTCGCACAAGATAGGTTTTAAAACCGATGCGAAGGCGCACTAAGATACAGAAATACAAGGGAGCTGTATTCGAACAACTTGAGAGCGGTTGGGCCTAGTAAGCTCAGTTGAAAACGAAACAAAACAGAAAATAAGACAACAAAACAAGACACAGGGATCAAAACAAGGTAAACAAACAACCAATCAAAACATCCGTGTCCTAACACCCTTGTTGTAAACAAGAGATATTCCTATCTGAAAATTTGCGCTCTTCAGACCTCTGATAGTATCTGAAATTTGAACCCAAATATTTTCTGGATGATAAGATCTCCTATCCGGGTCTCCGACCGTGATTTTGATCCGCGTTTTAAGCAATGTTTGTTGACAGTCTATCAATTCCAGTTCAATAGAAATTGATCAAACAACAGCCCAAGTGTTTTGTGAAACAATGAACTGAAATCTTGTTACGAAACGGGGCCTAATGCGACGCAAAGCTTACCATTTGCAGAGGAGGATCTGATAGATTGATCTTGGGCTAAAGTTGCAGCCCCTTACTATGCTGAACACGGCAGGCAAAGAAATTGCACGATAGTGAGCGTATACTGCAAGAAACATGTAAACTTTGTACTGTTGATATGTGCACAATCTACTAATTTAGGGTGCGCCGGGATCCGCCGGGATCCAATGATATAAATGCACAAAGGAAGCTGACAAAAATGCTACGTCTCCAGACAGAGAAACTGCCTTCTAAGAAACATTACAGGCTAAGTTTCAGTGTTCAACACAACACACATACACATTCGCTCGATTTTCTGCCTCTTAAGGCTTTCACAACGTCTTAGAGACCCTTGGATATAAGATGTTTGAGTTCTACATGATTATGGCCCCCTGAAGCTTCCCTTCGCACATCAACCGAACTTGTTTGTTTCGTCACTTACACATACCTTTATGTAGCATAGGTTCCAAATCTTTAAAGTTCATAGGAAAAAGTTCATAGGTAAAGTCCAAATCTTTAAATCTACGAAAAAAGGCGGGTGTAAAATTAAACGACCAATTTCTTTAAACTGAATGGCCTCAAAGAAACTTTAGCCACTTTTCTATGATTCCACCGTTGGACTTTTCAGAACTCTTGAACATTTGTCGAAATTACTGGCTATTTTATATTTCAGCTCATGTTATTATGTGACGTCATCAAGTTTCTTAATCACAAACCAGAAGAGTGAATGAGTTTTGCTTGATACCATATTGTAGGCATCCATAAACTATGGTTTTCTTGACAATTATTTGAACTCTCGTCAACAGGTTTAGAAATTACGATAGTTTTAAGTTTTTCTTTGAAAATTTTCTTGAATTCTTAAAAAAGAAGAAAAACACTGTAATTCTGAAAATATTGAATATTGAATATTTCGGAAAATTCCAACGGCAGATTTACTGTAAAATAGTTCTTCAAGTTTCTTTGAAGCCGTTCAGTTCGAAGAAATAGGTCATAGAATTTTACACCCAGCTTTTTAAAGATTTGAAACCTATACTTTATTTATGTATCTTTTTAGCAAAAATCGCGCATGCAAACACCACTGCGCTCGGGGTGTGATTGTATGATCAAAAATGAGCCATTGAAAGGCAAGCCGTCGAGCAATAGAGCAAAATACGTCGCGAACTTTCCCATTGAACGTAGATTTGCATGCCCTTGCGTGCTGCATTGCTACGCAAAGCAATTAATGTTACCTTGATAGCAATACCCATCCATATCATGTTCATGGCAATCCTTTCCATCGCGATGGTATGCATTTTCAGGACATTGATTGTGGATTCCATCACACGCTTCTTGCAAATCACATAGGTCATAAGATCGTCGACATACAGTGCCTTTCGGACTCAGCATACAATTACGACAGCAATGCCCGGAGAAACATTGCTTACCATCTTTCAACTTACAGGTATAAGGGTCGCAACAATCGTTTACACAGAACTGTGGTTGCCCACAGTCGCACTCTTCGCCGGGGTCTATCTTGTTGTTACCGCAATTCTTTGCCTCGTAGTATAATCCACCAACAGGGACATTCAATAAGCAACTACCCAATCCTGTTTTTAAATAGTTCTCCAATTCTTGGACATTGCATGACGAAAACCTCTCTGGAACCGGAATCTGTGAATTACGAGACATAATACAATATCCTTGGCGACCAGAACAGTGACACGAGGAAGTGTCATGCTCCATTCCTAAGTTATGCCCCATTTCATGTGTCATTAAAACAGCTATTCTTGAATATCCCTTGCTTGCGTCTTGGTTGACACTGCCTGAATATTTAATACGGCACATTCCCTTAATATACGATATGCCTACTGTAGACCCCTCAAAAACAAGATGGGTTATAAGGAGCGCGTTGTCATGTTTGAATCTTGGATAAATGTTTTCTCGCCGATACTGCAAGAAAGTATTCAGAGTTTTTTCCATGTTTGTATCGATAGGTATTCGATCTCGGTCATCCCAAATCTCTACTCCTTTCAATATCACTCGTATGTTAAGCGGTTGATATAAGGAATCCATTACATTAGCTATTTGTTTCATTCTTTTGATGTTGTTTTGTTTGTTACTGCCTAGCCATGTGAACATGCTTTTGTCATTGACCAAGTACATCTCCACGTATTTCGTTTTCGATATATGCAACGGGTTTTCACGACGTAATCTTGCCCGACCTTTCTCACTACCCGGAATCTCCACATGGTCAAGCGTGTAATTATCGGTTTCGGTTGTGTCCGCATCCGTTAACGAATGTGGTCCTAAGGCAAATTCATTCCTGGGGGTTACAATTTGCTGCGAGTGGCTCATTAAAGGTTCTAATATCAATCGCCTCCCGTCAATGCTAACAATACCTTCCAAGCCAGCTTCACAAAGACTCAAAGTAGCTGTTGTTTCAGTATCTAAAGGGCCTATTCCTTGATAGTACGAGCAATCTTCGTTGTCGTCCTCCGTAATAAGAGTGCCATTGCTACTTAATGAAATGACCTTGACTTTATTTGCTGTGGTGACTGTATTCATTGACAATCGCAGTGGAAGCGTCTTGTTAAAATATGTTAATGTAATGTTAAAATGCAAAGGATGTGGTCCTCTGAGGCCATTTGACTGAGCTGTTTTCAGCGATCCCTCTTCTGGAAATATTTCTATTTCTTCCATTTCATATGTAGTTTCTTGGCCATCGATGTCATTGAACATTTGAGATTTCCCAGTATCATCATGCAGTTCTTTCTGCTGTGGACCAGCACTTGCAGCACTTAACATTACTAATACGAGAAGTAAGTTCATGCTGACAGGTATAATTCAACCATATTTATTGTCTTAGTTTGCGATTCTTTGATAGCTCCAAGCCAAACGGCCGCAGTGCAATGTTACCTGGAAGAGCCATGAAACAATCTTCACATTAGATAAAGCATATCGTTTCGATCTGACGTCATATCAATGCACAAGTCACAGTGACGATGCAGGGTAGACTGATTACCTGTCGTAGTTGACTCCTTTCCTGAACAGATATGCCGCTACAAGCCAAACTTAGACTTATGACCTGGAGTTCCTTTCTCCCTGTGCTTCCTGGACTTGATGGTGGCGCTTTGCTCAACAGAGACTCATAACGTTACTCTGAAAACCTGACCCTATCTAAGCCAAAACTCTGAGTATCCAAGAGTACCAATCAGACTGCAAGATTTGTGAATTACTATTGTTCTGGCGAACGTAATAGAATTTTCATTTATTGACGATTGCAGAGAATAGGGTCAGCTTTTTCATTGTTTCATGATAAGCTCAACAACAGCAACGACAACAACAACAATTTACTGAAAGGAGCGTACTGAGGCTAGTTATAGGGGCGTATACTTGTGAGATCCTAAGTATCGGAAATCTAACAAAAATGGCAGACTTTGCAGAAAAGAATATCATTTACTAAGTGATGACACACTCTAAAACTGGTAGAGCTGGCATAGGCTTACTATGCGAGTCCTTGTTTTCATTCTCCTGCTCCCAAACAGATTAGGCCATGATTAGGACTTGTGATTTTAATTTTTACACTATTGTATTAGATATTTTGATTTTGTTGTTATTAGGGTTTATGAGCTGGTTATAGCTGATAAGGATTTTTTGTGCATAAAGGTATGAAATTGGAAACGACACCCAGACGCCACAATGCCCATTCCGCTTAAACTAAGATTCATAGAGCAAGTCTCCCGTCATGTTACTAATATGACGTAAAATCGTTCAGTCTCATTCAAAATTTAGTTTCATTGATTTGGGAACAGCTTCAGGACAACAGGAAGGAAATGTGGATAAGCGTAATAGCTTCAGTATTAGAAAACGGAGATTCATAAAAACTGATAGTTTTCCAAATGAAACTGGTCACTTTTATAGTTATCAGTGTCTCCGTAATTGCAAGGCAAACATTAGAAGTCTGTATACAAAATGCAAAGCCTGCAGCGAATCTTGACAAATCATTCGAGATGGAAAAAGTAGAAATATTTCCTGAAGTGTTCATATTCAAAATGAGTGAAAACAACAGGCAAGGCGGACGTCACCCTTTACAGTTCAGCACCACGCTTACATACTACAACAAAACCCTCCCATTAAGGCTGTCAATGAATACAGTCACTACAGCAAGTAATGTCACGTTGATTTCATACAGCAGCCATGGCAATTCTATTATCCAGAATGACGACACAGATTGTTCATATTATCAAGGAACTGGCGCTATGGGGCCGGAAATAACAGCGACGATGAGTTTCTGCGATGCCGGCTTGGAAGGTATTGTTCGTGTTGAAGGCAAACATTTAATGTTAAGGCCTTCTACAGCTCATATGCCGGTTCTAGCACCCGGGAGTGACTTTGTTTTAGGACCGCATTCATTGACAGAGATGGACGCCGAAGTCTGTAATTACACGCTTGACTATGTAAAGATTCCGGAAGATGAGATAGGTCCGGAAAGATCACATCGTGCAAACCTGTCGCAGTTATCAGACACTAAATACGTTGAATTGTACCTCGTTAATGACGTCAGCATGTATAACTGGTTGGGTAAGGACTCGCAGAAGAATTTGAAAAGAATGAAACAAGTAGCTAACGTAATGGATTCACTTTATCGACCACAAAATATCAGGATTGTACTGAGAGCAGTAGAAGTTTGGAATAATACTAATTTAATCACGATGAATCCAATAATTGGCAAAACTTTGAATCACTTCATGAAATATCGCAGAGAGAATATCTACCCACGATTTAAACACGATTGTGCCCAATTAATAACACGCATTGACTTCACAGGAACTGCAATAGGACTAGCAGCGGTTAACGGGATGTGTCATCTTTCTTATTCAGCCAATGTCAACCAGGACACTTCAAATGACTTCTGGGTGTCCGCAGCTACCTTGACACATGAAATGGGACATAACTTAGGAATGCTTCATGACCAGAGTAGTTGTCAATGTACAGACCGCCTCAAATCATGCCTGATGGCCCCCTATGCGCAAAACCCAATATCAATTACGTTTTCATCTTGCAGTGTCCAATACTTGGAAAAGTATTTGAGAACTGATTTGGCAGCATGTTTAATGAACGTTCCGAAAAAAGGAATTTACTACGAGGAGAACAAATGTGGCAACAATCAGTTAGACCTCGGAGAGGATTGTGACTGCGGCTACCCAAACTACTGCAATAATCCTTGCTGTAATGCCGCTGCATGTAAATTTACGCCTGGTTCTCAGTGCTACTTTGGTGCCTGCTGTAAAAGGTGCAGGATAAGTCATAAAGGTGATTTGTGTCGACCTTCTGCCGATAAGTTATGCGACTTGGAAGAGACTTGTGATGGCGTCACAAGTGAATGTCCTAACGACTTCTTTCATATGAATGGGAAAGATTGTTATCAACATGGACATGCGGGATACTGCTTTCAAGGTATTTTCTTACTAAACTAATGAAGATGAGTCCCTTGTATCCCTGCGGTTAACCTTGCTCAAGAGGGACTCATAATGAAACAGTTAAAAACCCGACCCTATCTTAAGCATTCGATCGATCGAATCATGATCGAATGACTGCCGTAGCTCTGTTCAACGGTCACCCCTCGGAAAGAAAATAAGATAAAAACAAAACGAAACTTGGTATAAATATGGAGACGGAAGTTCACTTTACCTGGTGAGTGCAAAATAAGTCTTTCGACGCTACATTTTCCATGTTTTAAGACCAAAACAAACCAGACAAATCTTCAGCCACCTGCTGCAGCAACTTCGTTCAAAATCTAGTCAACTGCATCACTCGAATCGAAAATTCAACACCATTGTACTTTGCCAAATCTCGCAATCTGATTGGTACTGGAGGAATTGCGAAGATTGGGCCTAAACAGGGCCAGGTTTTTCAGAGTAATACTATGAGTCTCTATTGCCCGAAGCGCCATCATCAAGTCAAAGAGCACTGGGAAACAAGAGACTTATCGTCATAAGTCTATTTTCTTACCAGTAGGGCAAACTCTCTCTTGGTGCGAGCGGAGGGTGGTTTAAAAAGATGTTATATGCTTAAGACGAAAGAAGAGGGGTAAATCCAAAGTTCTGTCTGGCGGATTTTCTTTACGTGATTAATAGGCCAAGCAGAGGCATTACAGTTCTTGTATATTAATTACTCAAATGTAAACAGTTACTCCTCAGCTCCTGAATCAAATAAACAAAATCCGCCAAACAGAACTTTAGATTTACCCTTCTTCCTTCCTATCAGTTCGCAACTAGTTTCGCTCCTCCGCCAAACTGATATGCGCCGCTCGGGTTGGTAAGCAATAGTCTCGTTTTGGTGAGCGATAACTGAGACTTGTTGTAATCAATCTAATTTGGGTCCACTGGGATTCTGTCATGAGTTGTGTTGTGCAAGAATTGGCACTGACTCCCGGGGGGAGGGGGGGGGGGTAACTACCATACATGCAGGTAGGGGATGTGCAATTCTTTGGAGTGCCTTTTTCGAGCAGAAAATAAATTTTGGGGTCTCATTTCTGGTAAAATCACAAGTAGTCAAAAAATGTTAGATGTAATTTTAGAAAAATAACTCTTTAGGGTATTGCTTTTGATCAAATTTCACTTACTTGGTTGAAATTTTGGATGGCTGTCACAATTTTAGGGTATACATTTTCAATGGTCTGTAAATTTTGGGGTATAGTTTTCGCGAAAATTGATAAATTTTAGAGTGGGAGTTCAGACGGCCAATGGCACATCCCCGTCACCCGCTTATTGAAGTTACCCCCACCCCGGGCAATGACTCCCAAATAAAAACAAACCTGGAAATAATATTGCAAGCAATGGATTTCTACATCGAAAACAGTTTAAGGTGCACTTTCCGTTCATACATTAGTGGTTTCAGCGCAAGACGAAAGGATACATTTCCACAAGACATTGCAATATGCACTGATGGTGGTACGATTTATTTTCAATTTTCTATTTGCAAGTTCTTCAGTGTTCGGCTGCGAAATTCTGAAAATTCAATCACAGCTGTCCATAAAAACATTCTAAATAATATTCTATGGAATTTTTGATGCTCCTGATGAAATAGATATCTACTGCTTTTCTCGAATAGACCCAAACTTTCCGCCGATGGGTTGAAACTATACCCTGAACTTCACGCAAAAGTGAGGAAAGTAAGAAATTACAATAAATATTCAAACTTTAAGTTAAAGAACGGGAAGAAATTCCCAAGAACGACAAGAGGTTCAATAAAGGTAAAACGGAAAAACAATCTTCAAGATTTCGAACGAGTTTGTAAGGGTACTGTACTCTGTTTACTTCGAAAAATGCCCATTATAGACCCAAATTTTCCCACCCATACGCCACTAAGTCTACTTTGGGTGCCAGAGCCTCGCAGTAACAAAAAGGGAAAGAGCGTGGGAGGGATTTCTATTTCATTCTCGTTCCCCATCTTTTTTGGGGCTGGTACCCAAGGCACAAAATGGTACATTAAAATCAAAAACTTTCGGACGATCAAACTTTCGGACAAAATTTTGTCCGAAAGTTTATTTGTCCGAACCCTGGTGATGTCCGAAAGTTTAAATTCATTGAAAATAGAAAAGAACAAAGAAGCGTAACATAAAATGTTAATTAATCAATGTTTTGCCAGTAGCGCTTAAGTTTCTTAAATATGTTATCTAAAAGTTTGGTTCCTTGAAGCGTTTCTTGAAAATAGTTCATGCATAGCAACACTGCTACTGGTTATTGTTTGAGATGTGCAGTTCATGTTTCTTTATTTCCATTGTTGGGATCCTATAGGCGGTCCTTGGCTACAGTACATTCTAAGAAGATTCTTGTTTGATTCCCCCTTGCCCATGCCCGACAACACCAAGCCCGAATTCTGACGTCACTTCCTGTCCTTCGATAAACTCTTTGTTTACTTTCCATCATAGTTAGTTTATCCTGGTTACATAAAATACTGATCATAAAGCAAAGAATGCGTCAGAAAGTCCGAAACAAAAGTGTCGTAGGTGGATTACGGCAATGTTTACAAAAATTTGAGGCAGTGCAAGGCGAAAGCAAACGCCAGAAGCTGCGCTGCAAGTTAATATGACGTGGGTGTGTTCTAGGGCGTCTACATTAAACTCGGAAATTTTTCGGATGATCAAACGTTCTGACAAAACTTTGTCCGAAAGTTTATTTGTCCGAACCCTGGTGATGTCCAAAAGTTTTTTCGTCCGAAAATCTTTAATTCATTGAAAATAGAAAAGAACAAAGAAGCGTAACATAAAATATTGATTAATCAATGTTTTGCCAGTAGCGCTTAAGTTTCTTAAATATGTTATCTAAAAGTTTGGTTCCTTGAAGCGTTTCTTGAAAATAGTTCGTGCATAGCAACACCTTTGAATTTTGCTTACAGCTGGCTTAACAATTGTTCAATCCAACAAAAATTACATTCAAATATCCTTGTAGATGTGATGATCACCATGTACCTTCTGTAAGTTGATATTTATGATAGAATCACAATCAGTTTTAACATCTTTTGGGTATCGTGCTTGCCTTTCAATGTCGTATTTGTCGAAAGTTTTTTGCCGAAACTTTTCGGTCCGAAAGTTTTCGATTCTAATGTAGTGTTTGTCTGTTCTCTCCAAAGGTAGCTGTAGATCACGTGCATGGCAATGCAAGAAAATCTGGGGACCAGCAGTTGGCGCAGGACATAAAGAATGTTACAAACAAATAAATACTTACGGACGAAAGTTTGGAAACTGTGGCCAACTTGCCTCGGGAAGTTATGTGGCGTGTGCACGCGAAAACACCTTATGTGGATTGCTCCATTGTGTAGGCATGCCAGGAAGTGTATTTCCTAAAATTGGTTATACACCTTGGCGCGTAACTTTACATGTGTCTGCTGCAGGAAAAAGACAAGAGTGTGTAGTGGCAGGAGCGGGAAGAAATCCAGGAGAACAAGAAGACCCATGTAAGGAGATTTATTATGTAGGCTTCATCAAATATCCTGACTGCATTTTTATTGTTCACAGTGCTGTACAGTTTTAAACCGCCACAAAGTTGTTACAATTCAAGAGCGTCGACACTGATCTAGAACCAAACTTTTCTGCAGACAGAAGGAAAAAGTGTTACGGATTGAAGTCCGTCTCAAATTAGATTAGAAATGCACAGCTCGTGAAAGTGAAGTAGGTTTGTAAGGAAAAGATAGCTCTGCACTGTCAGACTCGAAAGAGAGCTGATTTGTTTCATGCATGCCAGCAAACACTTCACTGATTCTTTCGCTTTTATCAATCCATAATCGACTAATCAGTTTTTCTGGAGTTTATTGTCGAGTAGGATACTAAACTTTAGCATTTTATTGCGAAAAAACTGGCCAAGCTTTCGACTTCAACTTTTGCATGTGTGTGCTTGAACGCATAATGTAAGTGGTGAAAAGGTATAATCAAAATCTTTAGAATAGCACAGTGTTGTTGTTAATTTATTTTAATCCGATATTAGCAGACAAATATATATACAGTATATATAAAGTTAACTAATCTAAATCGAATGAAATTAAAACTTATATACAATCCACCTTTTCAAGATAAGAGGTGTGAAAACGAAAGTCTTTTGTTGTTCGAGATGTTGCATTTTTGAGGCTAAAATCTTGTTCTGCATGCAAAGTTTAGCGTATGAACCAATTTTCACATTCATATCTGTCTTCATTTGGAAATTACGGTGATATAAAGAATTAGAAATCATAAGGGCTTTGACCAAACATCTGATTTCACGGTCAAAGCCCTTATGTCTTTGAATTCTTAGAATCGCCGTAATTTCCAAACGAAGGTAGATATGAAAGTAAAAATTCGCTTCTGTACCAAACCGAGTACCAAACTTTGTAAGCAGAACAAGATTTCAGCCTCAAAAAT
The DNA here is from genome assembly GCA_964020215.1 of Aurelia sp. 3 sensu Dawson et al. (2005). NCBI lineage: Eukaryota > Metazoa > Cnidaria > Scyphozoa > Semaeostomeae > Ulmaridae > Aurelia > Aurelia sp. 3 sensu Dawson et al. (2005). Next base: position 27,225,981 of record OZ026573.1, on the reverse strand, counting down.
GCAACATCTCAACAACAAAAGACTTCCGTTTTCGCATCTCTTATCTTGAAAAGGTGGATTCAATGGTGAATGAAATTAAACTACTGCAGGCACTAAATTTATATTCTGGCTCATCCCACTGCTTTATTAAGATTTTAAAGCTTTTCAGGTTTTCTACGGATTTGATTTCGTTTGGTAAGTCATTCCATATTTGTGGGTCAACGGACTCAAGATTGTTTGAACCAAAAGTAACTTGGTTGGTCTTTATGTCTTAAGTCGTAAAGATTTCTGGAAGAATTTTGCGAAGATTTGAATTTAAAAACATTTTTCATAAATGGTGGATTTAGATTATTCAATGTTTTGTAAATTTCAATAAAAAGAGTTCTTTGACGCGAGACTTGCATAGTAAATTTACCTGACTTGTGGAGTAAATCATTATATGAGCTCTTATGATCATTGATCATTGTAAAGAAATCTTAGTGCACCCTCTTGTAACTTTCCAATTTTCTGGAGCGACTTCATGGAAGAAAAATATCAAACTAATGGACAATAATTGAAGTTAGAGTAAACAAAGCTTTGCACCAAACTTTCTTTGCTCGAAACCAATAAATGATCTTACTTTTCATAATATTTAGTTGTGTCGCAGCTTTTTTTACAAAGGTTTGACATGTGTGTATCAAAGCTCCATTTTGTAATCCAGAGTTAGGCTGCGTTCACATTAAAAGCTTGTTTTTGCGTGCATGCTTTTGCTTGCGTAAACGCGCTTTTGTTTGCGTTTTCCTGTTCGGATTTACATTTTTCTTGGATCCCATATAGCAGGTCGCTTTTTACTTGTGAAATGAAGAGCTCACAATGGATTTCGCTTGCAAGCGCGTGTAAGTAATCTGCTTGCTAACCAACGAGCTTTTTCGCATGAGCAAGCTTCTTTCCGCATGCAAATATTTTGCAGTCTGAACACTCTAAGGGCCTGTTTATATGAGGAAAAACACCTCACTTGCCAGGCCCGGTGCTGAGAGGTGAGATTCCACCTTCCAATAAAATCCTTTGTTCTTTCATTTCGCGTTTACATGAGGAACACAACACCACCGGTATAGTGAAGTCCCACCTCACCAGAGGTGGAATCTCACCTAGGTGAGGTGAAATTTTTCCATATAAACGAAACACCACCGGTATGGTGAGGTGAATTGAATCTATTCGTTGATTCTCATTGGTCAGTTCATCCTGATTTCACGGAAGAGAGACTTTTACTCCACCTCACCTCTCAGCCCCGGGGGCTGACAGGTGAGGTGAAAAATCTCATATAAACAGTGATTGAAATCTACCTCGCCTCTCAGCCCCGTGTCTGGCAGGTGAGGTCGGGTGAGGTGTTTTTCCTCATATAAACAGGGCCTAAGGGATCAGTATGTATGGCGGATTTCTGCACGAGCGTTTACGTGCTTACAAAAGATTGTGCAATGTGAACGCAGCCTTACGCCCAAAAGTTTCACTGTTTCCTCAGAATTGATTTCATGACCTTCAAAGCTTACATTTTGTCCACTAGTATCTTTCGGATCATTTCTTACTAACAAAGCATGAAATTTCTCAGGGTATGCAATCATTTCATTCTGTTCTAGCCAAGTTACGTGGACAATGAAGTTCTTCTGAAATAGTAAAATAGTTTGAAATGAGCCTTCTCCAAAGCCGTGAAAACAAACAGTTTTGTTTAATATGTCTTTCGATTGCTATGGATATGAATAATACTATACTTTTTACAGAATTAAGTGCGATTGGTTCCAGAGTAATTAATTTTTTTTTTTTTTTTTTTATATATATTCATCTAAAATTTACAATATACTAACGAACAATTTACATTACAAGACGATAGTGCAAGGAGCATGAAAAAACATTGCAACCCTGCACTATTACACTTAACATCACACTACGTTGTTGCTCTACTCACTAATTGAATATTTACACTTAACATAAATACTACTTAACATGGATACTAATACCAATACGAATGCTAAAGATACTAAGACAAATACAGGAAAATAATTTAAGAGGAACTACATGAAGGAAAAAAAAGGAACAGCTACAGTGACCACTCCACACAACGAAACCGTCAGAGAACCCGTGATGAATCTAGATCATCGTTAAACAATGGGTCTGAAGAACTGAGAATTAGCCTGCAAGGGCTTATGTCCCTAGAAAGTGGGTGTTTAAATCGAGTTTCCACTGAACAGCGGATCCGCTATGCGGAGAGGACACTGTATATATGTTGAAGAAAAGATGGCATTGGTTCAATCAAAGCGTTCTGTTGCGTATATATACTTAATTGTAGCCTCAAGGACCATGGTATTTGACTTAAGTGGCAACCTTTCATCACCATAAAGAAGGATTTTGAGAAGTGCTTTATTGGAAAGGTTTGATAAGCCTTGAGGTTCTAGTATAGGGTTAATGGTATCGAGAAGATCATGTCTTTGCACATCGTAGCTATGGCAGAGCAGCAAAAAGTGTTCCGTATCCTCAATTCCATCGTTGATGGAGCACATTGGATTTACTGTGTCTTTAAAGTTGTGCTTAAATTTGTGAAGATTTAGCTTACTTAGACCTACACGAAGTTGTGTTAGAATTGCTAAGCCTTTCGGGTCGTGAATACTGTAGACTGGTTGGGGTAGGGGACGAATAAGTGAAAAAAGCTTCTTTTTAAACATACCCAGAGTTGGCAATTGTCTTATCTCCGAGTCAAGCTTATTCCATTCCGAAAGACAGTTTGGGTAGAAGCTTGCACCAAAGCTCATCGTTCTTGCACGTATTTGCCCGATTATAGCTGGTCTACGAAGGCGATAGTTAGATTGTGGAAGCGGTGGAATAGGCTGCCTTGTATACTCCGGTGTTAGGTTGTTAACAATCTTGAAAAATAGAGCAAGACGCCTGCTCCAACTTCTGAGATTAAGTGATTCCCATCCAAGCTCGTTATACAGTTTCTCCCTGGATGTACCTTTCCAAGCACCAGTTACTGCTAATGCAGCAGAGTATTGAACGGATTCGAGTTTTTCCATCATATGATTCAGTTTCAAACTTTCACTGTAGTCGCAGTTAGTGGCAGGTATGTGATAGATAACGTCACTGTAGTCCAGATGCGGCCTTACGTATAGCTTATAAAGCTCGTTAAGGGTCTGTCGAGGTAAATACTTCGAAAGATATTTAATCATTCCTATTCCTCGTCTCGATTTGGAGATAGCTGACTTGATATGACTATTGAAAGTTAACTTCGAATCAAGAACTAGACCTAGATGTTTGTGCTCATCAACTTTTAAAACTGGCGTATCATTGAATAGGATAGGTGGATGGTCAATCGGTTTCTTTTTCCTTGAAAATGTTATTTCAACCGCTTGTTTGGCTGGGTCTGGATTGAAAGACATTTTCCATTTGTTTGCCCATTGGCTAATGAGATTCAAATCATGGTTCAAATCACTCGCGGCAGACACAGGGTCACGAACAACGGTGAAAAGCGATGTATCATCTGCAAAAAGTTTTACGTTACATATCAGATTATCTGTTAGGTCGTTAATATAAACTAGAAAGAAAAGAGGCCCTAATATAGAGCCTTGGGGAACACCAGCAGAGACTTTTCCCCAATCAGACGTTTTGCCATTCAACACCGTACGTTGTTTTCTGTCTGCAAGAAAATTTTGAATCAAAGACAGTAATTGACCAGAGATACCACAGCGACGTAATTTAAAAATAAGGCCTTTGTGCCACACTCTATCAAATGCTTTAGATATATCAAGGTACACTGATCTTACGTCGAGTGTTGGATTACAGTCAAGAGCTTTAGATATGGTATGTACTATTGATAACAACTGATTAATTGTCGAATCACCCGGGCGAAATCCTGACTGATTAGGGTTGAGCAAATTGTTTGAATTCAAATGCTCGTAGACAGTATCAAAAATTAACTTTCCTAAGATTTTCCCAAACAGTGGGAGCAATGAAATTGGACGGTAATTTACCTTCAAATTTTTGCTGTTCTTTTTATGCACTGGTACAACATTTGCTCTTTTCCAAGTTTCAGGGAAGATACCATGGGCTAAACAAGCTTCAAATATTAGCTTCAGAGGCACAACTAGAGTCCAATCGCATATCTTTATCATTCGACCTGATATTTCATCCCAGCCATGAGCCTTGTTTGGATTCAATGATCGAATTATCTTTAATATTTTCTCATCGGAAATGTGAAAATCTGTAAGTGGTGGTGCATTTGGCTGAGGGACAGAGGGAATTTCACTTGCAGTATCCAAGGTTGTACATTGGAGTACAAAATAATCATTAAAGATCTGTGCCTTGGCAGAAAAATCCAAGACAAGTATATCATTTTCTAACAGTGGGGGAATTATTGGTATTTTAGCTTTGTTCAAGATCTTATTGATCAGAGACCAGTAAGTTTTTCTTCCAGTATTAGGATTCGACAGGGTGCGCCCTATGTTCGTCAAATACTTCTGCTTCGCATCTTCAATAAGCTTGGACCCTCGGGATATCATATTCTGTATACCCTCTAACTTATCTGGTGGCTGACCATTTTTTACGAAATTTTTGTATGCTAGATTCTTTTTGCGAATGAAATTTTTGATGGGCTGGGTCATCCAAGGAGACTGCTGAGGCCTAACTGTGATAATTTTATTAGGTATGAAATTTGAAAAAATATTCAACAGAACTTCATTTAACTTTACCACTTTCAAGTTTGGGCAAGCAATTCCACCGAGGGTTTCATGCCAACGAAACTTGTCTATACTTTTCCTTATTGAATCTATATCAGCTTTGTTGTAAGACCAGACTTTTCGCTGTTCAGAGTAATTAATAAGTTTCTAGAAGGGAGGCTTTCTGACAACCGGCCTTCCGTGCTCATCAGAGCGGAAAGCAGAGTCACCTTAAAGTTAAGGTGGATCTGCACTTAAGGTGGCTCACTACTGAAAATTCAAAAATTACAAAACAGTGAAAGGTGGCTGTATACCAAGTAAAAATATGTTCAAACCACAAAAACATTAAGTTGAGGTGGCTTGCTACTGATAAAAATGTCAAACTACTACGCGCTGGGTCTCTGGTTTCCTTTTGCCTATGGAAAAACCAGATTCAAAGAAAATTTCTAATCCTAGATTTCTCATTTGGAGAATCACCATCTCTTTCCAGTCTACAGTTTGTGAAAACTTAACGTAAAGATGGATTTTAAGGTCGTCTTGGGAAATCTTTTGTTTGCACAAAATAATTCAAAACTGCTCTTTGGTCTAACTTTGGGCCTCCTAGAAAATTAGAAAAAAAAATTCAACCATCTTCCAAAACATGGACTGTAACAGGTGGGAGAGGTATAACCAATGAATGAATTACCATACTTTTGCAGGGCCGCCGATGGCTTTTGGAGGCCCAGGATAAACTGCGAAATGAGGTCCCTTGCGAGCGAAGCGAGCATAGAATGTGTTCAATCGCGCCCTTTATAAAGGGATTGGCTTAAAATGCATTTCACGATATTTCCTGTAATCAAACTGTTAAAAATCTTCAATCATGAGGCCCCTTAGACCTTGAGACTCGAGGGAAAAATGCTCTTCCTGCTCCCCTCTCGGCAGCCCTGCACTTTTGAAGAAGTTTATTCAGAGGGCAGTCATAACTTAAGCTGACCACGCAACACTGAGCATTTCCATCTACATCCTGGTACACTAGATTTGTTCACAACATTTTCTTTCACGAAGCCATTTGCGATCTTGCTCGCGAAGCTCTTTTAGGTCACCCAGTACTCTACAATTATACATTTTCTTTAATATTCAGATCAAGTTCTGCCGGGTGTGAAATGTGGTGAAGGTATGGCATGCAACAACAGCAGATGTATTCCAATTGCTCAATTATCCAGCACTAATTGTTCAAGCATTTGTTATAGCCGTGGTGGAACATGCACTCATAAAGGGACCTGTGTTGTTTTATTCAGAAGTAGAGCAAACGAAGGGAACTGTGCTCATATAATGCAGAAATTGTTGAAAATTATGATCAGTTCAACATTTTTATTCATTGCCATTCAACATTCAACATTTTGATATTCTTGTTTTCAATTAAACTGTGATTGATGTATTGTTATAGTTCGTATTATCATTTGATTTTCGATAGGATTAGCAACTGTTACTGACAACAATCTCAACAAATGAATCCAAACTGTCTTCGTTAGGACATGGGTGAGAGGAGGCAAGATGTTTATATGTATTTTCTTTAATGAAATGTATAAACAAATCATACCCGTGTCTTTATTTTTGCTTCTGTGTGCTTTTCCCTCTTGCAGTCTCGGTTCAATTTAAAGCATGCCAAAACATGGTCTAAGTTTGTTTTCTGTAAGGGAGCTGTCATAAAGAAGTAAACAGATGGGGGCGGAAGGGATTTCAAAATTCGTCGTAAGATTACGTAGCCCAGTGCAAAGACACAGCAACTGTTTACATAGCCCCTTAAACATCTGCAAAAATTATTTGACGACCACAGGGCTTCAAAATGAACTCTGTGGTTCAGAAACTTCTTCAAGAAAAATTTTCAGCACTTTACAGCTCAAATTTTTGTCTATGCATCATGTTGTCAATACCGTATCTGTAGGACCCGGTCTCGGGGGGGTAACTCGACCTATTATGTGACAGGGACGTGCCATTTTGCCCGAAAAATTGGTACCTATAATTCCGTAAATTCTGGTGGATTTTTAGGGCCATATATCCACAAATCGAATAAATATCTGGGCCATAATTCCGGAAATTATGAAAAATTCCGTGAAATGGACACCCATAATTCCGTGAAATGTCAAAAAATTGTGAAAATGATACCCATAATTCCGTAATGGTTTGAAAAAAGTACCCCTAAAAAATGGCACGTCCCCGTACCACGAACAGTACTAAGATACCCCCCCGAGGACCCGGTATAACGTTTCAAGAAGGTAGGGAAGAACATGCAGATACCTCTGTGTTAGACACTGAGATGGAGAACAATATCAATGATCAAGAAAACAGCAAAGATGATGCTGACAACTGTAAAATATTGAAAGCAAATCTCGAAACAAATATAGCTTCATGGCCCATGTTTGTCACTTGTAATAGTTTGTTAGCCCAACATTTTCCATCGAATAATTTTGGGGACCCTGTCAAATCCCTTCCGCCCCCCTCTGTTCCATACTTTATGACAGCTCCCTAAAAGGCCATGTTTTGCCATGATTTAAAAGGAACTGAGACTGCAAGAAGGAAAGCCTACGGAAGTAACGATAACGACACATGTATGATTTGTTTATACATTTTATAAAGGATAAACATACAAACATCTTCTTTCCTCTCACCCATGGTTAGTATCGGCTGAGTAAATAACAAAAGAAATCTTCGTTTGAAAGGTGGCTGCTCTCTGGACATCAAGGCAATGATATTGATAAGTACGCCACTCAATACTGAACATGTTCAAACACACCTTAGAATTTGCATGACTCAAATCGGCCACTGCGTTCTGAAATTATCAAGAGTTTTCCTTTCGCTATTGCCTGCTCTTCTTACTAGAATCAAATTACCTCTGTCTTTTGCACCTCTGTTTTCACAACCTTAGTGCAATCAAGGGCTTGCTTTTTACAAGCTTCGATAAACATCGACATTCATAAATAACGCTGACTCGAAGAAATAAACATGTTTTCTGGCTTCTTGGCGCTTTGGCCGACCGAATTTCCTTTCGCCACTCATCCTAGGCCAAAAAACACTTTCAGACGGTTTCAGACACCCAGAAAGTCGACGAAGCAATGCATTGTGGGATTCGCATAAGCGCAAAGGACATATGCCAGCAAAGGTTCTTTAACCTCTGGACAGAGATCTTAAAAATTTATCTAATGCAAGCAAGGTAAATTGACAAGGCAAATTTCTAGAGGACAACCAAGGGTGTTAGAACACGGATGTATTTCTGATTCTCTATATTCAAACAACTTGAGAGCGACTGGGCCTAAACCTAGACTGATGACGATGTATCCCTGCGGTAAACCTTGCTCAAGAGGGACTCATCATAAAACAGTAAAAAACCTGGCCATATCTTAGGCATTCGATCGATCGAATCATGATCGAACGACTGCCGTAGCTCTGTTCAACGGTCACTCCTCGGAAAGAAAATGCGATAAAAACCACGTTAAACAGACATTTAATGAACAAAACATGGTATAAATCTGAAGAAGGAAGTTCATTTTACCTGGTGAGTGCAAAATACGTCTTTCAACGCTACATTTTCCATGTTTTAAGACCAAAACAAACCAGAGCAATTTACAACAACCTGCTGCAGCAACTTCTTTCAAAATCTAGTCAACTGCATCATTCGAATTGAAGATTCGACAGCTTTGTTCTTGGCCAAATCTCGCAATCTGATTGGTACTGAAGAAATTGCTCAGTTTGAGCCTAAATAGGGCCAGGTTTTTCATAGTAGTACTAAGAGTCTCTATTGACCGAAGCGCCATCATCAAGTCAAAGAGCACAGGGAAACAAGAGACTCATCGTCATAAGTCTAGCCTAAACCTACGGTCAGTTGCACACATCAGTTGAAGACGAAATAGAGCAGAAAACAAGGCAAGAAAACAAGACACAAGGATCAAAACAAGGTACATGAATAATTAATTAAAACATCCGTTTCCTAACATCCTTAAGACAACACTTTAAATCTAAGCCCAGAGCCATTAAATTAGGCCACTAAGGAGCAATCTCAAGGGGGCGATAAGAGTGATTTCCCTACTCCCCACAAACCTCTCAAGCATTCCGATTACAAGACTCAGTGTTTGCCAGTTTAACGAGAATATTTGCAGGTCTTCTTCGTATGTCCTAGAAAAGAAGCAAGAGTTCTTCTACAAACAAGAATCTTCGGTGAAAATGCAAGACTTAATTTCAAAACAGGAAGACGATTCTTGGAGAATCTTGAGTTTAAAGAATAGCTCCCGGACCATTTTACAGAGCCTCTCTTTAAAGCCTTGCAAAAATCTTACATAATTTAGCATTCTTGTCAAAAAGACGATAATTTGCAATTTCATGTGTATGAAAGCTCGAGCCCTAAGCATTACAGCACAGCTTGAGCCTCATCAAGGACAAGAACAACCAAAACCCAAACCCAATCCATCTTAAATTGTAAAGCTCTTTAAGGTGGATCTTCACTTAGGGTGGCTCACTACTGAAAATTTCAAAATTACGAAACATTGAAAGGTAGTTGTGTACGAAGTAAAAACAAGTTCAAGACACAAAAAAAACAATAAGTTAAGATGGCTCGCAACTGATAGGAATTTAAACTGCTACACTCTGGGTGCCCTATCGCTCATGATGTAATCCTCTGGCTTTGAAGCCAGAACAGTCAGGCGGAGTGGGTTCGATACCCGGTAGGACGCCACCACTTGAGCGTCATCATGACAAGGGGCTGCGGACTCGATTAGGTCTGCGCTATTTCTGCGATCCCAGCGCTTGGCGCTGACAACCGCAACTTCACCTTCACCTTCACCCTGCCAAATTTGGAGTGTGTTAAATGATGATATTTGCGGATCATTTACCCAAGATCTTGTATTCATCGAAATGTCTCATGTCGAGTTTCTCTAAGTGCTCTGTAACATTCTTATGTAACTTCAACCACAATAAAAGTGGTTCGCAAATAAAACGATTCAGAAATATTATGAAGTTGGTACAGGTATGGCTAATTTTTGGCTCAACTGTAAAGTGAAAGCAATCTGAACTATTTGTGATATGGCTAAAACAAATTTGATCCTTGAGATAAATACAGATAAGGAAATTTTCACAATTGATAACATAGCAAAATTTTTATAATTTTCAGAACGTTAAACTCTTTCCCAAGTCGCCAGGCAAACTGGCACATCTGACATTGAGACGACAAAAACGCACCTTCCTCTCCACATTGGCCACATTTCCTTCTCTTTTGTCCTGCAAACGCTGAACTCCCAGCACCCCTTCCTCTGCCTCGTCCTCCAAAACTGCCCCCTCTTCCTGCATAACCGCCTCTGCTTCCATAACCCCCTCTTCCTGCGTAGCTACCTCTCCTGTTTGCTGCAAAAGACTGATTTGAGGCACCACCTCCATCGTCATCACCCCACTGGAAAAATCCACATGACTGCTCTCTCGGTTTGGGACATGAAAAGAAAGGACGACCTTGATTCGGTCCTTCTTTATTCACGGTGCGACTGTTGATGAAATTAAAAAACATAAATAAATGGCGAAGCATGAAGGGAATTAGATTTATGACAAGAGCCCTTGGCTCAGGTGTACAGCCAGTGGCAGACATTTTACCAAATATTGGGGAGCAGAGCTATTTCTTAAGCAAAAACGTAGTGTTCTTTGTTCTAACTAACACTGGGGGCGATCCTACTCCCTCATCCCTAAGTGTGCCACTGTGCATAACCACAACAACCACGAACATCACAGCTCAACAAAGACTCATGCACAAAATGTTCAAAAACTACCATAGGACAATCAATTTTGTCCAAATCAACCAATCCAACCAAACTATGGTAGGATGAAATCGTTGGAATAATTTGGTTATGCTCCTAGGGATGGCATTTTCATCTTGCCAAAGTGATAGCGTATCCCAAAGCATGTACAAATCAATGCTGTAAGGCAGAAATTAAGGGAAATTTGGCCGCGATTTTAGGCCGTTCTTGAAGTTCTCTTGAATTGGCTTTAGATTTATGGCGATGAGTCCCTTGTATCCCTACGGTAAACCTTGCTTGACAGGTGACCGACGCGCCATCATCAAGAAGCGCCATCATCAAGAAGCGCCATCATCTGTTGATCATCGGTGACCATCGATGACCGTCATCATCGGTGACAGAAGTGCCATTATCTGTTGACCGAAGGGCCATCATCACGTCAAAGAGCACAGGGAAACAAGAGACTCATCGTCATAATTCTAAATTGTCTTTTGGGCTTGCTCGAGAAAATCCTTCATAACTTCAAAACAAAGTGGCCAACTTCAGTTAGATAAATTTTCATACATGGTAGAAAAGGTTAAGTCTGTCATCAAATTCACACATAAAATGTCAAAAATCTCATCACCTGACAGCATCCACATTACAATTACATTTGACTTGGTTTCCAGAGCTAGGAAAAAAGATTCAAAAAAAGTATGAGTCCAAGAAATGCAACCCTTGACATGGCGCTGGTAATTCAGGAAACAAACTATAAAAATTCTGAAAATTACCAAAAAAGAAACAAAGGAGACTTCAACAGGATTTAAAATCAATGGGTACATTATGCAAGCAATACAGAAAAAACTACACTGCAGAGTGTAGTGACCGAGTGGCTAATACAGTCTACGTCAGGTGAAGTTAAGCTCGGTCGAGTGAGGTCAAACTCCGGATGGGTGACCTCGGAGGCCTGACCTCACAACTCACCTCGTCGTCCTTTGAAATATAAAAATCCCCTTAATCAAAGCAAGACACAAAAGAGGGTTTAGTGTAACTATCAACGTGAAAATGGATGGCACATTTCTGACTACGCTTTTTTATAAGAAACTGCTTGTAAGAAACTCAACTCTCAAATCGCCACAAAATCAAGAAACTCCAGTGCTGGGAAAATATAACTTAAGAAACTATTTAATTTGATAAAGGAAATCCATAACATAATTTTACTTTATTTTCATTGTTTCTTGTATCATATTACTCGGTACTTGAATTTAAACATTGGAAATAGTTGAAACGACCTTGTTTTGAAGTGATCACGCAGAAGAAGATAGTGAACATGAAGATTGTTATGGAACTTTTAAGAAACTCGTAAAAAACTCTGAGTACTTAAAATCTGATATCTTAAAGAAACTTTCAGTACTGGCCCAAATTCTTAGTTTCTTATAATGAAAAAATACGTGTATCTCTGATCATTCCAAGGAACAGCTTTTAGCAAAATATTGATTTAAGAAGAAAACAACACATATAAATTCAGGTGCTAAATACTAAAAACTATGTTGAAGCCTCAGTGAACAAATGGTCTAGAAATTCTACAAATTGGTTGCATTTTCTTTGCAGTACGAATTTCGGTAAATGTTTGACTCTCCCAGTATATTATGTAGCTGAATGATTTTAAGGATGCATTCGAAAATAAATGTTACTGTTGAAATACCTTGTGCCAGGTGTTGGATCTCTAAAATTTGTCCGCCCAGGGCGATTACCTGAAAACAGAACAAACAAACACTTCTGAAACGAAAAAATGATACCATTTCAACGACCTTAAAACTTTTGATCTGATCAAAGAGTTACAATACATGTTACTAATTACAGTAAATCCCCGCATATAAGAACGTACCAAAATGAGGACCTAGAGGCTGTTTTTCCTAAATTATGTATCTTGCAATTAAGAACCTGTTTCAGTTTGATGAAACAGAGGTTCTTATTGCAGAGGTTGCAAAGTAGATATTTGATAGCTGTTATATTATCAAGGTCCCAGTTGGCTTTAAAAGTTGCATTCTCCTCCCATTTACCTATTAGGCCCGTAAGACGCTTCCAAAACAAATAATAGGGCTGAACATCTTTATAAGACTCTCGAGGGGACTACACGAGGCACCCTTCAAATAAGAACCTCTATACCTTGAAATTAGTCTTAGTACCTTTGAAATAAGAACCAATTTCAGCCTGGCTTTCGAAAAAGTAGGCTCTTATACGCGGGGATTTAATGTATGATACCTAAAAACTACGCCACAATGATTTGAATTTTCATTTTTCATTTCATTTGAAACATATTTAAAGTTGGTATTTACAATAGTAGATAATAACATACTAATTGACACCAACTATTTACAAGAAAAATATACTTTATACAAAAGTAAGAATAATTAGCGGCATATTTTGCAGGTGCATTTATCACCAGCCCAGTCTTTGATCCTCTTTTTGAAAGCAGAAAGTGTTGGCTGATTTTTAATAGTATCATCATGAAGATGATACCACAAACAGCAAAATACTGCGTCTGCATTTGTTAATATAGGGTGGCTCAAAAATAAGCTCCTGTTTGAAAAATCGTTGCATCAAAAATACCCGCGCTATAATCACAGAGACTGACTTTCCTAGAAACTTGAGGAATTTAAGTAATTTTTTTATATCTTTTGGTAATTTCCAAATTGGATCTCCCTTGGTAAATTCGAAAGATTCAAATATTTAATTTTGCAGAACATCCAGAGAATGACATAAAACTTATCATCAAATGCATTTCAAAATAAAGGGAACGCAGCTTGTCAGTTTTACCGTTTCAAGAATTCCCGTTTTTGGAGCAATAAATAAGCTATGAATGTCAGTTTCTGTCTGAGTTTCAGTTTATCACTTTATTACTTATCAGCGTTTTAGGCCATTATCCTGCTGTTCTGCAAGACCGATTTTTTAGTCTTTCGAATTTACCAAGGGACTAGGCCTATCACTCTGAAAATTATAGATGGTAAAATATATGCATTGGAAACGGGGACCGGAAAGTGTAGTCACAGCGTCAATAGACGGTGGAAGAATGGGGGAAAATGAGAAAGGAAGAAGAAGAGTAGCCACGGTAGACAACATCGTAGAATGGTCTGAAGGAATGTAAATGACTTGCAATAATGCGTGCAAACACGGTATTGTTTAGACTTGAATGTTGCCTATGGCCTACTACGGTCTTTGGCTTGAAAGAAAAAGACGACAAAGATCTAACGCAAGTATAGTTTGACGGAGGAGTGTAACAAACTTACCATTGTCCCTAATATTTTCATTTTCTTGACTTTCATCAGCCCAAAGAAAGAAGTTGCATTTGCCATCGTCACCGCATTTGTAGAACTGTCGTCCTGAAAGAATGCAGAGAAGTGCACACATTGTCAAGGGTTCTCAAGTGTATCACCAAGCAATTTACGCTGTTTAGACTCCCAGGGGGGGCACTCAGCACATGCACATACGGGGAGGTAAGTCCGATATTTTTGGGTCAGAATATTGCCAAAAGTGATATTTTTGGGTCCAAATAAAACTAAAAGTATCTTCATGATATTTTTTGACACCAGACATCGTTTAACTGATATTTCTGGGTTCACCAGAAACAATCTTGACTTTTGTTTGCATTGTTTCAGGATATTTTATGTTCATGTACAGGTTTCTAAGTATAAAATTAGCAGTGCTGCTGAAGTGATATTTTTGGGTTGCCTGAAAATTTCTTGGACTGACCCCGTATGCGTATGTGTTTAGTGTCCCCCCTGGGTTTAGACTTTACAGAAATCGCCAAAAATTTTTGCGGATTTTGATCAAAAATTTGGTGATCAATCGTAAAATTCAGCCCTCTTTAAAATTCACCGCATCCCGTCCAAATTTCCCAGTGATATTACGAAAATTCCGCCAGCAAAGTTTAACGACATAAACAATAGGACTAGGCCATCGAAACTTTCTCACCGCTCAGAGTCTGTATCATTGATTGCGAATGAAACACAACGCAAGAGAAGGCACATTCAAAACTAACCTTGATTTCGTCCCTCTTTTCTGACAGTCAACAACAATCCTGGTCGCCCACAGTTGCAAACAATTTCATTGTCGTCTGGGTCATTCCTACATAGAAAAATCATCTAGTGATGAACCTTCAAGAAGGAGTGAATTAAATTCCAAGACTTTCAAACGGTTAGAATGCGAATAAAATTTCAGCCCAAATTTTATTGTTGAGACAGCGTTCACACGATACCGGCACATATTGAAAACGGTGAAAAATGTGATGGATAGGCCACACGAACAAGGCACATTTTTGCCGGCAGATTTTGAAAACGAAACACTGACCAGCACATTTTGGAAACGGCATCGTGTGAACATTCAAAAATGATGAAAATAGAACATTTTTCGACATTTGTGGAACGAAACCAGTCAATTCTTAGGGTGTAGGTACATTTCTTTGGCATCAAAGTCTTGCAGTGAGTTGCAGTGAGTTATTTATCGTCAAATTTCGTACCGTTATCGAATTGTTCTGGCATCGTGTGAAAGCTAGCTCAACTTTGCTACCGTCACATTTTTCACCGTTTTATAAATGTGCCGGCATCGTGTGAACGTGATTGATTTAAAGACATTTTCACGTGATGAAATTTCGACTTGAAGAATTCAATGCTGATCTTAGTTTAATCCTATGTAAATGTAACTAACTTCAAGGGAAATATTCTACTTTTGCATTTCCAGACTCGAGGACACTTGGTATCACTGTGGGTAGGAGGTAACGCCCTGCTGAAAAAAAGTTGGACTAAATCTATGCCTTTTGATGACGCATGTCCCCTTAACAAGTTATGATAGCAGCACCAAAAGTTAAATTTTCTGGTAGAAGTACCTGCATACTTTCATTGTCCTCGTCAAACGTCTTCAAAAGATGTAAGCAGATATAACTAAAAAAAATATAGTCCTCCTGACTACAGAAAGTATTTTTCCCTCGCTCTTATATCCAAATTGGCCAATCCGACCAATCGAATTCATTGATTAGTTGAAATCTAAGCAGGTTTAACTGTGTCAGTGTGAATGATGTATCAGATCGTTAGCTCTACAACGTTGATTAACCTTCTATTCATGAACGAAAATCTGAAATTATGAGTTGAAAATACCTTGCAGCTGTGGGGAATGGGTCTCTGAAATTTCTTTGTCCGGAAGAATTACCTTGGAGTAAAAAGGATGGCGCTTTAGATTAGACTACCATCATATTTGCATACAGGAATATCAATGTGAAAAAGCCTAAAATGTCTTCTGGATCGAACAAGACTTTGCAAATTCATATTCATAATGCTGTAAAACCACTCTATTTTCAAAGTAACTCTAATTTGTTCAGTAACAAGCCTCGTTGCTACCCTGGATATCCTTTCATTTAAATTTTGAGGCTCTGGTACCCAGGGTACCTCGTTGCTTTCTATGCGTACTAATTCAGTAGGACTTTACTCTTTACTTCCTTATATTATTTCTTTTCGTTGGACAACAATATGTGTCAGCTAAAAGGGGTTAGCAAACAAATTCCAACATAAAACAATTTATGTAAACATATGTTACAAAAGAAAATGTATACAAAAATTTTTACAAGTCATCGAAAGTTTACAATATAAAAACAAATATGTAGCAAATGTGTAAAATTTACCACTGTTCCGGTTGTTTTCATTTCCTTGACCTTCATCAGCCCAAAGGAAGAAATTACATTTGCCATCATCGCCACATTTGTAGAACTGGCGTCCTGGAAAAATCGGAGATACATGATTGATGCTGCGGTAAACCTTGCTCAAGAGGGACTCATAATGAAACAGTGAAAAACTTGGCCCTGTTTTCTTCAATCGTCAATGGAATTATGATAGAATCACGGCTTCGAAACTCAATCCCGTGGGAGTGTTATCAATTCTTCAATCGAATCGAAAATTCTATCACATTTACACCGTAACAATAATAATTCACAAATCTCGCAATCTGATTGGTACTTTAGGAATCGCGAAGTTTGGGCCTAAATAGGGCCAGGTTTTTCAGAGTAATATTATGAGTCTCCGTTGACTGAAGCGCTATCGTCAAGTCAAAGAGCACGGGAAAACAAGAGACTCATCGTCATAAGTCTAGGTTATAGTTGGGTCGACATCTACGGTCCCATGACAACGTTTAGTAGACCTTGTTTTGAAGTTTGATTTTGCTATTTACGGTATCTATAAAATGAGTCTGGGTACATTTTGACTTTGGATGGGCGTTGGCCGGAAGTGACATCACAAAATTGGCACTTAAAAACTCTGTTTTACGGTCATAACTTGAGACTGGAAAGCCGAATTCATCAAAGTAATACACCATTCGACTCCTCCTGCAAAAAGCTTTCGACTGATGTACATCAAATAACATTTTGATGATGTCATATTTGAAACTGTTGCGCAAATTTTTGCGGGTTGTGTGGCAGAGAGGCTTAGACAGTTTTCCTCAGGTAACTGAAGTTAGCTCGGTCAAGTGAGGTCAAACTCCGAATGGGCGACCTAAAAGGCCTGACCTCGCAACTCACCTCGTTGTCCATTGGGACGGAAGCTAAACATAAAAAAATAGTGGGCGTAAATTAGTTTTCACTGGCTAGAAATCCTGACAGCCCTATGAAAAAATTGCTGAAAAAATAGTCTTGAGACAAAAAGGTCAACATGGCAAACAAGCAACCTGGAGTGAGGAGAGTCTCTGTAGTTCCAGGCCAAGAAAATCACGAAGTTTTATTCTCCAAATAGACCTTTTAGCTATTCTGAAAAAGAATCTCAATCGAACGATACTTTGCTACATTTTTTAGAATTTTCGAATGTGTACAATAGTGATAGAAGCTCTAACGCCACTCGATCGAATCTCGTGTATAAAAATGTATAAAAATAACGCTCGATCCAGTCTCTTTTGCTGAATAGCTAAAAGGTCTATTGGGCATTATGGCAGCCAAACAATGTTTACTCCGTTGGTTTCCAAATTGTCTACAGTTAGCTATACAACTGACCTTGATTTGCTCCTTCTTTCCTGACCGTTAACAACAACGCTGCACTTCCACAATCACAAACAACTGCATTGTTATCTGTATCAGGTCTGAAACGACAGGAAATGTGGAATTCATTGCTTGATACTAAAACGTTCTCTTTATGGAGTGGTTCTTTTCAGGGTGACCAAGAGAAACTTCATGAGCTAGATTAAACTAGACTTCCAATGAGCAGATGTTATGAACACAAAAAAGACATCAGCATGTACCTGAAAGGCTTCCCAGTCTTTTGAGACCAGATTTGAAAACATGATAATTTATCCGTTTCACAGCCTCTCCCGTCCTTTTTCACTTAGTTTCACAGATGTTAAAAAGCCCAATTACAAATTTGCTTAGGAACACGAAATTGGAATAAGGAGCCAAGATGAATTATCTTCCCATTCACACTGGCAAGCCAAAGCAGCTTAAACTAAACCAGGTTATCAAATGGAGCTTCTTAATGGTCAGTCCAACAAATCGAATGCATTTGATTGGTTGAAATTTAACCTAACTTAGATAAAGCTGGTTTTGTTTCCCAATATGAAAGGGGTAATAGATTCGCATCTTCTGTACAACCAGCCATAACATTTCTCCTTCTCTACTTATTTTAGTTTGATCCAGTGTTTTTAGAGGCGTGAAACATATCTTTATGAAAGGTAAATCGCTCTATCTTCTCGGAATCCTCAAGACTTGCAATACTAAATAAATTCATACCTCCGGTTAAAGCCAGGCCCATCGTTGGAGCCAAATCGACTTCCTGTGAAAAAAAGCAGTACATCAACAAAAATGAGAGAAAATGTGAATATAAGGCCCCGTTCACACGGGAACGCAATCGTTCCGTCCCATCCAGGGCTCAAAAAAACGAAGTAGCGTGGTAGCGGCGCTACCAGGATGGCAGCTGAAATGCTCAATTTCCCAGGAAGGAAGAAAGGAAAGCGAAAGGGGGGAAGGGAAAAGAAAGGAAGGGAGGAAGGAAAGGAAGGAGGAAGAAGGAAGGGGAGAAAGGTAAAGGGATTAGAATGGGATGGTTTATTGGGAAAGGAGAAGAAATTGTGTAAAAAGTAATGAAGCTACTTGGCTTGCTACCAGGAAGAAAAATATTTTTGAGCCCTGGTCCCATCTTCGTTCCAGTTTCTGGAACGCAAAAATAGATTATTCACATGAGAACGGAACGTTTGCGTATCGGTTTTTCTTTTTGTTCACAAAGGAACGCAATCGTTCCGTTCCACAGTTCTTTCTTCGGCCCTTACCATTTCCAGCAACAACTACATCCATGGATCTCTTTAGGGCAAAAATCTTATCGTTCCGTTTTTCGAACAACTTCTAGAATTCATTGCCTTTCACACAGAAACGGAATGGAACGATTTTCGTATCATTTTCTTCATCGTTCCAATTTTTGGTATGACACGATGTTGTTTGAAGAGTTTTCGCGTGAGCACAACCACTAAGCGTTCCACTTTTCAAAACTGAACGATACGGAACGAAACGATTGCGTTCACGTGTGAACGGGATCTAAGAAACAGCATTCCTTTGAAAAAACGATTGTGTCACTAACACAATTGCACTGAAATCAAGGGTAAAAGATAATTGTCATGATAAAATTTTGGTGATATCTCAAGAACTGATACTTTATTTTGGGTCATCTTTTGCGTAGTGGCTGCGTACAAAAGAAAATTCGCACCTTGAAGCAGGCATATTCTCGTTTGAAATTACTTTCCAGGCCCAAAAAATCCTTTATGCCGCCCTGCCAGTATCAAAATACCATCTCCACTATTTTTACCAATCATTCTGTCACAAACCTCGTCCAGTTCCATGATCATTTCCTCTAGCACCTCTTCCCCTAGCAGTTCCAAGTCCTTGATTGGGAAATCCCCTTCCAATGGCACCTCTATTTGCAGCACCTCTCTCTGCAGCTCCTCTGTTTGCGGCTCCACGACCTCGATTTCCACGCCCATAGCCACCAGCATCGGTGTTACCTCGACCAGCAGGTCCACTGCCATGGGTTCTTTGACCAGCATTTCCTTGATTATTAGCTTGCTGTTGAGGGTTTGGTCTTGCCGATGAAGCTAAATGGCAAACATTTTCAATCAACAAGTTAACTTTGAGAGATCACAACACAACTACCGCATCTGAAAAGGATTTCTAGAAAAAACTTTCTTAAAGGGGCAGGGTCACGTAATGTAAACAAATTTCTTTCGAAACGACTATTTTGCTGTGTTTTTGAAAGGCCATATCACAGAGATTTTCCACTATTTTTCTCAAAATAAAAGTTCTGTTTTGAAGACGGACTCTTGAACTTCGCCGAGAAACAAACGAAACACTCATCTGTTGTACGATGGTAGAGATATTGGTGGATTTTTAGGAGTAACTTTGTTGTGGATTCACACCATCCACCAAAATCTGTGCAGACCACAATGGCCACGTGTGGGCAACAATGTAGATTATAGAGATAACAGGTTTGTTTACGGTTACGTGACCCTGCCCCTTTAAGCCCTGGCCAGACGAGAAAATACAATTTGCCAAATCTTACAGATCTGCTTGGCCAGCAAATTGTTTTCTCGTCTGGCCAAATCAAAAAGACATTTGGAAAGGAAAATAAAGCAGAGTTTGTTTGTTAAACTGGATGAATTTCACAAAGATTTAATTCAAACATGTGAGGACAAGAAGTGAATTATGGAAAAAGAGCAGAACAAGGGAGAATGAACTACTGTAGTTCCTCTTCCTTCCCCTTTGCCTACCTTTCTCAAATTGTACATTCCACGTATTGTGCAGACGAGAGAGAGAGATAAAGACTTGTAGCAAATCCAGGGAGGCGTTTGCTGCCTTGGGGGTACTTAGTATATTTGTCCGACGAGCATGTGCCGTTTTTCCGGGTATCTTAGACTGCGTTCACACGATGCCGGCACATTTTGAAAACGGTGAAAAATGTGACGGATAGGCCTCCCGTTCACATGAAAACGGCACATTTTTGCCGGCAGATTTCGAAAACGGTAGATTTTGAAAACGGAGCCCTAACCGGCATAAATTTGAAACAGCATCGTGTGAACACTCGACAATGATGAAAATAGAACATTTTTAGACACTTTTAGAACAAGACTGATCGACACTTAGGGTTTAGGTACCTTTCTATGGCATCAAAGTCTTGCAAAGAGTTTCTTACTGTCAAATTTCCTACCGTTTTCAAATTGTGCCGGCATCGTGTGAACGCTAGCTCAAATTTTGCTACCGTCACTTTTTTCGCCGTTTTCAAATTGTGCCGGCATCGTGTGAACGCAGTCTTATTCACCTCTTTAATCAAGCGTCGGTTATCAAAAGAGGGCAATGTGTTTCTACAGCAGGTTGTTAAAACATGTCAAAAGGGGATATTTTGTTAGATTGGGTCGTTGCACTGTCCAATTTTCGAATTTTGGAGCATTTTGATTGTAAACAGAGTGTGACTACAAACAGAGTTTCAGAATTAGTCTATATAGCTTTCGTACTGCGTAAACTGGGATGGGAACATAACAAGTCGTAGTGATGCAATGAACGAGAAGCAATTTTAAATGGAAGCATGTTTGAAGTATATCAGATAGAAGTAAAAAGAGTAAAAGAGTTAAAGAGTAAAAGAGTAAGGGAGCAAAAGAGTAAAGAGAGTAAAGAGGATAAAGAGGGTACAGAGAGTAAATAATAAAGGGGTAAAAGAGATTAGGATATTACCATCTCTGACGTCAATTAGTTCTTTCAAATCTTTGTCACAACCAAGGCAGCTAACATATCTGAAAACAGAGTATCGATATAAAATGGGATGCTTAAACTGCTCATATGACATGAGCTACTATAGCTTCTCCTCATTCACTTCTAATGTTCCTTTCCGTTCGCTGCTACGCAAAAGAAGGGATGAGCACCATTACTGTCCCTATTCCGAAGACCACTGACTCTCAGTCCAACCATAGTCAATGTTCAAGCTTTGATGTTGCATATCAAACAGAGAGGACTTATCCTTTTTAAAGTTTTTGTTACGACTCGGCCAAGGTTTGAACACACGACCTTCGGCTTACCAAGTTAGCGCCGTTAGCGATCTTCCATCAGGCTACTTTTGCGGCTTATCGAGGTATCATTTGTTTGGTAAAATTTTTGCTGTATAGGGACTGTATTTGAGAAAAGCATTATTTGCCTTTTCGCTTCATCCTGTCCTTTTCTATTTTATTTGTCCATTTCACTTCACTAGTCTTACTATCTCTTCTTTGCTTGCAAGATTTTTGCCAAAAATCGGCAGAGATACACAACTTATAAAGAACTGTAAATTGTTACCCTCTCACTACCTGCAAAGTGACACAAGTTTAGAAATTCGTTAATGTTCTCCACAAAATGATTAAATTACACAAGTTTCAGAATTCTTATCGGCATTTGATATGTTCGAAAATGACTGACAGCCATTTTAAATCTCATTCACGAGATTGAAAGCACACTATGATTAGTTTTCAACCTTACCGCTTTCAAGTGTACAAAATATCACAAAAAAGTTCTCTGAATCATTCTGAACTCTCCCTAGTAAATACAAAAAGGTATAGGCTTACCTTAGAGGCATCATGGGTGGAACTGAGCCTCTCTTGAATACAAATTCGATCTTATGAACCGGCCTTGGCTGACATGAACGACATTCAGTTTCACTCCGAGTTGCATTCAGAACAAACTTCGGAAGGAATATGCCGTTTTTGCATGTTGGGTAGCCCTGGCATCCAAGCATCAGACTATACAAAAAGAAAACATTATTATTGTCATACACGTTTTTTATAAGAAACTTGGATCAGGCCATAGTACTAAAAGTTTCTTAATTTAACATGAACTTTTGTCCATTTTAGTACTAAAGTTTCTTAATTGGTTTCTCATTTTTTGAATGCATGAATTGTCAATGTGGTCGCTGGCACTGCTGCAGATATGTTTCTTGATATTCAAAAAAAACATCATATAGGATAAAAAGTGTTCTGTTGTGTTGAAAACAAAAATGGTTAGATAATATTGCCCAATAGTAAAAGTTCAACGATCTATTTGCTATAAAATTCATGCTTTTAACTTTGAAAAGTTTCTTAGTACTTCTCAGACATAGTACTAGAGTTTCTTAAAAATTTGGCCATCTTAGTACTAGCTTCTTACAAACCAGTTTCTTATAAAAAAACGTGTAATCCAGTCCATATCTTTTTTTTATCCAAAATAAAAGTTTACAAGATCGAAGTTACCGAGAACAACACTTACAAACTACTTTACTACACTACAAGGACGATGCCATGAGGAGCAGAAGACCATGACTACCCCATGGCCATAACATAGAGACAGGTGACTAAAGTTAAATCTAAATATACAATCAAATAATGATACAAAAGGCTACGCAAAAACAATTTCTACAGATAAATACAGGAATCGGGTTCACATTGGATGTCGGGCAATTGCTGTTTTTGGATATGTAAGTTTAGTGTTACATCGGATGGACGTTACAGTTTACTGAAATTTGAAATTAACGTGTCTTTAAAAATTTCGGTGTAAAATTCCACGACTTATTCTTTGAATAGAATGACTTGAAAGGAACTTTAGCTGCTTTGAGCATAGGTTCCACATCTTTAAAAAGGTAGGCATAAAATTCAATGGCGCTTTTCTTTGAACTAAATGGTTTCAAAGAAACTTTAATTATTTTGCTATAATTCTGTCATTGAACTTTTCTGAAATCGTTAATGTTTTCAGGATTAGGGATTTTTTCTTCTTTTTCGAGAATTCAAGAACAATTTTCGAAAAAACTTCAAAATATCGTTATTTCTAAATTGTTTGATACGACATGAAATAATTTCCAAGAAAACGATAGTTCATGGAAGTCTACAATATGGTATCAAGCTATATTCTGGTTTATTTTTATGTAAATAAACCAAATGGAATGATAATTGGCTTCGTATCTTCTGGTCCTCAAATAAATTTTTCTTGATGTTTAGAAAAACAAGAAAAATTCATTCTTTTCTACAAATTAGTCAACGAGTTAACACCTGATTACACGAGAGACCCTATTCCATCTCTCAATGAAACTAGCTATCCTATTAGAAATAGGTCCGTTGTGGGGCAAATAAGGGCAAGAACGGAAAGATTCAAAGCCAGTTTTTATCCTCACTGTTTATTGGAATGGAACAAACTTGATCCTGAGATCAGAGCATCACCCACTGTTGGCATTTTTAAGAAGAAACTGTCTTCACAAATAAGGCCACCTGCGAACTCTGTATATGGTATTCATAATCCAAAAGGGGTTGCATATTTAACTCAACTCAGGGTCGGACTGAGCAAGCTCAATTTCCACAAATTTAGACACAATTTTAGAGACACAATAAATCCAATGTGTCCAATCAATGATGGTGTAGAGGATACGGAACGCTTCTTGCTGCTTTGCGACTCTTATAAAGAACACAGATGTAATCTTCTCGCTGATGTTAATGCTGTACTACAAAATAGTGGGCATTCTGTCTGGAGCAACAGCTTTTTGCAACTTCTTTTGTACGGTGATCAGAGTCTGTCTTATGAGGCAAACAGATCAATTCTAACTTTGACTATTACGTATATCCTCAAGACAGAACGTCTTGATTAAAGAATCTTTATATCATCCCAAGAAATTGTCCCGTTTCCTTCCAATTCCTTCCATTCTCTTCTTCTCGCGGTTACGTGTAGTGCTGTGTTCGTGTTTCCTGTTTTATGTTACCATGAGGTAGTCATTGTTTTTTGCTCCAAATGGTATTGTATTAGTAGTAGGGTATAGTATTTTGTAAGTAGTGTAGTTGTAATATGTATTGTAATTTTTTAGATTGAATGTAAAAAAAAAAAAAACAAGAAGTACAAATATAACACATGAAGTTCGCAGCTGTCCATTTAAGCTCAACCAAGAACGACAACTCTTCAAGTAGAAATATAACCAAAGGATGCGAAATAGATTTTGCTTACCCTCCTTCTTTTCTTTGCCTCAGTACCATATCAAAGCGACCACACTTTGGGCATTTGCGAACAGGTTCAGAAACTACTGGAGCATTTCCATTATCAGGTTCACCTATAAGAAGAAAAAGGTTAAAGGGACGGCATAAGATATGATTAATAAAGTCTTTGACAGCTTTGATAAACAAATGTGTCTTTAAACTTAGGCTTAAACATATACAGACCCTCAAAGAAGAAGCGATTTGACTTTTTATGAAACTTTTACCAAAGTCAACGTCTCTACAACACGGTCTCTCGGAAATTCGGATTATGACCTAGGAGTTCCTGTTCTACGAACGACCACAGGTCAGAGATGCTTCTCTTACCAGGGTGCAAAACTTTGGAATGGTTTTTCTAAACAGGCTAAAAATATGTCAACTTTAAAAGATTTTATGAAAGCCATACAATGATCTCTGTACACGACGAATCAACGATGTCTCCCTTTTCGTTTTTAAATGTATTTTTCTTATGTTATCGATTA
This sequence comes from Aurelia sp. 3 sensu Dawson et al. (2005), assembly GCA_964020215.1. Classification (NCBI taxonomy): domain Eukaryota; kingdom Metazoa; phylum Cnidaria; class Scyphozoa; order Semaeostomeae; family Ulmaridae; genus Aurelia; species Aurelia sp. 3 sensu Dawson et al. (2005). Next base: position 27,201,096 of record OZ026573.1, on the reverse strand, counting down.
GTTTTATTTTGTAACGTTATTTTAATTGAATAGTTTTTGTATATTTTAGCATGGCCCCCTGTAAATCAGTCTTTGACTGAGGGGCTATCATGGATAAAAAAGATAAAATAGAAAATAGAAATAGAATGACTTAATTTGACTTGATTGATTTGATTTCATTTGATTTGGTTTGATTTGGTTTGATCTGACCTGATTTTGATTTCTTTACGGACCACGTGATCAATCACAAGGACTGATTGACAGTGGGCCGTGCAAATGAGAAATTAAATCTTAAAGAAAACCATACAAAACTAAATAATCTTATTTACAAAATTATCTAACAAACAAATCAAAGTAATGAAAATAAAGCAAAAAAGAGAGAAGCAGCATTAGCAGGAAACAGATACAAACACATGTGAGGCACTGAGAGAAGAAGGGCTTTCTTAACTATACAATGGGGTCCAAAACTCTGAGTCCTCTTTCCATATTTGTGTGCTTTAAAAATCCTTTGCTAACCACGAGGACTTGCGCGCTGTCGCTGTGCCATAATGCACTGCAAAAGGATTTCCGATCCCGAAGAGAAGTCAGTGTTTTGTTTTTAGATCGCTCCTTCCATAAAGATTGGGGTCAAATGCTTTAGCCAATTTTTGCAGTGCTCTTTTTTTCATACGTGAGGTGTAAAGCCTAATGATAAGCAGAATGTCTTTACTTCGTCGTCAAAGTCATTGACTCTTGCAATAGCCTGCGTGCAGACAATACCCAATGAACAGGTATAGTCTGCGCAACGTCGCTCAGTATCGTGTATTGTATGCGTCAGCATTTCTTTTCAATAGTAGCATGCGTGCAGACTTTAGCGTCTGTGCATTGTCTGCCATAGTGTGCTTAAAATTCCAGAGCATTTTGTTGTCATTGAAAGTTTTCTCATAGAACAAAGCGAAACCTGAGATTTAATCACATGATAGCCATTCTCAAATCTGATTGCTTCCTCGTTTCACAGGAAAGCGGTGTTATTGGCTGTTACAACAATACGTCTTCTTTGTTATCAAGTAAATGCTGAAGCACACACTACAAAAAAGCAATGAGCGTTGCGCAGACTATACGTTTTCCATGGGTGCAGTCTGCACGCAGGCTACTCTTGCAAACACTTGGCCCAGTACTTACCTGGATTCAATTGCGTTGGCTGACCAAAGTACGTTGACATAGCTTGATCCAGTTGCTCCACCTATTAAACAAGAAAACAAGATGACGATTTAAGAGTGCAAAAGTAATCAAAAAGTTTATCCAAAACAGAAGAAACGGATATCAACAACCAAATTCCAGGGGGGGGGGGTTACTTTATTGTTTAGTGATACTGGACGTGCCGCTCATATGGGTGGGTTTTAATGCTGATTTCTACAAGTCAAATTTTCCGAGCGGACTAGAAATCTTTTATTTATGCGAGATAATGTCACTTTGAATTTGAATAGAAGGTTACGCTTGACTAACATCTTATTGTGCAAATTTCAGTCAGCTCTGAAAATTCTACTTATTTGGTTTTGTTGGGGAGACGAAGAACTGACCCTTTTGTTTCGACGAATTGTGTTTCAGCTTTGTTGATAGCGAATCAACGCTGGGGCTCACACTGTCATGCGCATCGCTGTTATTGTTTCGTGCTTTTGTTCTCAACGATCAAGCTAATTTGCATATTACGCCATTGAAATAAATCGTTAGTGTGCATGCGACCTGGAGCCCTTTCTGCGGGATTCCTTGAGGCTCACAACTTAGCCTGCTCGTATCCCCAACAAGGTTGCAAGAATCCTTAACTTGTAGTTGTAGCTCTGTGTTTTTTTATTATCTCGCTTTTTATGTCATAACTCCTGCGTAGACAAAATGTTTTGCTCCTTGGGGTATCGTCTCCGTAGTAGGGTAGCGTTGGGTATAGGTATAGTAGTAATCATGTACTGTAAATTTTTAATGGAATACATATATAAAAAAAATTCTACCGAGCGGAAATGAGCCTTTATAATCTGGAATTCCCTAAATATGGGTCTAGTTTTTCAGAATTTTCTCATTAATGGGTCCCATAATGATTTGCCGCACCAAAAAATTGAAAAACTCTTTGCATTTTGCTTGAGAAAAATAGAATCAATAAAAGACAATGTTGTCTGTAGCAACAACAACAGTACCAAAGTCAAGCTAGAGTCAAATCTGAAGAAATTTGAATAGATCATGCGTCTTCAAGTCGACAACATTCATACACATGGGTTAGAAACTTCCTGATATTCATGTAGAGGGGTTCAGAATTCTTGAATATTCTATCATACAAATGGTTCCTTTTATCAAAGTCCAGATGCAGGTCGAATCACGTTCTCAATGAAGTACACCTGCCGAGCAAAACCTATACTCACTTTATCACAAGCCTGGACAAACACTTCTTTGTACTTTCGAATTTGCTCAGCCAAAACATCTGAATTAAAATAAAAATTCGTATCAATATTACATTGATAGAAACGTTTCCAGCAGTTTGGGGTGCCCAAAACAAAACAAACAGTAAAGTTGAAGTATAACAAGTAGTTTAAAGAACATGTATGGGGAAGAAAATATAGCTCCTGATGAAGAATGTTTCAAATTCCATTCGAAGAGGAAAAAGCAGCTCTATCGCATATCGCCATAATAGCATAAAATGGAAAACAAAGTAGATCTCATGACTGGTTTTAAAAATCAGTAAGTTTTGCACTTTTCAAGATTGCGTGGTTTTGCAGCATACTCCAAGTTGCACTTCTAGTTACCTGATTAGTTTCTTTTTGCATATTTAGTTTCTAGTTTGAGGAAGATAAAAAACCTTATACAATGGCTCTTCGGCACGACTAACAATGTTGTAGACTTTAGCCTTTTCGTCCCTTGTTTCCCTGCTGTCTTTGACTTCCTGATGTCATTTGGTCAATAGGGACTCATAACATTTAATATTTTCACACCTTTCAGACCCTTCTCTTTAAAACTGGTCAAAAAATTCTTTTGTTTAGTTCCCATTTAAAAGTGGTCCCACTTTTTTAAGATGGTCTAAACTAGCGGGAGTTCTTGTGAACCCAACAAAATCGCGTCAAAGCCTGGTCTAAAGAGCTTGAACATTGAAAAATAAGCTTTGAGTACAAAGAATGATGTTTTCCTGACCTACAAATCGCAAAATGCATACCTCTCTTGCAGTAATCTTCCTCTGTAGAGGCAAAATAGATCAAGCTCAGCTGGGGGAACTCTAAACCTCATCAACCGCTTCTTGCATGTAACGATAACAAATGTCTAAATAGCGTCTTATGGTTGGTTAAAAACTAAATTCTAGCAATTTGATTGATGAATACGGAATCATTCTACGCGGACCTAAATTGGGTCCACTTTTAAGAGAAATATTTTGAGTCCCTATTGACCAAGTGATATCAGCAAATCAAAGAACGCAGGAAACAAGGGGCGGAAAGGCATAGATCTGAAAATGTTACTTGCAGAGTATAGCTCAAAATGAGGTTTTATAATGCTTTATTCCATACCCTGTAGTAAGTAAGTAACGAAAAGAAATGTATGTTGTCAACTTTAGATATATTTGGATCATTGACAAAAGAAATCATAAAGAAAAATCCAAAAAAATAGGGGTAGTTATTTGGGACACCAGTTACACCAACTGTAGGATTAACTTAGACTTATGACGATCAAACCCTTGTATCCCTGTGGTAAACCTTGCTCAACAGGGACTAATAAAACAGTGTAAAATCTGACCCTATTTTCTGAATTTATCAGTCCAATTATGATATCAATCGAATCGAAAGTTCCATCATAATTGCCATCACCATAGTAATTCACAAATCTCGCAATCTGATTGATACTCTAGGAAGCTCAGAGTCTGGGCCTAAATAGGGTCAGGTTTTTCGGAGTGATTATGAGTCTCTGTTGACCAAAGCACCATAATCAAACAGCAAAGGGAAACAAGGGACTCTAGGTAAAACTCGCACACTGTTTATTTACCTTCCTTTCGCTTTCTACCCTCGCATATGCTAAGACAAACAAGAAAATACAGGTTAATGAGTTTCATGGAGTATGATTTTCGAACCGACCAAAAATTAAAGGAAATCACTAAAATAAGAACAAAATAAATCAAGATGCCTAATTTGCAATATAATGCACTGCAAAGTCGATGAAGCAGAATATAAAAATGAAATTACAGTTTTACTCCTGTCTGTAGTATTTCTTTGAACATTCTCAGTGAGAGTGCCTATTTTTTCTCTTTTCTCTAGACTGTTCCAGAGTTTCACATTGCGATAAGAAAAGCCTTTTGGCAATTTACTTGTTTGATTTTTTCCGTATCAAAACGAAGCTTTAATAACACATTTCCGCATGCCGCTGATAGCAGCATAAGTTCCAGATCTTTAAAAAGGTGCGTGTAAAAGTCTAAGTCCTATTTCTTTGAACAGAATAACTTGAAAGAAACTTCAGCTATGAAGAACAGCTTTGAAAAAGACTTCAAATCATCGCAATTTCTAGGCTTTTTAACAAACCATGAAGTAATTTTCAAGATAACCATAGTATATGGAATTCTGCAATATGGTAGGTATCAAGCAAAAGTCTGTGACTCTTTTAGTTTAGGATTTAGAAATTTGATGACGTCACACCCTCAAATAATTACAATGAAGAATACACTGCTATTTTGACAAATATTCAAAATTTATGAAGAGTCCAACGGTAGAGTACAAAATAAGCTCAGGTTTCTTTCACGCACCCAGTTAAAGAAATATGTCACAGAAATTTACACCCACCTTTCTTGAAACCGGTTTTGAAGACATGAAACTTATGCTACTGATAGCTTGGAAATCACACAACAGACGAAAGTTAGATGAATAAACCATTTACAATAATTTGAACATTTGAACAAACTAACCATTTCAAATCATTCTCTAATTCAGCTCGTAAATGTGGTTTCGACATTTCAAATCCCATTGAGTCGTAGCCTATTGGAAAAAAATTCCCGGTCATGCTAAGGCCCGTTTTATAAGTCGTGCCGCGCCGCGCCGAACCATAGAAATTTGAGTTCGACTGAGGTTCGACTTGGAGCGACTCTTCTGTTTTATAAGAACAAAACTTTTGCCGTGCTGTGCTGTGCCGAACCAAAATGACGAATACGCACAATACTGACTTAAGAAAATTTTCTTTTTAATTTCATATGCTATTGACATTATTGAAATAATTATAGTTCTTTTATGCACGTGTGAGTATGATGTGGCACGGCGCGACTGAAATTGGTTTTATAAGTCGCACCGGGTCGACCCAGTCGAGAGGCCTTTGGCGCATGGTTCGACTTAGTCGAACCAAGTGTCAGGTTGGTTTTATAAGAGTCGCGCCGTGCCGAACCAGGCAAAATTGATCGAAATTCACCTGGTTCGGCGCGGCGCGGCACGACTTATAAAACGGCCCTAAGATTTTGTATCAGATATAAGTTGCTTGTTCGTAGCTGCGGCTATACTACATAGTAGCCTATTAAAGGCGGTAGTATTTTATCCATATAGTCTAGAGCTTAAGCAACAAAAAACGTTTCAGGCCTAACCGTTCATCAATAGTCAAAATCAGTAGTCAAATGCTAAGACATAAATAAGAAGATGCTCGAAATGACTCCAATTTTGGCCACGAAACTGGTCGGCTTGCATTCAAACTTTCATTATACGCCACACAGCACAGGGTATTTATTTCTTCCTGTTTATTTGTAACTCTGTTTCTAATTTGATGTTAGGCATATCAAATGTGAATGAAAATTCATCCACTCAAATTCAAATACTTCAACTCAATGATATTGTGGCCAGGAACGTAGATCTGGCAGCATAGGTGCATTGCTGAATGGTGACTCCAGATGGGAATCAGTAGCTTGTTGGGGGAGACGAGATTGGCTTTGTCCCAAGAAGCTCATGTCTCCCCCTGTGCAGTTGGTTAAAGCTCATGCGCAGTACCGTTTTGGGGTCGGAGCTCTGAGAAAGCCAACCATTTTGGTCTTAAATTCAATCAAGTTAGTCGAGTGTCTAATTGAAACTGCGCATGACCTTTAACACTGCGCATGACCTTTAACCAACTGCACGGGAGGCGCATAAGTTTCCTCGTATAAAGCCAATCTCGTCTCCCTAACAAGGCGGTAGCAACTGTTATGTTGTTGTTGTTGTTTTGACGACAGCAACTTACCTTCCACAAGTCCCATTCCAAGCTCTCCAGGAACAAGAGTTCGGTCTTGTTGCTCTCCTACATACTTTCTGTTTTTTATTGTTTCGATATGTTCAGCATGCGTAGCGTCCGTTCCTAAAACAGAACAATTATTTCATTTAATTAAAACCTTGTTAACATAAAGGGAATCCACTACTAAGATTGCTCGCAGAAAGTAAAATCCGCCCGCTGCTTTCGTAAATGATAGCGTAAAATCCGTTTAGAGTACATTATATAAGTCCCTCTGACCTCGGGGGGGGGGGGTAACTCAACCTATTATGTGATGGGGACGTGCCATTTTGCCCGAAAAATTGGTACCCATAATTCCGTAAATTCTGGTGGATTTTAGGGCCATAATTCCACAAATCGAATAAATATCTGGGCCATAATTCCGTAAATTATGAAAAATCCCCTGAAAAGGACACCCATAATTCCGTGAAATGTCAAAAAATTGTGAAAATGATACCCATAATTCCGTAACGGTTTGAAAAAACTACCCATAAAAAATGGCACGTCCCCGTACCACGAACAGTACTAAGATACCCCCCCCCCCCGAGCCTCTGACTTACGTTCGTTGTTGTTGTAAATGTTATCGCTTCAGTTGAGGGACGTCTGTCTAGTTTGATGCCTTTTCGTCCCTTGTTTCCCTGCGTTCCTTGGTTCCTGTTCACCTATTGACCAAGTGATATGAGCAAATCAAAGAACGCAGGGAAACAAGGGACGAAAAGGCATAAGTCTAACTTATGTCCTAACGCTTCAATACAGGGACTAATTAGGCCAAGTCCGCCGCGTTCATGGCGCGACCAATCAGATTGCTACTTTCTGTATGGTCAACCAACGTGCCTATTTGTTAGACTTATTACATGAGCCCTTGTTTTCGCTCCATTTACCCCAACGATACCCCCAACAATACCCATTCCGCTTCAAGTTTTAGAGGAATGACTATAACAGTAAATAAAAATTCAATTCAATGGAGCAAAACTTAGACGAAAGTCATCAGTCTACCTATTTGTAACGTTTGATTGGTTATTAGTTCAAAGTTCGACTTCTCGAAGCGAAGCGACGCTCGAAGTCACCTTCGAAGGGACGTTCGAATTTTCTTTCGACGTTCGTAGGATGGAAGATGTTCTAAGTTTCCTCTGATTTTTCGTAAGGTTTCAGACCCTGTTTAGAATCCGTTTGGTCGTGAGTCCTTTGTATGAGTGAAATTAAAACATCAGATTATAAATGTTGAACGAATACCAAAGAATCACGTCGTCAGTCTAAAATCCGTTCTCCGTTTCTTTCATCAATGATCACATGATATCATCACTTTTGAAAATTTTCTTTGTTTCTCCTCTGCGATGGCGAGGTGTTCAGGAACGGGAAAAGGGATCAGTAGAGTCTGCACGCAGGCTAGGGAAGTGCGGAAGAGAAAGATTTCATTTTCAGTTCTACCCCGCTCTTTCTCCCACGCACCTCCGCACTTCCCGTTCCTCCAAACACCGTTTACCGTTACGGATAGACCTTTGGGTGCACCTGCTCCTGTATTTATCTCTTACATAAAGAAGTTCCTAATCATGTGATCAACCATACATGTTCTTGTGAAAACCAGGCGGTCGAGCCTGTTCACCCACCACCTTTCCGTTTACATGAAACCTGCATAAATTGTGCCGACAGAATTTGAGGCTGATAGAATTTGAAAACAGCGTCGTACGGGACTGATTTATTCTTAAAGCCGAGAGAAGGAGTCCTCTTTATTTACCAGAAAATGAGTTTAGATCGAGAGTCCAAATCCAGTTAGTCTTGTTACAAACAATGCACCGTGTTTGTAGCTAAGAAATTAAAGTTTATTACCTCGACATTACAGTTTCACTTTGTTGCTTTCTCTTCGGCTGAAGCCTAACCAGTGTTAGGAATCAAATTCAAATGACTCCTGCGCGCCTGAACAGTTAGTTCCTACACAGCGTCCATCCTCGTTTCAAACCAGGGAGCACAGAATTTCCAACTTCCTCTGAAATGAGGATGAACAGTATTTAGGAGCCACAATTTCAGACGCGCAGGAGCAATTCAAAGAATTTGATTTCTAGCACTGGTTAGGCTTGGGCTAAAGGGAAAACAACGAAGAAAACTATGGTAATATCGAGGGAACAACTTCAATTTCCAAGCTACAAACACGATGCATCATTGCCCATGAATGAACTGGATATTTTTGCATAATACCTATTCCATGCTTTTCCATCAAGGCAATGAGATCTGCTTCTGTGAGTAATGAAGGTGGCGTTGTCTCGCTGTTAACCATCTAAGATTGAAAAATATTCAGCAACAGACCTTTTAGCTATTCTAAGAAAGAATCTGAATCGAACGATATTTCATGACATTTTGTAGAATTTTCGAATGTGCACAATTGCGATCGAAGCTCTAACGCCACTCAATAGAACCTCGCAAATAAAATTGTATAAAAATATCGCTCGATCCAGGTTCTTTTGTAGAATAGCTAAAAGGTCTATTGAGTGATTGATTCATTAATCGATAAATCAATCAAGAATCATGAGAAATCGAAAGAGCACATTTACAGTTTTGTCTCACTACAAAGTTATTACTGTTCAAGAGCGTTTAAACTGCCACAGAACAAAATTTTTCTATGAATGGAAGGAGCAAAAGTCTTAGGGATTAGCAATATTTCGCTATTGTCGATCCATGATCGACTGACCAGCTTTCCTAGTGTTTGTTGTCGAGTAGGATACAAAATTTTACCATCTTATTGCGGAAAAACTGGCCAAGCTTTCGACTTCAAACTTGGCATGTTTGTCCATGAACATATAATGCGTGTGGTAAAGAAGTTTGATTAAAATCTTTAGATTAACGGAGTGCAAAATTTGCGCAGATTCTTTTGTCAGTTTTCTGTCTGGCAAATGGGGCAATTGCTTGCCCCCTTCACAATGAAAATTCGGCTATAGGCTTCGCGCCCTATTCCTAGAAGAAAGGTGCCCTTCATCCTTACCCTGACGCACAAGGGGCAAACATAGTAACCAAGTCATGTCATTATTTCTTAGAAAAACAAAACAATTTTCTTACAATAAGAGTCCACCCAATAATCATTTTCTATTCTATTTTCTTTACTATTCTTCCTCCTTCATTCCTCCTCATTCCTCCCCGTTCCTCTTCCTTCCTCCTCATTCCTCCCTCATTCCTCTTCATTCCCCCTCATTCCTCTTCGTTCCTCTTCATTCCTCCCTCATTCCTCTTCATTCCTCCTCATTCCTCTTCGTTCCTCTTCATTCCTCCCTCATTCCTCCCCGTTCCTCTTCGTTCCTCCTCATTCCTACTCATTCCTACTTCATTCCTCCTCGTTCCTCCTCGTTCCTCCTCATTCCTACCCGTTCCTCTTCGTTCCTCCTCGTTCCTCCTCATTCCTACTCGTTCCTGGTTTTAGTAATAGCCCCTAAGCATTTGATCGTCTTAAATCTAGTTAATTCGGGTATCACAACAAACAAGAGGGCCAAAGTGTTGATAACCTTGATTAGTTAAGCAAGTTGATGGTGTTTTCTCTGCTTCTTCCTCTCTGTTCTCCTCGGTGTAGAACAGTTTATTACTGAGGGTAGGGAATTGGGAAATTTTCCAAAAACTAATAAGCGGGGGGGGGGGACGATTATTCGGTACTCGAGAGCAAAGAAAAAACGAAGAACAAAGACAAGGAAGTACGTATTTGCCAGTTAATACATCAGTGACATATTGCAGGGCTTCTGAGTTGAAGTGTCCAAAAAGACAAACAGATGCCAGATCTCTTCAGTTGATCACTTGAAAAGCACAAGCAGGGTGCGGCGAGAAAGGCAAGCGATTCAGCCATCATGGAAATGGGGAAGCAACGCTCTTCGAATATGTTTTCTTTTGCCATTGGCCTAGTAGTGTTAGTACTGGCCTTTGAAACAGGCTATATGCACTGGAAATGTGTCAAGATGGAAGAAAACTTTACTGAAAAGATCGAAGCGCTCGGTAAACAACGCATATGGATTGAAATAGTAAAATTGCTCAAGAAGAGCCTAGAAGCAAACCACACTGTCGAGCTAGGCATTCGAGAAAGACGGGATGTAGAGAGCCAAGGCAATAGAAAAAAGGAAGAGCTGCAAAATGTATTGGATGAACTGCTACGTAACTTACGTGCTTTTGCCATAAACATCATCAACAAAAAGGTTAAGACAAAGACTGTTTGTAAGAATAAAACTGTAGTGTGCGTCAGAGGCGAAAAAGGGCTGCCAGGAGTATCTGGACTTCGTGGAAGGAAGGGAGACAGGGGATATCAAGGAATGAAAGGGATGCCAGGCGTTAGAGGTATGAAAGGAAGCGAAGGACAACCGGGTTTCGAAGGTCGGAAGGGCTATCCCGGAGAAGCGGGTGCAACTGGTCTAAAAGGGGAAAAGGGTAGCCGTGGGGAGCCTGGAGACTGTAGATGCCCTTGAAAACTGATATGAACGGTGTCATACCAAAACATTAAGCAAAGATTCCGTAATAGAATCCTGTCTTCCAGTTGTGTAAGAATCTGTTAATATTTATTCACATGTCCATTTTTTTACGTAGTAGATTAGCTTGAGATCTTGGTTCTTAACAGTGGCTTATTATTGCTTATTATTAAAGGCTTTGAAATTAAGCAAATACCGTAAAAACTTTATTTTTCCTCCTCTCTAATAAGCCCATCCCTTCTAGCCAAAATTTTAAACAAGCCCCCTCTCTGTTAAGCCTCCCAATCATTTAAAAAGGCCAAGGTCAGGGCCTCCGACGGCGGGGGGGCCGGAGTGGCCATGGCCCTTCAACGTTTCTGCGAAATATGCAGTTAAAAATTTGCTAATTAATAATCATTTACCAGACTTATTACGTTGAGTCCTAGTAATCGCTACCACCCACCCACCCCTCGCTGGGTGGGTGGTAGCGATTACTAGGACTCAACGTAATAAATCAAATCATTTACCCTGGATCAGAGTATTGTTTAGAATTTTAAAAAATTTAGAATTTTGAAAATTTTTCTTTTATTCTTTTCATTTCAAATTGTTCAAAAATCCTAAAACATACCAAAAAAACTAATAACTACTTGCTACCTTCATAAAATTGAAATCACTTACACTAAGATTGTAAACATTTGCGGTTAGACTATAATTTGGGTGCTGTATGTGAATCTGGGGTCAGAAATTTCATAAGACGCAAGCTAAAGAAATTTCGTGAATCTGAATCTGGGGTCAGAAATTTCGTAAGAAGCAAGCTAAAGAAATTTTGAAAAATTCCGAAACGAGGCCGCTTAGTTGAAAAGGTGTACTTATTGTTTATTGTATTTATTGTTTATTTATTGTATTCATGACTTCCGTTGGACTTGCCCAAGTCTTCATATAAGAAAGAAAATCTCTTCCTTTCTTCCAGGATTTTGCTGTGCACATTATGGGCCCGTTCACACTGCTCAGTTTTCATATGAAAACAGAGCAAAACTTATCCGTTTGGCCTTACGTTGACATTGCTCCGCTGTGAAAACAGAGCTTTTCGAAAACGCTAATGAAAACGATCCGTTTTCAGTGTGAACGCCAAAAACGGATACATTTGAAAACGCATCACATTCTTTGTTCATAGGTTGATGACTACAATGGCATTCACACTTGTGATTGGCGCCCTCTAGACAGCACAGCTACTAAAAAAGGCTCTGTTTTGAAAAACCCACGTTGCTGGAGCAGCACGGGGGGTTCTTCCATAGTAAAGGTACCTGGGGATGTGCCGCCCGAAGGGTATGCTTTTTCAAACCTTCTAGTCTAGCCAAGGGTATACTTTTTGCCAATTTCAGTCCATTTAGTCTAGCCAAGGGTATACTTTTTGCCAATTTTCGCCCATTTAGTCTGGGCAAGGGTATACCTATTGGCAATTGTGGTCAAAGAAATGTCAAACTTCGGTAATTCCTGTAAAGAAACCCAAATTTTTTTCAAATTTTGGTCCTTAGAATGCAAAAATTTGGCAAGTTTTGCCTCGAAAATGCCAATTCATGGCACTTTGATGTAGAAATTAGTCTAGCCAAGGGTATCATTTTCAGAAAAATTGGTCTAGCCAACGGTGCTATTTTGAAACAGTGGGCGGCACACCCCTGCCCGAAATTTAGCCGAGAACCCCCCCGTGTGGAGCAGTGTGAACGACGCCTATCGTTTTCATAGCGTATTCATTTGAAAACGGAGCAATGTGAACAGGCAGTGTTTTCATCAACAAAAATGGATAGAAACGAAAACGAGCAGTATGAACTATGACTATGACGTGTACACAAGAAGAGTACACTTAATTGTTATCGCTTTCAATATTCAGTCTTTTGACGAGTTAGTGTTGACGTTTAAGATCGCTGTGTCGTCTTCTGAGAGAAGCCTCCACCGTTAGCTGCCGCCTGTATCGGTTTTGGAAATATTTGAAGGTCGTAAGTTGCTGTTTTAGCTAAATCTATTTCTTGTTTTGCCGCGAATCCAGAAGATACATTTTGATATTAGGCCAAGAGATCCGTGGTTTAACATTATGATAGCCTTGCGGTTTTTTTACCCCATATTTTGCGGATTCAACAGACAATTGAGCCATAAAAACGCGGAAGGTAAATGGAGCTTCGGGGGAATGGAGAAGGAAAAGGCGGAGGAGACAGAAGACAGGAAAGTTTCCTCTCTTCTTCTCCTCCACCTTCTCCTTTTTAATTCCCTCGCAGCGTCTTTTATCTCAATCGATTGATGAAAGAAAGTGAGATCTGGACAAGTCCAAGGTTCAGTGATCAAAACAATGGTCAGATTCTCATCAGGAGCTCAAATTTTGTACCGATGACCGGCGTAACTACTGATGGGGAACTACTGTGAAAGCTCTATCGATCTAGCCCCCTTTCTATCAAGACTCCTCTCTAATAAGCCCCTAAACCAAAACGAGGCCGTATTGATTAAAGTGGTGTATTCGTAGTAGTACAAACCTAATTTACGTTTAGACTCGTTTTCATTTCTTTGATGTTCCCGCTTTCCCACGCTGAAAGTGGATTGCATAAATGGAATATCCCAAAGCGTTTTCCCTGTGACGAAGCAATCTAATTTTACCGATAATCTGTAACACAGACTAACAATACTTTCCCGCTCCATATATGGTATTTGTTATGTTAACGTTATGCTGCATCCACAACGACACAGTTAAATCAGAGTCAATCTGGTTAACCTAAGCCAATCAAATGCCTTCGATTTGTTGGATTGTCCAATCAGAAGACTGCATTCGAAAACATGGTTTGGCTTAAACTAGTTTTACTTGCAGGTGTGGTGTGAATGGGGTATTAGTTACTTGTTATATACTGATATTTCTTTTAAACTATTTTAGATCGTGTAAATACAAGTTTTTTTTATAAAAAACTGGTTTATAAGAAACTAGTACTAAGATGGCCGAAATTTTAAGAAACTCTAGTACTATGTCTGAGAAGTGCTAAGAAACTTTTCAAAATTAAAAGCATGAATTTTATAGCAAATAGATCGTTGAACGTTTATTATTGGGAAATGTTATCAAACCATTTGTGTTTTTAACATAACAGAACACTGTTTATTCCTGTATGATGTTTTGAATATCAAGAAACATATCTGTAGCAGTGTTAGCGACCACATTGACAATTCATGCATTCAAAAAATAAGAAACCAATTAAGAAACTTTTAGTACTAAAATGGACAAAATTTCTTGTTAAATTAAGAAACTTTTAGTACTATGGCCTGATCCTAGTTTCTTATAAAAAAAACGTGTACTGCAAAACTGTAAAGCCATACTTAACTCTCCTCTCTTTTAAAAGCCCCTCCCGTCGAACAAAAATGTTAAATAATCCCCCCTCACTCGATTAAGCCCCAAATTATATCAAATAGCAGAAGTTACCAGAGATTTCTCATCCATTTAACTGAACAAGTTTGCATGTCAATTGGGACAAAACAGGATCAAATCTAAGTACATGACTCGTAAAATTGTATGTTGAATTTGCAAAATATGGAGTAAAGAACTGAAAAGCTCTCGGAAAAGCTATCATATATATTCTTGTCATTCAATTTTGAGAAGAAGGCACCCCTCCCTTTGAGCCCTCCTCTGCAGTGTCCAAGATTTAAAAGGCCTCCAAGGGGGGCTAAACAGAGCTTTGAAAGTAGTTTACATTTACGCGTGGAAATGATTTCTCAAACCTCTCCCCGTTGTTTGCCAATTAGCAACTGATGATTCAATTGTGCGAGGCATTTAGTACTGGGGAGGTTTACATCTTGTTCTCGGGGACAGATTCTGCTTCATATCACTGGGCCAGGTCGAAAACGCGGAAACTGCGGAAATCGCGGAAAATATAATCTTCACTCAAACCAAGATAATAGGGGTTCATAGGCAAAGACGTCTTCTATTTTTCGGAATAAAGGATGAACAAGGCAAACGACTTTTAGACAAAGAATATTGTGACGGAGCATAGGGCTAAAATCATTCAAGCCTTTCAAAGGATTGGTGCAAAATTCTGTTTCATTAATTTTCCTTTGAATTGAATTACTTGACAGGAACTTAGAGCACTCTGTTGTAAATCTGCCGTCGAAATTTTTCAAATCCTGAGTTTTTCAAGATGATAGCATTTTAATTTTTGGCGAAAGAATTCCTAACAACATTTTCTAAATAATCAAGGCATCATAAATCCTACAAATCGATCGAGGAAAATTGATACAATCTTCAAGAAAGCCATAGAAGACGACAATATGGTGGCAAACCAGAAATATGTCCCTCTCCTAGCCTGCGTGCAAGCTCTACTGATTCCCTGAAGAGAAGTCACTTCTTTTCAGGGAATCAGTACTTCTCTTCAGAGAATCAGTAGAGTCTGCACGCAGGCTATCCTTCTTCAGGACAGGATTGGATTGAAAAATTTGATGACGCCGCAGCCTAAGCCATTTTGAAACTAACTGAAATATGAAAAGATTTCCACGGCAGATTTACAGGAAAGTATGCCAAGTTCCTTTCGAGCCATTTAATTCAAAGAAACGCATAGCAGAATCTTACACCCGCCTTCTCAAAGATTGGAACCCAGGGAGGACTCCCTATTTTTAGGCGATGGGGGGGTCAGACACTTTTTGGGTTTGCGAGACGCTGTCTAGTATACCTTTGGGTACGCTATTTGGTGCATAGTGAGTATATTTTTGGAGTTGCTGGTGAGAAAATTTGACGAGGTGAGTGCTACGGCGAGTTCTTCACCAAAATATTGCAACGCAGTTGCCGAAAAAGCTATGAAACTCTTAGTTTTTTATCTACCATGAGGCAATGAATATATTTTGGGGTCTAAAAATGTCAAAAATTTAGTTTGTTTCTGGGTTTTTCGAAAACATGCTGTTTCTCACCCCCCCCCCTACGTCACATACCAATAGGAGTTTCCCATGGGGATTTGAGAGCTATGTTCTTAGACGGGGGTTTTGCATCAGTGCCTTTGGCATTGATACCTCACACCTGCTGTGAAATTGTATGTACATGCAATGAGCGTTAAACAAGTTCAGACTGGTCCAGGCAAACCATTGAACTATAAATAGATAGTTCAATGAGGCAAACAAGAGATTCTGCCATTATGGAAGTGGGGAAGCAACGCTCCTCGAGTATGTTTTCTTTTGCAGTTGGTTTAGTATTGGTAATATTGGCCATTGAAACAGGATATTTGCACTGGAAATGTATCAAGATGGAAGAAAACTTTACGGACAAGATCGAAGCACTTGGTAACAGACGCACGGGAATTGAAACAATGAAATGGCTCAGGGAAATTCTGGAGTTCAATCAGATATTGAAGCAAGGCAGAAGAGAAAAGAGGGATACAGAGCGACAAGGCAGCAGAAGAAGAAGCAGTATGGAGCAAGCAATGGAAAAAGTTTTGCTAAATGGCCTACGTGCTTTTGTTATTGATGTGGTTAACAAGGAAGAACAACAGAAAACGGCTGATCCTAAAATTTGTAAAAACAAGAATGTTGTGTGCATCAAAGGCGAACCAGGGCCACGAGGACCTAACGGGTTTACTGGACTGAATGGAGCAAAGGGAGAGCAGGGAAGGCAAGGGCTGCCTGGTCTGAACGGAAGAACGGGACTATCAGGACGGAAAGGGGACCGGGGTTTTGTTGGAATGCGAGGAACCAAGGGAGATCGTGGAGCACGGGGTTTCAAGGGTGATCAAGGAGACCCTGGAGACTGTGAAGGACAGTGTGGACCTCCGTCAAAACCCAACATAACAACTAAATTCAGTGAAACACTCATCAAATCTGAGATGACAAGATTGTCCTTGACTTGCTACGCTACCGGCTCCCCAACACCTCAAATAAGATGGGAATTTGGTGGCCGCGATACGGACAAAAGATACAGTTTCCCAAGTAATGGAAGAAGTTTGCTGATGAAAGATGTAAGAGAAACAGACAGAGGGGTTATCAAATGCATTGCAGAAAATAATCTTGGCAAAGATACCCAAGAGACGACTCTCGTTGTTCATACGAGACCCAGAATCATGCTATCAAAACTGAGCGCGGAACCTGTCGTCGGACAACCGTTTGAAATTCACTGCAACGCTTCAGGCAGCCCACTACCAAAACTCAGTTGGCGAAAAGCAGCTGGAAATGCCAGTGTGGAACAGGAACTCTCATCGAATGGTCGCAGTCTACGCCTGCTAATCAGAAAACAAGAAACACCCAAAGTCAACGGGAAATACATTTGCATAGCTGAAAATGATGTTGGCAAAGATACTAAGTCCGTGGACATAAAATTCGACTTTTTTCCAGGCTGTGCGGCTTTGAGAAAGCGTGGATTCAGTCAAAGTGGCATTTACTCGATCAGTGCCGACGGTGTTATGCCATTTAACGCATATTGTGATATGCAGACGAGTAACGGCGGTTGGACGGTGATTCAGCGACGAAAAGATGGATCAGTTGACTTTTTCAAAAAATGGAATGAATATAAAAATGGATTTGGGAATTTGACAGGCGAATTCTGGCTTGGCAATGATAAAATACATGAATTGACTAAGAGAAAGGATATGATGATTCGCTTCGATCTTGAAGATGTAAAAGGAGCGAAGGCGTACGCTGAATACGCGCATTTCTACGTTAATGACGAGGACAGTGATTACAAGGTTCATGTTAATTCATATTCAGGCACCGCTGGCGATTCTTTTGGTAAAACAAATGGATTACGCTTCACAACGATCGATCAAGATAATGACAACTATCGCAGAGGAAGCTGTTCTAAGCTGTTTCACGGAGCTTGGTGGTATGACACATGTCATGATTCTAATCTCAACGGCAAATATCTGAATGGCCCTCATTCGACATATGCTGATGGCATTGAATGGAAAAGTTTCCGCGGGTACAGGAACTCGCTTAAGGCAACCGAGATGAAGATAAGACCGAAATCGTTTACTTTGAAACGTAGTTGAATTTACAACGCGGTAATAAACCGCAAGATACTACGTTGATGTTATTGGACATTTCTATTCCTGTTTTTATCAAGTTTGTTTCTCTAAATAAACAAGACAATTTTCGTCTACCAGCTGAGTCAAAAAGTTGATACGTTGCGCGGGCTGTGAAACACAACATTAGTTGGCCGATATTCGAAACTAAAATGTAAATTTATTAAAGGCTAATTTGCAGGACAAGTCCGGGGTTGAATCATTGTTAAAAAGCAACTTTACTAACTGCTGAACACCAATCGTGAGTTCTTTCCAAGTTCTGATGCCTCGAAATTTCATAAATTGGTTAATGAATCTTCATAAGTTAGGCCAAATATCGTCGCCATTTTGTATTTTGTACGAGTTTGCGAAGGCGCGATAAGGAGAGTAGCAATGAAAGTGGTATAGTATCAACACATTTGGCAGCCGCATTCAGGTCAACATGAAGTGATGTCATATAAAAAGACGTCATTTCGCACTTCTTAGGACATTGAAATATGTAGTTTCGCAGATTAAAAGAGAGAAAAAACTGAAAAAAGTACTACACACCATTCACAACAGTGTAATCTCTTGAAAAATCAACAATTATACCTACCCTGGACTTGTCCTCTAAATATGAAAATCTTGTTTGGTAGATCACCCATCATTTAGGCCCAGAAATTAGGAAAGTGCTTGAAGGGATTTTTAAGGGAACGAAACTTCCACATTCCATTCTGGTTAACAGTGTTATGTGAAGTGAAAGAGAGACGATTCTATGACAAGTTTTTTTTCTGGAATTACCCAGCCAGAATAAAGAAGCACAACTTATTTGTATCTTAGTTTTAGTTAAATGGACACTGATTTGCAGATATGGCAAATAATGGCAACTCTTTGGATGTATGTCTGTCGTTTGACAG
This sequence comes from Aurelia sp. 3 sensu Dawson et al. (2005), assembly GCA_964020215.1. Classification (NCBI taxonomy): domain Eukaryota; kingdom Metazoa; phylum Cnidaria; class Scyphozoa; order Semaeostomeae; family Ulmaridae; genus Aurelia; species Aurelia sp. 3 sensu Dawson et al. (2005). Next base: position 27,182,598 of record OZ026573.1, on the reverse strand, counting down.
ACGCAAGTCCTTCTTGGCCGTAAGGCTAATCATTTCTTATAATAATAATGATTTCGTCTAGCACCCCTGGAGTCACGGGGGGGGGGGTTCTTCCATAGTAAAGGTACCTGGGGATGTGCCGCCCACAAGGGTATACTTCTTTGGACCTCTAGTCTAGCCAAGGGTATACTTTTTGGCAATTTTAGTCGAGTTTAGTCTAGGTAATGGTATGCTTTTTGGCAATTTTGGTCAAAGAACTATAAAAGTTCGGTAATTTCTGTAAAAAAAAACCAAATTTAAAAAAATTTCTATCCTGAGAATAGGAAAATTTGGCAATTTTTGTCTAGAAAACGCCCTTTCGGGGCTTTTTTGATGGAGAAATTAGTCTAGCCAAGGGTATCGTTTTCACAAAAATTGGTCTAGCCAACGGTTCCATTTTAAAACTGTGGGCGGCACACCCCTACCAGAAATTTAGCTGAGAACCCCCCCCCCCAAAGCCCTGGAGTCTCAAAATTAAACAAGCCCCGGAGAGCTTAGTAGGGTTTTTACGGTAGCTCTGCTGTCTGTTCTGTATAAGAAAGAATCATCCAGTTTTATATATATACTTTTTTATTTCAATATCATATATAAAGAACAAAGAGAGTTCTGTGCACAATCCAGACGTGGTCAGCACTGCTAACCAAGATAATCGAGAACTTGTGTGAAACTTGCTATACTGTGTTTGAAGTTATAAATTGCCTTTTCTTTTATCTCAACTCTTAATATGCTCCTTAAGGAGTCATTGTCCACCAGGGTCGTCCTTTGCAGGCAATAGGCTTTTTTACCAAGAAGACGCGAGTCAAGAAGACGACGGCATAATTCCTTTGTTCGAGGATGTGAATAACAAAGTGAAATCGACTTCGAAACTTTTTACGAGTCTCGAGAGACGAATTGTACGTTCCATTCTGAAACTGACAAGCTGAAAAGTATACTTTTGAAGGCCGCACTGCAAAACTAGGACGTCGAGAAGGGAAGCAAATGCAATATGAGCACATTCACAAATGATGGAAATGCAAGAATGCAAACTGTTCTTTGCCTGTCTGTGAGCAGCTTTCTGGGAGGAAAAAGCCTGGAAAATTACAATGCTCTAAAAACGTAAAAAAAGTAGCTGCGTTTTCAAAGACGTCCGCGTCTTGCTGCTAAAACGGTCTAATCTCGTCCCCAGAGTGACGTCGTTGCTCTACCTCAACTCTGGGTTACATGAGGCCGTTCGGCAATCTGATTGGCTGTTCGCCATTTTGCGCGATAACTCCGTAAACGGCCGCGGCATGTCAAAATTCGACGTAAAACCACAATCTTTATCTATTCCGACCATCATTTGCAATTTATTTCCGAAATTCGAAGAATAAGGAGCCAATTCATTTTGGAAACTGCGGTGAAAGTTTCTCAAATTTTCAACTTAAGCCCATTTTCGGCCCAAACAACCCTTTCTTATATTCACATTAAACGCACTTGCCAACTCCAGATTATTGTTTAAATACCTTCAAAAAGGTTTAAATATGGTCTTCAAAGTGTTTGTTTTCAATTTCTCAATTCATCTTCAGCAAAATTAACGCCAGAGCAACGGCCATTTTCCGCCGATTAGCGTTGCCTAGCAAACAGTGAAATCCATAATGGCTGCAAAAATCTTCCCATTTTCTGGGCAGATTTGATCTAAGTGTACCAGGGTGTTCATTTGGCTTCGTGATCAGAGTATGACGTAAGAACACACTGGGAACGAGGTTGAATTACGCCTGGACGGAAAAAATATTGATCCATACTCAAGTAGTTTAATTGACAGACAAGTCAAGTAAAGTCAAACTTCCTTTCAGCACCACTGGGTCTAAAATGCCTTAAAAATCAGCATAGGGCTCAAATCTTTCAAATCTTTAAAAAGGCGGGTGTAAAACTGTATCACATGTTTCTTTGAATCAAAGTGCTTGAAAGAAACTATGGGTAATTTGCTGTAAATCTGTCGTGGCAATTTTTTATATCTCGATTATTTTCACAATGGCGGCATTTTGATTATTTTTGCAAAAATTCATTAAAAATTTTGAAGAAATTAAAATCTCTCAAATTACTCGAGGGAAATTGATAAAATCTTCGAGAAAACCAAAGTTTATGAAGGTCTACAATATAGTTGCAAGCAGAAATCTGTAGCTCTTTTGGTTAAGGACTTAGAAATTTGATGACGTCACAGCCTAAAATTAATGAATGCCACCATTTTGAAAATAATCAAGATATCAAAAAATTGCCACGGCAAATTTACAGAAAATTATCCAAAGTTCCTTCCAAGCACTTTAATTCAAAGAAAAATGTAGTGGACTTTTACACTCACCTTTTTAAAGATTTGAGCTCTATGCTTTAAAAATCTGTTTCCTAGAACTGCTGTACCATAAAATTAAACATCAGTAGTACTTCGGTACAGGTTCATTCTTGCCATGATGGCAAAAATCGCCTTCCTCTAAGCTACATTCTGACCAGTGGACGACGGGGCGACAGATTGCAGATTGAAATTTGTTGCCGTTTTTACAGCTCAAGGGAAATAAGGCCTTCAGTGGAACGACAACAATAGCAACAATTCAACTCAACGATATAAGCGTAACTTTAGGGTCCTTGTGGAGTGACTTACCTCAATTTTGTCTGGTTGAAATGATGTCCCTGCACGATACGTAGGAAGTGTCTGAAATGCAAACAAAAGTACAGAAAAACGAAAAATGCAAACAAAAGTACAGAAAAACTCTTTGCATGATATAACGGTATCTAAAACCGTAGTTACGTGCATTTTGGGTGTTTGATTAGTAATTGCAACAAGTCTCTCTTCTCAGCACAAGTCTTAAGGTGTACAATGTGAGTAGGCTGTCTTGTCTCCCTGTTTCTGCACTACGTTTATCTTGTGCGTCTTGTGCTGACAAGAGGGCGACTTGTATCAAGTCCAAAACTTGCCAAATTCCGAAGACAGTAGACTTCGTAGAGACGGAAATGTATCCTAATCAAACACAAATATCTTGAAAACAGGAGGTTCCGGATGGTGAAAAGGAAATTCACTAATGAAACGAGAATCTCTCCTAAATCTGCGAGACCTTCTGCGCGCTTCTGCGTTTTGAAGCGCTATTTCTATTTCTACTTCTAATTCTTTATACACCGAGACCCTTCAGCAACAAAATAACTTTAGCTAAAAAAACATAAATCTAATTACAATCATTTTTTAAAACAAAAAAAGAAAACTACTGCTGATCTTCCAGGGGGCTGTGTTTGCATTGGTTTCAGCTCATCAAATGACTTTTTAACTGTTTTTTATATTGATACAAGGTGGGGAGCTCCCTAATATTCATAGGAATCTCGTTCCAAGCCTTCAGAGCTGTGTAAGGAAATCTCTTTTTAGAATATTCCAGATTATATTTTGGGATTTGAAGGTTCTCACAAAATCTAGTATTATAGTTAGAGTAATGAGATCTCCGTTGAAATTTATTCCAAAGGTTTTCTAGGATGAGAAGGCCGTCCATACCTACAAAACCTACCATTTGAGAACCTACTATTTGGCCTTTGTTGTCGCCATTTTCATCATGGCCCATGAAAATGGCGAGAACAAACCCAAACCAAGATACAACACGTGCAAGTCATGCTGGATGAAGAAGACCCTTTAAGAACTGCAACTTTCTTCCATTATCAATGGAACTGCTCTTACGAAAAAGTAGGGAAAGACTGCTCAAGAATAATACAAATGACAAAGAAGATTAAAGATCTACCTCTTACCTTTGCATTCCAGTATTCATAAGGATAAACATCTAAGTAATTTCGTTCTATGATAACCAAACCACTAGCTGTAAACTGAAATAGGAAATGATAATAAATGAAAATATCAGCAAAATGACTCCTGGTATAGTACCTGAGAAACTTGTGTTAAGGCCAGCTTACACGATCATATTCATGTAAAATTTGCCTCACGTTTTTATGTGATGATAGAATGTGATCAAGTAAATGGACTTCACAAGTTGCTTGATGTTATGTGATGCGACAAGAATTAATCCCCTGTAATTTGCCATCATAGAGTTTCATTTTTTGAAGGCTGGTCAAATGAAAAATCTGTGATGGAAAATTAAAGTGGATTAATTCTAATTGCTTCACATAACTTCACGCAACTTGTGGAGCTCGTTTACACGATCACATTCTGTGATCACATAAAAAATTTGAAGCAATTTTACGTGAATATGATCGTGTAAACCGGCCATTACCGGACGTATTGAAAAAAATTGGTTGTTTGATAAATGATTATTGAAACTAAATCAAGTCAGGCAAAAGCTGAAAATGGCAATACGAGTTTTGATCTAATGCTCACATGATACCGGCAGAATCTGACAAACAATAAATATTCTACGGCACCAATCTCTTTGCAGCAACTCCGCAACAGAGAGGTTGGATTTGATGACAAAGACATTTACATAGGCCTAAAAGAATCACTCAGTCTAGATTGGAAAGCGTTGCAGAATGTTCTGTATTATTTTGGAGTTCTGGAGTATTCACACGACGCTGTTTTAACACGGTGCTGTTTAGAGTTGAATTGAGTTTTCAGACGGTGCCATGTTCGTGTTTTGCTGTCCAAATGTAACGCTTTCGTTTGGACGGGAGGCCTAAACGTAACAATCTTACACTGTTGCAACCTGACACTATTTTCAAATTGTGCCGACGTCGATGTCGTGCAAAAAAGTAATCTTCTTTTGGTCCTTTCTGAAGCTTTTGTGATTTTTCTAGATCTTTCTGATGTCAGAATCCTTCAGGGCTACCAGAGGTGATCAGGTCACCTTATCAAGAAGCATATAAATGAGATGAGACGATTACCGAAAATCTTCAGCTGACAAAATGATTTATCGAATGACGTAAAGCTTTCCATTGTTTTAAACCACTCTGGACATAAAATGAAAATAACGAATTGCGTGTGCAAAGGTGTACTGTAACAAGAGCATGCGATGAAAGAGCAACAAAACTGTGAGGGACTAGCAGGTAGAGCATAGAGCTCAAATCTTTAAAAAGACGGGTGTAAAATTCTTTTACATGTTTCTTTGAATCAAAGTGCTTGAAAGGAACTTTGAGCAGTTTGCTGTAAATCTGCCGTGGCAATTTTCTGATATCGCGATTAGCTTTAAAATGGCGGCATTTATTGATTTTGAGGTTGTGACGTCATCAAATATCTAAATCCCTAACCAGAGGAGCTACAAATTTCTGCTTGCAATCATGTTGTAGACCTTCATAAACTATGGTTTTCTTGAAGATTGTGTCAATTTTTCTCAAGTAATTTAGGAGTTACGATGATTTTAATTTTCTCAAAATTTTTGATGGATTTTCACAAAAATAATCAAAATGCCTCCATTTTGAAAATAATCAAGATATTAAAGAACTGCCACGGCAGATTTACGGCAAATTACCTAAAGCTTCTTTGAAGTCATTCAATTCATGGAAATTTTGATACAATTTCACACCCACCTTTTTGAAGATTTGAAAGATTTGAGCTCTATGCTAGCGGGTAGTGTTAAGTGTCGTAAAACTGATTGGCTAATGCAATACAATCGTCTCTTTGGCTGTCCCTCGATGTACCGGGTGAGTCAATAAAAACGCCCGGCGTTTGAAAAAATCCTGATCCCTGAAGATCAAAGCAATGATGTTGAAAACTGTCTTGTTTTATCCCCGATATATCAAACTAGGTTCAGTAATTTACCCGGCTTTAATCGGTCATTCCTTCCCGTCGAAATAGGAGATTTTATGCAGAAAGCCCATTTCGAAAACCTGCAAAAATGAGCGAAAACAGCAAGCAAAATTTCTCTTTGTTCTCCTTCCTAGCAATATACTTCCTAGTAATAATGTGTTTACCTCACAGCGATGACTTTCAGCACGCTTTATAACGTGCTCTCGTTTGGCGGGTTGAAAAGTCTTTCCCCTGGTGTGAATAACTTATTGAGGGGAAATCCATTTTCCCATGAGGACAAAATACATGAGCACGTCCAGGAGTCATCATTGTTAGGAAGGAAAACAAAGGGAAATTTTGCTTGCTGTTTTCGCTCGCTTTTGCAGGTTTTCGAAAGTGGCTTTTTGCAGAAAATCTCCTATTTCGACGGGAAGGAATGACCGATTAAAGCCGGGTAAATTACTGAACCTATCGGGGATAAAACAAGACAGTTCAGGATTTTTTTCAAACGCCGGGCGTTTTTATTGACTCACCCGGCAGAGTTAATACAGTACCTTTTCATCAGCGATTAGGATAGTGACAGTTGTCTCCTGACCTTGCGCATCCTGCAGAGAAATCGTTTCGTATGTCAATGGTAATGAATTGAATCATGAGCGGTAGGAGACTGCTGTGTTAGCCTAAAAACGCTTGAATCGCCTCATAAAGAAACATATTCATTCAAACTTACGACGATGTGGTTGTCTCTTCCTTCTTTATTGTCTTTGGCCAAATATTTCTACCAATATGCAAGTATACTGTGGCCTAGTAGGCGTTGTCATGCTGCCATGTTGAATTGATTCCACTCTGTGCCTCGATATGGGTTTCTGGGAAGCCCCCAAACGCATGCGCATGCGTAGAATCAATGTATAGCCAAAGACAATGAAGAAGAAGTGACAACCACATCGTCGTAAGTTTCAATGAATATGTTTCTTCACGAGGCAATTCAAGCATTTTAGGCTAACACAGCAGTCTCCTACCGCTCATGATTGAATCAATGTCATCAATAAGTCAAAATTCAGCAAACACTCACTTTAGATTTCAGTCACACACAATATTAAGGAAGAGTCCGGCGTGGTACGATTGATAATAAATTACAACATTATAATGTTATGAATGGTGTATATCCTTTCCCAATATTTTTTTCGTAATACGAAATACGTAATACGGAATACGAAATTCCGTATTCAAATAAGCGACCAGTTGATAGTGACGGCATAAAGCGCAAAGAGTCTGTGTAACACGCAACGAATCGAGGCCGCCCTATTGTTTTCTCGCCTTCTAGTTGCTGATAGCCTCTTTATCGTGTTCTGGTGAAAAATGGCGACGGATGTTTGGCATAAAATTCGCAGAATGTTTAACTGATTTACAGCTGCTACGAACGTTAAAATGTGGAACAACGTTCATTATTTGCAGCAGCAGTTGGTTTTCTTTCTAGCATTAATTCTCATGGTTTGTTCAGTCGACAGCTATATCTCTTTCCCAAAACGCACAAATGCTAAAACACGGTAGAATGGTAGACACAATTCGTGTGCTGTGCAAATGCTACACAACAAGGACTTGCTTTGACTGCCAGGAAGCAGTACAAGCAAGGCAAGTAACTCACACCTATACTTTCTAGTCCAAAATATTGGGTGCCGCCACTTTATGCGTTACTGCTTCGACAAACCAGAAAGTAATCACACTGCAAACGAACTTATCGCTGCAAAAAATTCGAGACTAAAGAAAAAATCTTCTAGATTACCTGAGAAAGACAGGCCAAAAAGTGTCGCACTATGAACTCGTAAATCCTCTTTTCATTGCCCTAAAATAAGGAGGCTCCATTTCAGCACTTTCAGTATCGACGGCTGCAGTAAAAAGTCGCACATAAGGAACTCTTTTTTTCGGATCAGGCTATGCAGTTTCTTATCAAATGAATAAATTTTGAAAAAACAGGCTTGTGAGTTTCTTGTAAGAGGCTCTGACAAAAATAGCAGGACCAATCCGGACGACAAAAAATGTATGACTGATAATAAATGCTGCATCCTAATCAAAGAACGCAGGGAAACAAGGGATGAAAAGGCATAAGTCTAATTGTATTTTACTTCTTTACCAAAGGCTCTATATCGTACATTTCATAAAAGAAACACTTGAAACACTATGATAAGGGTACATTGACAGTAATCTCAATCATTAATGAAGGGTACTGGAAACTTGTTTCTTGGAAATTGCTTTTACATTTAAGTTTGTTCCAAAATAAGATTTTACAAGAATTTGAAAAAATTTCGGCACACCAGTTTCTTACATTTTAGTACATGAATTTTAAAAAAGTCACCCTGCAGTTTGTTAAGAGTTTCTCATATGTGGAATTTTACTGTACAGCAATCTTCGAAGAGTCTTTCTGAGATGAGGAAAAGGGTATAGTCTGGGGAGCAACCCCCATAGCGAGATGACCGGTGGCCAGAAATGCTTGAAACGATACCGTAAAAATTATTCTCGATTTCAAAAAAGACCCTCAGGTAATGCACCATACATTGCAGTTAACTCCTCGGAGAGTAGGAGAATAAACTTTTCTTTTAATGAGCTGATGCAGTGGCAAGAACCTTCACGAACGAGCGTGGCAGTAAATTCTTGACGTTCAAAAAAGATAGAATTGAACTCATTCGATATGGAATATATTTGAAATCTCACCTGCAAAGTATTTGTGTATTTAGTTGGATGAATTGGAGGATGGGCGTTATCTGTTTTGCGGCCATTTCTTGGATTTACACCTCTGTTGAGAATACCAGCAGCAAACTCTGATAAAAACGAACTTAAGTTTGTTTGTAGTTCTTGGTTGCAGAAAATCTATTCAAAACACTGATACAGTAAAAACAAGAAACTTTCTCTCATTCATGGACCTTTTCACTCAAATACATCCTTTTCCACTTTCCTCAATCAATTGATGACATTTGACCGAGCAGTCATGACCTTCAAAATCGTCAATCAGCTTTGTCCTGAAAGCTTACAAAATAAGTTTATGGAGATGTCTGTTTTATCAAAATATAACACAAGGAACATGAAGGCTTTCCATGTGGAGAAGGTGAAATTAGAACATACGTAGAAAAATGTTTTGTACACTGGTCCAAAAGCCTGGAGTAGTATCCCACAAGTCATCGGAGACACAGAATCCATTGTACGATTCAAAAAATATTTAAAATTTCACCGTTTGAGCTAATAGATAATAGGTTTGCACGAATCCATGGAAGATCAGCACTTGTGGGAGAGGGGGCGTTGCGGAAACATATTTGAGCTTTTCATTGTAAACTTTTATTGTAATTCATTTTCTTTTGGTATTACATATTAACTGAATGGAAGTTGTACCTAAATAAGATTTAACTATTAATATTAGTTTAGTTTCTATCAATATTCTATGTCTACGTTAGTATTGCTAAGATACGCTAATCAATCAAAAACTTTGTAGGCCATACCTCCCCAGTTTGGGTCTTCAGTCTGATTCCGAACAAGCCCATGTAAATCGAAGTTTTGAGGAAACATGTTCGTTTCTGTACGTGGATAACTTATAAATCTGAAATGAAAATAAAAAGAACGTAAAAATTTTACATGAGCTTTGTTTTTATCATGCGCAAAAAGAAAAACTGAGGCATTTAAATGCAAGGTGTTCTAAACTATCAGTAGTTGACAAAAATGAAACCAGCGACGAATCTATCGCGTAAATCAATCTGTAATAAGAAAAATAAAGATTTTATACAGCTTATGCAAACTTTGACAACACTCACGATAACCAAGGCATGAAAATCCACTTGACCGGGCGGTCGCAGGAAATCTTCAATTCATAATGTCATGCAGGAAATTTCTCAAAGCATATCTTTTTTCGTGTATTATGCACTGTTTTCTCAATTTTTCATCATGAAAACTACTTATAAATCAAGCAAATCACCGGACATAGATTGTATCTCATGTACAGTTTCAATGAATATTGCATACAACGAACATGAGATAAGTGGAGAACTTGATTCTCCTTCATGCCACTTAGAATTCGTAGATGATTTCGTTCATAGGTTTCCAACATGATCAGCTCCAAACTTCCTCCAAATTCATTGCCAATCGTTGGAACATGACCTCTTTAAGAATGCTCGATATTTTCATTATTGTATTCTTGCAGGATATTTAAGCATTATTTTCATTTGGTCGCAAGAAGGAAAATATTTTCTCATGCCCTGACGATAACATCACGAATAGAAGGCTTAAAAGTCTCCTTTTAAATCAACCATAAATAAGAGCTGACACAAGATCAAACAGCGGTCAAATTTTCAAAATAAAACTAAAGAAGTCTGCAGATGGTATAACCATGAGTGGCAGGACACTAGTTATTTGGATTATGTAGTATAAAATTCTTTTCTTACCTTGAAATGCCATAAAATTCTCTTGCCTTTAGCGGCCTTCCTCAGCCATACTTCCTGGCCTGGAACTGACGAGCTCTATCACATGTGCTTTCAAAATGTTTGGGCCTAAATTGAACTTTGTCCTCTCCTGCGCATTGCTGTGCCTACGCAGGGGTCTCGAAAGCGAACGTAGGTACAGCAATGCGCAGGAGGTGACAAAGGTCGTTTACGTTTAGGCCCAAACATTTTGAAAGCACATCAGATGGAGCTCTTCAGTTCAAGGCAAGAATTATGTCTGAGAAAGGATGCCAATGTCAAGGATGAGAATCTTATGGCATTTCAAGCCCATTTCAAGGTAGGTTAAGAAGCTAGATTAACCTAATCTAATGTACTAGTGTCCCACCACTCATGATGTGTGCGAGTCTTACCACCACGAAAGACTGATTGACAAATGATTTGTGGAACAAAATTTTGAAATAGCCTTAAATAGCAGACTCATCATAATAAACTCATGGACGTACAATAAACTTGTAACCTGTGGGGAAACACCATCAACTCCTGTAAAAGAACAATAATCAAAATATAAGATAAACCTTTAACTGGAGAGAAAAGCTGTTAAACCTGCAAGAAAATCAAGTAATCACTCACCAACAACGTTATAATACCAAATTAATCGTGTCATTATCTGTTCTTCGCATGAACCAAACTGAAGAGCATGCGACGAAACGCGTATTTCGTGTTATAATCTGTTATAATAACGTTGTTGGTACGTTTTACTTGATTTTCTTGCAGCTTTAAAAGTTTTCTCTCCAGTTACAGGTGTATCGTATATTTTGATCATCGTTCTTTTACAGGAGTTGATAGTGTTTCCCTACAAGTTACAAGTTTATTGTATGTTCATGGGTTTATCATGATGAGTCCGCTATTTAAGGCTATTCTGAAAGAGTGATTAATGACATAATCTCTAAAAAAGAGGGATGGATGTTTAAAGAATTTGGCTCAATCGAGGTGGGTTCTGTTCAACATGTTAGTGGTCTAGCAGCACTTCGGTCAATCTTGTTCTGTGCTAGCTAAAGCTTTACCAATACAAAAACTTCATCAGGGTCAAATAACAACGCATATCGAATGAGCAGTTAATTACAACCTGCTAGACTTATGCCTTGTTGTCCCATGTTTCCCTGCGTTCATTGATTTGCTGATATCACTTGGTCAATAGGGACTCATAACATTACTTTAAAAGAAGTGGGCCCACTTTAGACCCGAGTATAGTTGTTCCGTATTCACCAATCAAATTGCTAGAATTTAGTTTTCAACCAACAAGAAGGCCCTATTTTAACTGTTGTTGTTGTTGTTGTTCTTGCATACAAAAACGATTGATGATGAGGCCAAGGGTTCTCGCAGCTGCGGTAGATCTATTCTGTTTCAACAGAGGAAAATTCTTGCCCGAAAGGTATCCATTTTGCGATTTGTAGGTTAGGAAAACACCATTCTTTGTACTCAAAGTTTTCCTTTTCAATCTTCAAACTCTTTAGACCAGACTTTGAAGCGACTTTGTTGAGTGCACGAGAACCCCCGCTAATTTAGGCCACTTTTTGGAAAAGTGGGCCCACTTTTTAAGAGTAATATTATGATTCCCTTTTGACCAAGTGATATCAGCCAATCAAAGAACGCAGGAAACAAGGAACGAAAAGGCATAAGTCTAACAACCAGCTACGCATTCAGTTGATAAAAGTATTCCAAATTGCAATGCAATGCATAATCACGTACACGGAATGGAATAGAATGCAAAACATGAATATGAATTGATACAAAAATAACTTTACCCTTGAGTATAGAGCTTTTCAGCAATCCTCATAGTTTCTTTCGCCGATATCCGCAACTTCCTTGATGCCAATTTCTCAAGTTCCTTTCAGGTGAAAAAAGTGATTAAAATGATAAGGACTGTTGAATGAATGTTAGTTGGATGCAACCAAAATATCACCTCGGGAGATTTCCTAACTTTATAGTTGAAAACTTTGTGCAGAAAGGGCTTAACTAGACTTGCTCCAAGTCCTGTTCGTTATCTTGTTCAAACCTTCTCGCTCGCAAGTGAGCTGCGAAAGTGGAGCGAGCAAGGCGAGCGGTCGCCCGACCGAGTAGGCCCAAATAAGAGAATGGACGAGATTCGGGGCAGTCTAGTCTGAACGCAAATACAAACGACTGACGGCAAATTTTCCAAAATTCTATCGGTCTGTTCTCACTTACTGGAGCTGCAAAAATGTTGGAATATGATTTGAAACTCTAAGCACGACACTTTAGGAAAAAAGGTTGCGTTCTAAATCAGGTTGGGGCTCGCTTATTTACAATAGAGTAAATCCCCGCATATAAGAACCTTCTAAAATAAGAAGCTAGAGGCTGTGTTCCCTAATTTATGCAGCTTGTAATTAAGAACCTGTTTCAATTTGATGAAACATAGGTTCTACTTACACGAGTAGCAAAGTTGATTTTGATTCCCAGTTGGCTGTTAAAGTTTGATTCTCCTCCTCAATTAGTTATTAGGTCCATAAGAAACTAACAAAAACAAATAACTGGGCTGAACATCTTTTGTACAGACTCTAAAAAGGCCTACACAAGGCACCCTTGAAAAGAACGTTTATACCTTGAAACTAGTCTTAGTACCTTTAAAATGAGAACCTACATCAGTCTGGCTCTCAAAAGAGTAGGTTCTTATATGCGGGATTTACTGTAACTCTAAACATCGACTTGCTCCAAGTCTATTCCGTGGTATATTAACACTCAGGAAAATAATTGCCTCTGCGGGGGTGTAAGCTATGACAAGGACGCTGCGAAGGAGAAAAGAAGGAGAATGTTCCTTGTTCCTTCTCCTTCGTTTCTCCTTCGCAGCGTCCTCGTCATAGTTTACACCCCCGCAGGGGCACTTATTCTCCTGAGTGCTGATATACCACGGAATAGACTTGCAGCAAGTCTACTCTAAACACGGCTTATTCCTTGCAATGCAACCAAGATCACGTGAGGTTTAAAAAGGTATCCTTTGATTTTCGGATCTATTTGCTGTCGAAAGTCGCATAAAGATACGCATTATTTAGAAATATTTTCCAGTTGTACATATCAACACTCACAACAGTGTCAAGGGCGACAGGCCTCCATTTACTCTTTGGTTTTGAAGTAACGTTGACAACATCCGCTGTTGGATTCTGAAATCAATAAATAAAATAAGTAATGTTTACTGCTTAGACCCAATCGTAGCTGGAAAAGAAAGTGGCCTTGTGACAGGTGCCTTTGTCTCCATAAATCTGGTAGGTGGATCTGATAATCCCTGACAGAGCATTTTGGAAAACATGTCATTATTATTTTAAGAATTGCAGCGTTTTAAGTTTATGAAAGGACTTATGAAAGAAGATAACTGAAGCGTTGACAGCCATTAAAAGCGCCATAAGGTCTAAACTGATTGAGGAAAATTAACATGGTCAACACAAGAAATATTCAGTTGTGAAAGCCAGCAAAACAGTAGCGAGCACAAGTCTGTAGCATTCATAGTTAACGATTTAGCGAATTGATGACGTCATAATTTCAAACTAGCAGGAATTTTATAGTGTTGTAATTCTAGAAATAATGATGATATAAAAAATGCTTTCTTCAGGACTATGCTAAGCTACAGGACGTTCCATTTGACCAATTCTGTTGAAAGCACACGGCAATGACATTTTACAAGAATGATCTCAAATTTTTGCAACGAATTGATGAGCCTTATGCATGCATCGGTCATGCAAACCCCTCATTCCATAAATTTTCCCTACAAGATTTTCTCGTAGACCATCCGTAAAATGGGACTAGAGGTACATCCGAAAGGTTTTCGACAGCATAGTCCACGAGTCAAAGAACAGAGTCGCTTCCATGTACTGCTACTTGTCTAGAGTAATCTTGAAGAGACAGCCTTCAGCCGTAGAGCCTTTAGCCATAGAAAGTTATTAGATAAAAATGAATGGTCTACTTACTTCTAAACACATTTCGTAGAAAATTCGACAAACTCTCTCGTGAAACAACCTCCCTCGTGACCAAGAGAATTCAACTTTTATATCATCTTTTGTATGAACAACTGAAAAAATTAGTTAAATGAGATATAAGAAATTTTCAGCAAATTGCACTGTGCCGTTAAAATGGAATCAATTCTATGTTTAAATCCGAGAAATATAGTTATCAAAGTTATAGTTAAGATTCTGGAGACTTCAATTTGTCTATCACAATGTAAATAACACACAAGATTTTGTAGCCTGCGTGTATTCTTTCTTTTATATAAATCGAAAGAACGAGAAAATAGAGACTGCGCATTAGTAGACAATATCTCGTATTTGATGAACTAACCCATTGTAATGTGAGCCAACCAGAAGCTGGTTAGAAATTTTCCGAATCGAAATACAACCAACTCAAGTAGCACCTTCGTTTTGTTTGAAATTGAAAAGTGTGATATTGATTTCATTTTGCTGAGTCAGCGATACAACAAATCTCTTGGTGATGCGCAGTCTTTCAACTTTCCATTTCGTTCAATTCCAAAAAGGGAGACTTCACGCAGGCTAAACATGTTCAGGACGAACCCCTTCCTTAGATTTTGATTAAACGAGGTACCTATTATTCATTGTCATCAAATATGGCAAATTTTAAAAAGACCATTCAGATAAAAAGAAAATAACATCATGTTCAAGTTACCTTTGATTTTGTAGAAAGTCTCTGGGATAAATTCTTGAATTTGTTTATACTACAAAAGAACCAAGTTATGTCTATGTATAAGGTGATTAATGTGAGCATATCGATGAAATAGAGAAAGCAGCTATCAGGACCAATGTCATCTAAATATTATGCAAAGAAGCATGTTCAGATGCGAAAAATCTGTCCGGTAGAAGTGGCTGACAAAGAAATGTTAGGCCCAACTAAGGTAAAATATACTTTTCGTCATAAAGCATAAAGTGCAGAAAAGATTTTTGAAAGACAGGAAAGGTAGGAGGCCTGCAAAGCTCAAGAAGATGGGATTGAAACATAGTTCAATCTTAGTTTCTGTAAAAGAACAAGCATGACAGCATAAGAACATCTATATCTAAGAAACAAGCAGCAAGCAAGCAAGCAACATTTATTTGTTAACGCAGACTAGGTTATTGGCAGCTATGAAGCTGATATGGGCCTGCGGCATTACGGCTTGTGCCCTCAGAGTTGCCTCTGAGTACTCATTTACTGACCGCGGAAGAATGGAAGGCTGAGTTAGCTGCTGGCTTGTGAGTTGTAATGCCAGCGACGGGATTCGAACCCACGCGGGTAGACCCAACTAGGTTCGAAACACTGCGCCTTAACCACTTAGCCACACCACCAGTCAAAGGAAAGCATCGTTCAATAAAGACTCTTTTGTAGAGCAGTCAAAACGTATATTGTAGAAATCTACATATTATGTAGAGTATAGTCTGTCGCCTTTTTAACAGGATTTAAGTAAAAACTCGCTTATAAAGAACCTAGTTGATTACATACCTACAGACTGTAATTGTCAAATTTTCAATTGTTTTTAAGAACCAGGCCATTGCATTCATTGTTTAATGACCTAGGCTGACTTGCGAAATAGTAGGCTCTTATATGCACACTTATACTGTATCAATCAACAAGGGCAGATTTTGTAATACAATAGCATCAGTCGCTTTGGTTCACACCTCAATTCAAAGCGATTAACCAGTGCAGACAAAAGAAATTCTCTCAAGCAGAAATTGAAAACAAACGGAGCCGCAAAGTTGCCCTGAAACCAGTACGGCAAACTCTCGTTTGGTGTAGGCGAAGGGAGGTTTCTAAGAGAAGGTATGTGCTTAGAATGACAGAAGAAGGGTAAATCTAAAGTTCTGTCTCGAGGATTTTGTTTATTTGATTCAGAAACCAAGCAGAGGGCACTACGATTTTTGCATACTTGTTGCTCAGATGTACGCAGTCACTCCTCAGCTCCTGAATCAAATAAACAAAATCCGCGAGACAGAACTTTAGATTTACCCTTCTTCTGTCGTTATAAGCACATCCCTTCTCTTAAAAACCTCCCTTCGCCCCACCAAACTAGAGTTTGCCTTACTGGTTTCAGGGCAACTTTGCGGCTTCGTTTGTTTTCAGTTTCTGCTTGAGAGAATTTCTTTTGTCTGCAATCGCTAATCGCTTTGAATTGAGGTGTGAACCAAAGCGACTGATGCTATTGTATTACAAAATCTGCCCTTGTTGTATCAATCAAAAAAAAGCTTTATTAATGTGTCTAGAATATTTAGCTTACAAGATAATTGGGGTAAGAAGATGTATTAAAGTATGTATTAAAGTATGTATTAAATTATGTATTAATTTATGTATTAAAGTAAGACGATGGAAATGTATATATGAGTAGAAAGCATGAGATACTTTAAGGGCAGAAACTTTCGCGGGCAGAAAGTTTCGCGAGAAGAAAAAATCGCGAAATTAAGGGCATAAACTTTCGCGAATGACGTTTTTTCCCGCATATTTCGCGACAAAAACTTTCGCGACTGAAGAAAAGTGAGGGGGGAAACATAATTTTCTATCCATCATTTTCAGTACTACTCACAGTCGCGGTGACAATTTACAAGGTTTTATGGCCAAAGAGACTAAATATCGGGGTGATTAAGGAACAGCAACGCAACAACTTGAAGAAAAGACAAAAAATGGATAGTAAAAACTTTCGCGAGTCGAGAATTTCCTGCAATTTCGCGAGCAAAAACTTTCGCGAACTTTGAATTTAGATTATGCCTTGGCAGAAACTTTCGCGAAAAATGCCAAAAAACGCGAAAATCGCGAAACTTTCTGCCCGCGAAAGATTCTGCCCCTAAAGTACATACCCTCTCTACGACGAAGCCTAGGGTTGGAAACTGGCAACTTCCTGCAAATAAAAAGAGAAAATATCTTTTGTAGGTCTGAGCTGCTGACTAATATAGCATTTCTTCTGCCAATTCAGTTTTTTCTAAGACTGCGTTCACACGATGCCGGCACATTTTGAAAACGGTGAAAAATGTGACGGATAGGTCTCCCGTTCACACGAAAATAGCATATTTTTGCCGGCACATTTTGAAAACGGTAGATTTTCGAAACTGAATACTAACCGGCACATTTTGGAAACGGCTTGAAAACACTTGATGAAAAGGATGAAAATAGAATATTTTAGCCGCTTTTGGAACGATACTGCTCGATTCTTAGGGTGTTGGCACACTTCTTTGGCATCAAGGTTTTGCAACGAGTTTTTGCCGTCTAATTTCCTACCGTTTTCAAGTTGTTCCGGCATCGTGTGAACGCTAGCTCAAGTTTTGCAGCCGTCACATTTTTCACCGTTTTCAAAATGCGCCGGCATCGTGTGAAGGCAGACTAACACTGCAATAGTAAATCAAAGGCCTTATTTACCATAACTAATAAGTTGGTCAGCAAGAACATCGGGGAATTTCTTTTGCAATCGAAGTGTCTGGAAGCGTGTGAATGCTGCACCTAAATCAAAATTTGAAAATCTTAGGCTCGTCTGATGGTAAACATTTGAATAAGGTTGAATTGAAATAAGAAAATGTTTCTTGAATACTCCCAAGAGCAGTTACATCATTCTATCAAATCTCAGCAACAATTTAGAAAAATCTGCATTGATCTCTTCTCTGAACTTCGTACAAAGAATCCGCTTTAAATTTAAATCTGTCTTACAGAATTATAGCAGGGAGTCTCACCGCATGAACGTTTCGTTTTCGATGTACCTAAAAAGTTAACGTGGCTGTGAACCATAGCCAACTCAATTTAGTTTTCCTGGGAACTTGAATATTTGTCCGTTCCTACAACGAGTTTTTCTGCAACGAATAAAGTTAAAACACAACAAACAAAAACAACTCAATTCAATCTACTGTTGAGATGGAGGTACAAAACATAATGTTATCAAATCAACTCCAAACTCAGCAGATCAGAACAGCTATCAATTTACAAGAAAATGATTAATTACACTACTAAAGGACGGTACTTAACTACAAAATAGTATACATACAAGATTAAGATAAAGATACTATATACATCATTATAGTCAAGGGCCATATGTGTGGGGCTACTCCACTCCCTACCCTAACGAGCGCAGAAGATCAGCACCCAATCCCCTCAAGCAACCATCATCCGCCTTGGAGCCCGTCCACCATCCAAAACCAAGGAACGAACGTTTCACAGAATCCGGAAAATCTGACAAGCCCCTACAACGATTCAACGGATCATTCAAGAGAATCTCACCTATCCTAAGATCCAATTCTCGTCTGACTTCAACGGCATTAGATGTGTTTAAATCTGGTTCTACCAGGTTTCTGCATGCACGATTTATGGACCTGAAAATAAAGAGATCTTAGAATCTATCTGTTCAAAACAAAGCAAATAAGCCATACTGTAACACCGTTCAGGCTTAAATTATTACAATAAGATCAGGCCAGTAACTAAACAACACTGATGATCTCAGAGAATCGAACTCATTAGAACTGGCGTAGCAACTGTAGTCCCGGAAGCGGTGTTGCGTGAAGCGCCGACGGGAAATGGACATACTAGAATTTAAGCTCAGAAATGTCTTCCGTCGGTTTCTAGCTGATGAATTGCTATGGTAACGAACAACATAACTGTCACACAATTCAGTTCAGAGGAAATTGGGACACCATGCCATCGCCGTACTAACTAACACACAAGAACAGCCAAGATGACAAGGATTGATCAGGCATTCATGAACAGGGTACTACTCTTACTCTCGCTTTTATATTTCATGTCCACGTTCGATTTTATTCCAGTGGTTTTTCCAGCTTTTTTATTTTTTCAATTTATATCCATACTCCAAATACCCTATCCAAAAAAAAGTCACACCTACCATGTTCATAAGCCTTCGAATAGCTTTCATAGCGATATAAAGATGACATCAATGAAATGCAAGACACGGTTTCTCTTTAAATGATGACTTCTACGAATTTCACATGCATCATGTTCATTGTCAAACAACAAAACATGTATTTTTATGAGAAACTGCTTACAAGAACCTCAACCCTCATATCGCCAAAAAAAAGAAACTCCAGTCATGGGATAATATAACTTTAGAAACTATCTATTTTGACAAAGAAACCCATCATATCACTGGGAAAGTACTTGAAGGTGTTGTGGTGCCGTGGTGTAATCCTCTGACATTGCAGCCAGAACAGTCAGGCGGAGTGGGTTCGAATCCTGGTAGGGCCCCACCACTTGAGCGCCATGACAAGGAGTTGCGGACTCGCTTAGGTCTGCTCTATTTCTGCAATCCCAGCGCTTGGCGCTGAAAAACGCAACTTCACCTTCACCTTCACATGAGTAATATCTAAACAATGGAAAGGGTTGAAAACATCTTGTTTGAAATGTTCAGGACGGAACAGGTAAATGCACATGAAGACTGTTATGAAACCGTTAAGAAATTCGTAAGAAACTCGAAGATTGTTTCGTTTAAAAGTAAAAACCAGCGTCCTGGAAGATGTGAAACTTTCGATCGCAAAGCAACAAAATTTTATGTTTAGCTCCCTGATGGAAACGGTCATATGGAGAGAAGCAAACAATAATGTTATTTTCAAAATATGAATTTGCCAGTGGTATATTTTTAACAGACTCGGCAATCCCAAAATTCTCAATTTTCTGTCAAATGTACCAGACAGCTGATTAACAAACAAACATCAACTTACGCATGTGTGATTTCTGAAAATTTTGCTCTGTACACTCTGATATTTTGCTTTACTACAACAAAAAGAAACTGGTCTTTCAATATCAATGTAGGCAAATAGTAGCGTCTGCAAAAGTGAAGAGAAACCTGTGTGACATATTCAAACACCGCAGGCATTCCTTGAACCCTCAGCACTTGACAGGGAGCTATTTCTTTCTAACAACGACAGTGTAGGTTGCATAGAACTGTTAAGTACGCTGGATAAAATTGTGTGCTATCAAATGTATTTGATCAGATATCAACAAACAAGTTTCTTATTACACTTAGGAAAAAACTATCACAAGAAGAAACTGTTGAGAGTTGGAAAAATGCGAAATTATTGGAATTGACTTTTGGGGATACGCCAGAATGGGAAATTTAATAGAAATAAACTTTTGCAAATTAGGTTTCTCACCAAATGTCTCAAACGTTCCTCAATACTTCAATGACTCTTTGGAGTCATGTAAAACAGTATCATATTGAATTTCCTTGCATCCTTTAAGACATACGAAAAATAATAAGAAAAGGAGTATCGGTATTAATCAAATAAATGCTTTATTCCATATTCATTTTAGGAAAATTCATGCAATAAACTTTCGCAAATTTCAGCCAAAAACTTAAAACTAAATACTTAATTTTCTTCCTACTCAAGTTTCTTCCTTCCTTTAAAGAATTCAATGCAATGTACACAAAGAATTAACAAGCAAATGCTCATCCCTAAAGAATTACAAATCACCATTAGTTCCCCCAAGTGGATAAATATGTTTCCATAGAATTGCTTTGGGAGATAAAGTGTAAGAAATGAGTGCAAATACCAACCATTTTTGCAAACTTCAATAATTTCAAATCCAATGTTCTCTCCCTCCCTATCTCCATCAGTCCAGATGATCAACACTTGGCTTTTTCTTATTTCTCTTTCTAATGTCCGCTTCAGAAGAGAAGAAGAATGATGTTGAGCTCAAGAAGGTTAAGATTGAAAAGCTTGGATCAACAGAGAACTTTAATAAGGAATTTCTTCAGTGCATAATTACTACAGCGCAGTAGAGCACATCATATAGAGGGCTGCAGAAAGACATAAGTTTTTCAGAAGGAAAATATTTGAAAGACACTATCTAATTGCTGTTTTGACAAAATTATCTCCTTTTCAAATTTTGCAAAGATAAAGTCTTGGATCAGAAGATCAATGCAATATTTTCGTACTGATTTTGGATTTTTGCACTACTTTGCTTGAATTTTGGGATTTTGTATCTGTGGAGCATGGTCTGCAGCACAGACTATAGATCTTGCCATCGCATCAGATTTTGGATCAAAGATCAAATAGTAAACATAAACGGATTTGGATTCTACTGACATTTTACAGATTTTATCCTAAATTCAGTTAGATTGTAGGATTTACTGACCCTCACTCTTGACCTTGTTTAGAAATGCTTTGAGGTGACTTGAAACTACCCAAAAGAAAGGAGGCTAAAACACAGCATTTTCAGTGAACTGGTTTGAAAACCAAAATTAACAGTTACTGAGAGACTAAGAAGACTTGAAATTGACACAATCAAGTCACAAAAGTAACTAATCATTCCTAATGTGATTTTAATTCATCAACAGGTAACTTATGACAAACCTTGATATTTATGAAGTTTTCAGGGCAAAATCTGTCAACTGGAGCATCAAAAAGAGCCACTGGAGAACATCCTTGCCTTTGAATAAAGAAAATAAAATAATTCTTAGGTAATTTTTGGCATCATTAAGAAATTTCACCAACAAATTTAGACCTATTAATTTGCTCAGACAGTACGGAGTGAATTGACCAATAATGTCTGACTGCAGTGCACCAATTTAAACTTTGCAAATCACAAAACCCTTGAAACCTTCCCATCATGAAACCAATCAACCATATCCATACTCTTATTCTTGTCTGTCAAACATCTTTAAATTATTTGCTGTGACAAGGGTGAGCGAGAGCCCTTTGCATTGCATACTTCAAAATTGTCATTATCAATGGAAAATAGCCACTAAATTAAAAATGATGAGTAATTACCAGGTTCTATATGTTCCTGCAAAATCTAGATCAAGAAGATGGCCAGATACTGACGTCATGATCATCTTGGAATTCTGCAAAGAAATCAAATTCATCTAAATGTGAATACATATTTTTGTATCTTAAAAATTTGATCACATAGTCTGCGGTGCGACCTCTACGGGGGAGGATTTGAAGGGAAAGGAAATATTTCCTTTCCCTTCAAATTTTCCTCCCTCATAGAGGTCGCACCGCAGACTATTGATCACAAGGCTTTTAGGACAATAATATTGTTTTCTTGCCTAAAACTTCTTGAGCTCCCTGCTTTCCCAACTTTCACATGATTTGAGGTAACTTGACACTAGCCCGAAGAAAGAAGACTAAAGCGCAGCATTTTTCAGCACAGCAATAGACGATTGCACTAAAGATGGCAGGGAGGAACCTTTTACCAAGATCCATTGCATTTGAATTACAAATCTTTAATGATTCTAGAGGAACCTGATCACAAAGCGCAGTGCATTTGGTAAAAAGTTCCTTGCCGCAATCTTTAGAGTAATTGTCTATTGAAAACTTCAAGCTTTCCCAGCTTTCTGGGTTCTCAATCCCCACCTTTCCCAACTTTGAAATTCCAGCCTTTGGGAAAGCTGGGAAAATCCCAACTTTTAATTGCTATTCTCAGCTATCTCAGCTTTACTCCCAGCTTTTTCAGTACATATATATACCTCTCAAAAATTCTTATCAGCATGTGAAGAATTACAATTCAAAATTCTAAGCAATTCTTGAGCATTCTTGTCATGTATACCTGGTGCAAGGCTTTTATTGCATAAAAAAGGGATCAGATTTGCTTGCAATCTCTTATATGTAGGCCTTGTGAATTTCAATTTGAAGTCAATGTTGAGCATAACTCATTGTAATCAAATTATGAGAAATTAACTTACAGAATTTAAGACATTAAAGTTGAATTCATAAATCTTATTGAACTTTGAGTACCCTTCACGCTGCAAGAAAAAAGTAAAGATCAAAATTTTAAAGACAACAGTAAATAATTTCAGTTATAAAAATGTGGTCAATCAAAATATTGTCATTTTAAGTACCCCTTGCTGCTGCCTTGGTATGATTGTGGTGTAGTAATGCTGAGCCTCTTAATTCATCAATTAATCTAATGGCTTTTTACCCTTTTGTGTTATTGTGTGAATCCCAGGTCCTTGATAATGGGCTACGCTTGAAATGTTGTATATATTTATTGTAATTCAATTCATATCAACATGCTTAAATTTCACTTTATTTACTTGCATATACAATGACTAGAATTTTTGTATACTAGGCCCTGGGCATTATAATTAATACCCTTGTGATGCTAATATATTTTCTTGTAAATTGTTTGCAGTAATAAAGCTGATGGTTGTCCCAACAGTGAACAGCATAGCAACAAAATGGTTTAGATCAGTTTCACAAACAAGTGTCCACTGACTCAAGCTAGTCAAGGCAGACAAAACATTAAGAATCCTCATTAAACACCTGTATGGAATGTCAAATTTCTGTGCACTGCACTTATGCACTTAGAAACAATAGGAAATAATAGAAAACAACAGAAGCCATGGACGCTGTGAACGCACACTTGTTTCTTTCCACACTGGGTTAAACATCACCCTGATATTTTATCATCACCCTGATATTTTATCCCCATGCAACAAGGTTCAGGTTTCATCTTACATCAGAGCTGAATTTCAGCATCATGGTAAAGTGGTTGGCTGGTGTAATTTAAAGTTATCCTTTCTAGTGGCCAAGTTGGAAAACATTTGTGTGATCTGGCCTATGTGTAGCAGTAGCAGGTGAAAAATATTTGAAGGTAGCAGTAGCAGGTGAAAAATATTTGAAGGTGAGAGCTGTGATTAGACTTAAAAAAACTGCAAGAGATGCAAAATTAACAATAGGTCTGTTGTTCTCACATGCAAGAACCTTTTATTGTAGCTGCGAGTAGCAAGTTTGACACAATTTCACAGTTGCAAGTGAATGCAAGTTTTTCAGATCTGGTCTAGTGGGAGGTTAATGTACATACACCCAAACTGGAAAGTTTGGAAAGTTTGTACATACACCCAGTGTTTAAGAAAGTTGAGAACAATAGATAAAAAAAATATTTCCTTTGTTTCTTGCCAACTGCGCGGCTCAGGTTGAAAACCATGTACGTTCCTAAGCGTGCAAAATCTTGCGTGCACAGTAAAAAATTTCCAGTCTGGATGTATACTCATCCAACAGGAAAGTTCATATAGCACATGCAATGTCTTGCTCGCACTAAACGTATATGGTTTTCAATCTGAGCCGTGCAGTTTGCAATAAACAAAATACGTATTGCTAAATATCTATTGCTAAATATCTATTGCTCTCAACTGCAATATTTCCGCGAAATCTTAGGCCTACAGGCCATCTCAACTTGCAAGCGCAAATGCATAAGCTTTCATGGGAGATTCACCACAACACAAGTCTTACCATTTGTGAATGGCCTGAAGACAAAACTCTTGAAATATTCTTTGCAGCATCGTTCTTTTCTGCGACATTGAGAACAGTTATGTTACCAGGCATCGTGATTCGAAGTCTTCGTTTGAAAAATTTGGTCTTTCGGCCTAAAAGTGATTGGAGCGGGATACGAATCAGGATCGCTTCCACAACACCTCCTTCATCCAGTGAACTGAAGCTAGGTAAGCCAATTGAACTAATAATAACATGGTTGATTTAATGAGGATGAATTTATTTGCAACTTTCCAAGGTTCCTTTACTTCTAAGAACGCACACAGTCGACATTATCATCAGAAATACTTGTTCAGCCATCCGGCTGGCAGTCGTCGCCATGTTTTTCAAATTGATTGAGTTGAATTGGCGCCAAATTACACTTTGGCCCAGGCCCCCATCCGTCGATCAAGGGCTTCAAGCAAAATTTTTGCTGCCAAGCCAAGCAGCACAATATTCTTCTGCAACCGTGCTTCTGTCTGCATCTTTTTGCGTGTTTCCTTGTCCGATTTTGTTTTCGACAATTTTTGGAGAGCTAAAATCCTTCTAAAATATATTGAGACCAACATAACAAATCCCAAATCATTAATACCTCCTTGTCTCATTTACAGAAAACATGTTTATTCTTGCCCCTGTAGCTTCCCTTGCACCTGGGTCAATGTTGTGATTCTAAACAATGTTTTTAATGCAAATTTACATGCAATCACACCAAGATAACACCACTCAACATTGACTGAGGGCATAATTTTTGTGAAGGATTGCTCGCTGTTAAAAAGAGGGTGTACCACCGTACTTGAATGATTAATCGTTTGTATAATTAATCAGAATAAATTGTATGTAGAGAATTTAAAATATATGAAACTGAACTGAAACTGAACTGAATAAGCCCCTTCATTCCCCCTTCAATAAATCTGGGACGTAGGAAGCATCTCAAAATTAGAGGGCACGACACTTCGAGGGCATCTTTATCCCTAAGAAAAAGGGGCATTTTCTAAAAGTCAAAGGACACTTCTTTGTTTATTGCAAAATCTTGAGGGCACGTGCTCCCATCGCCCTACGGTTCCTAACAGAAAATTCCTTCCTCCTCCTCCTTCTTTTCTTTCCTTCCCCCCCAAATGTCTCACCTCGTTTCCAATTTTTGCTCCTTCGCATTTCCTTCCATAAAAATCATTTCCTCTGTAGATACTGATAAAGAAAGGAAATAGACTTGATGCAAGTCTAGATACTTCCGTACGAGATGTAAATGCATATAATTCAATGAAAATATGAAATAAAGTCAATTATATCAAAAATATTTCCTTAATTGAATAAATAATTATTTATTTACTGAGTACAGTTACAGCTTGCATTTTTCGATCGTCTCTTCGAGACTCTTGAGAGCTCGCAGTAAACTCGTGCAAAATCCAAATGTCAGAGGAAGGAGTGGAAAGTCAGGCTTTGTTCGAGCTTCTTCATTTGAATATGTCAATGAATGTTTTTCAAGAAAATCTGTGGGTGCATGTTGACTGATCCATTTGTGCAATCGTTCAAGTAACCTGAAAGAAACAAACTGATATAAATTCAAGAATATCTCAAGCAAAACCATGCTACAATTCAATCTAACCGGAATAAATCAAAAGGGCGCAGCACGAACGCACTAGCCAGGGAGAAATAGTCTATTTCTCCCTTGCGCGAGCGTTTCCTAGCTACGGAATAAGAAACACGTTGTCGATGCTCAAATCGAAAATGTTTATCTATGGTTAAAATATCTACGAAAAAAGCAAATGGAAGTTTTTGCAGGAGTAAATTTGCGTTTTCGCGAATTTCACTTGATGTATGATGTGAGACGGACTTCAGTAAAAATATCCTCAAAATCAGGCCCACAGCTCCGTGTATAACTAAAGGAGTCTGTAGGAATCTCTACGTAATGGTTTTCATAATTACCTTAAAACTTCAATATCTTTCACATGAGGGTTAACTGCAATCTAGGCCAGGTTGATACGGCCCACGAAATTGTTTACCTTGGCCTGGGTTTCATCTAACCTAAAATGTGGACCGTCAGTAACCCATCCGGTCTGTTGACTGCTGTTCACCCCATGATTCATAAGTTGTGCTATCAAATTTGCTCAACAAACCTTGGTATGTGTTCTTCAATATGTTCCTCTATTTCAATTTTGAAAGTTTCAGGAGGATTTTTTATCATTCTTTCAACACTTTGTAACATTTTGATAATCACCATCTCATTGTACATTCTGCTATTTTCTGCTCCCTCTGCAGTGCATTTGTGCTTCTCATAGCCAGCCTCATTGTAGTAAGGTTCCTCGCAGAGGATTAGGCCTGTAAAAGAGAATTTATATACAAACAAATTTATTTGGTAAGCAGGCATGTCACTAATAAATACATTGTCTTCAATAAGAGTCTTACGCACTCAAAATGGTCACAAGTTGTCAATAGCAGGCAAGCAGCCGAGTAGTAAATGCAGCACCTCGTAAGTTTTAATTTAGAGAGTGTTTGTATGTAATGGAATTTGAATGAACTGAATTGAGCTGTATCACATGGAAGCTCACTAAGACCCCGTTAGAACTAATCGACATTCATATGAAAACGGAGCAAGGCATATCCGTGTCTGCCTTGCGTTTACTATCTTCGCTTTAAACACGGAGTTTTTCGAATACGCTAATGAAAATGGATAAAACTAAAAACGGCACACTTTTTAGTATGCTCCGTTTTCAGTGAGAACGTCAAAAAAGACGGGAATATTCGTGTAGGCTTTGTATTCCTGTGCGCAAGCTGTTGATTACGGTGGCCTAAAAAGTCTTGCTTGGCGCTATTTTAACAGCTACTAACAAAAGACTTTGTTTTGGAAAAGGGTGTAACAACACTGTTTTGCCGGCAAAGAAAAATGTTTCATAGGGTAAACCTTGGCACAGTCCCACTTATAGACACTTTCAATCTGGCTGATTTCAGAGTGACAACTATTTTGCATCCCTGAATTTCCTTTGATTTGTGAAACAGAAACTGATCATTAGCAAAAGTCTGGAAACAAGGGAAGAGCCATACCTTGAAGTGAGACAATAAGCTGGCACAAATTTGAATCACTGGTCCATTTCTCAGATCCTTTACCACTCCATGTTCCAAGCAGACTAACGCAAACGAATCCATTTTCGTAAAGATTAGGATTCAGCTTTCCCGAGCAAAATGACAAATAATGAACTTTTGGCGGAGATTTGGGGTAGTCTTGTGGAAGCTGAAGATCAAATAAGAAGATGCCATCTTCGTAAGGTGTGCCAGCTGGGCCCTTGATCATTATTGAGTACAGGTCCTGGAATGAGATTTGCAAATGCTTTTTATAATTATCTAAAAACTGCAATACCTTTCACATGAGGATTAATTGCAATCTAGGCCAGGTTGATGGTGCTCCCTGGTTGATACGGCCCACGAAATTGTTTATATTGACTCAGATTTCGTCTGGCCTAAAATGTGGACCGTCAGTAAGAACTGGCGAACTATAGGCTAAGAACTGGACTTACCAATCTATTTTCAAATCCTTTGACAACAACACCACTTGGTAGATGTGACTTCAGTCTAGTTATTTCTTTTCGTATTGCTGAATTAAACTGGCGTGGGTTGAAAGGCTCGAACGTGGTGCTAACAAATTGATGATTTGCAGGAACTTCTTCAAGAACACCGAATGTTTCTGAAAAAGAATATTTTACAATCAAGTAACTTACTTTTTCATCGGAATTTCAAACTGAGAGAGAAATGATGACATTCCTAGTGTACATCATTCTGGCCTGCTAAAACGCGTACAGAAAAAAAGGATGCCAAATGTAGAAAAATTTCGTGGTTAAATTCAAAACAGCAAATTGTACTACTTCGGTTTTGATTACGTACTCCCTACTCCCCCGGTTTCAATGCAGTTTGAATCAAACGCCATTCGACCTTCTCAACATTGAGTTAGGGAAAGGGGGGACCAGAACGTCTTGCACGAAAGTTTTCGCCTTGATATTTTAAGGAAAATCATGAAAACACCGACATTTGCCTGTGTATCAGCTTGTTTCGCTGGGATTGTAGGAGTGGAACAATACTGCGTACTATGTATGTATGTATGTATTATTTGCCACATAAAAAATATATACAAGCTATTATAATAAATATAAAAAATATGATACAATACTTTAAGGTTAAAAACGTGAAAGAAAAACACCCCTAATTACAGTGGCAGGGATAGAGCATTAAAGGGTCAAGCTGACCTTATTTCCATAATGGTCCCCTTAGAGGTGCTGGTATGACAGAAAACAAAATGCTGTATTTGTTATCAGTCTAAAAACACGGTTTGGTCGATGGAAACATGGTTGGGAGAGATGAGGAAGGGTCATAGTAGAAGAGGTATATGTCATCTTCCTCTTTTTGTATTTGTTGGAAAAAGTTTTCTTTGATCTTATGTTTGAATGTATTCGGATTTTTGGCTGATTTTAAGTCAGATGGAAGATTATTCCATATTTTCGGACCGAGGTAAGATAAGCATTTTTGTCCAGAAGTACTTTCACGAAATGTAAATTCTAATTTAAACTTAGATCTTCGCGTTAAGGTTGGCTGGATGGAATATCTCGGCACTGTAAGCTGGGGGCAGTTCCATGAAAAAACTTCATTACATTAACACAAACACATTGATCCATCCTATTCTTTGAGGGGAGCCAATTCATAGCCTTAAATTCTGTGGCGCCAATATGGGCTGTAATTTTTAAATTCAGGTAAAAGCGAATTAATTTGTTTTGAGCAGCATGGATTTTTTTGGACGGCCTCTTATTCAACATTGGGTACCACGAGGTAAATGTGTAATCAAAATAGGGTTGAATAAGGGCATTCACCATGGCTTGATACTCTCCATGTACTCACCATGGCTTCATACTCACCATGCCTTGATACGGACGCGCCTTCTGCAGTTGTCCTCGGTCTGATTTTTACATCTGAACTACCACTCGCACCAGCATTCTGCGCAGCACTTTCCTCTACTTCCACATCAGATTCTTTCTGCGGCCTTTCATCAGCCTCATTCGTGCTATGTTCGCTGCCTCCTTCTCGATTCGTAGCATCATTATTGGTGTTGCTTGGACCGAAGTTTCCCAAAGCTGCTAAAGATCTCATAATGACGTCTTCTAACGGATTGAGTTGTAAATTTGGACCTTCTGAGCTTGCGTCACTCGCTGTTTCCCATTCTTCATCTGAGCTGGATCCATCCCCTGACGACATTTCATCCTTCGTTGTCAAGAGAGAAAAACAAAACATATTATGCCAGGTAAGTGAAAAAGTCAAAACGTTTGGAAGGCTGTGAAATATAAAGTACGTGGCCGATGCTCAAAACCAAAATGTTAATGTCTCTGTCAAATGCTAAGTGACTCGACGTTTCATTCGTGAAACTGGTCGGTTTGATTGAGATCTATTGAAGCTTCAGCTGTGTACAAAGCAACCACCAAAATGCTCTTGTTTCTTCCTTTGTAAATTCTGTTTCATATTAGATGTCAGATCCTTTTATTCATCTGAAATCAAGGACGAGTTTCCGCTCCTGAATTTCCTAATTTTTCATCCTAACCTGATCCGACATCTACTGTGAGACAGAATCAAGTAGCGTATCCTGCAGTTTAGCTTAATTTCGTGTGTCCGTTTGGCTTTGGCCTTGGGGTAGTCATTGCTTCTTCGCTCCCCTTGGTATTGTCCCTGTGGTGTTAGTCTAGTAATTTTGGATAGGTATAGTAGGTCGTAAGCATTGTTGTAAACTACCGGGTGAGCCAGAAAAAAGTTCCCACTTTTGAAAATTCATAACAGCAAGAGTATTTCACAGATTTGAATGATTCCAATTCTAGTTAAAAGCCAAAAGGTTGAAGTATTTTTGTGATTTTTCTCGTTGTCTCACGAGCACTACAAACATAGGTAAATTCAACTTTTTCAAAAATTTCATGGTTGATTGATTACTGGAAAATGGCCCAAAACATCGATCAATGCATAAATGACTTCTCGCACAAAATAATTAAGGAAATGCAATTTCTCATGGGTGAGAGATATCCTCTAGGCATTAACTTCCTTGGGATTGAAAATCTTTCGCATTTGTTTGAAAATCGATGTCTTATAGCTCTTGAGGGAGGTGAAACGCCCATGGCCTATTGTTCGATTTGAATAGAATCCTTACGATTTGATCAATGTTTTAGGCCCTGTGTTCGTCATTTTGCAACCATAAAATCTTTATAAAGTTAGATTTACCAATACTTCTAGTGCTGGTAGGACAGTGAGAAAAATCACAAAAATACTTCAATCTTTCGGCTTCTAACTAGAATTTGAATGATTCAAATCTGTGGAGTAATCTTGGTGCTATGAATTTTCAAAAGTGGGAACTTTTTTCTGGCTCACCCGGTATTCTATATGAATAAAAAAAGGCTAACTTAGATCTAAAAACTTTTGGGTAGGTCAAAGCATTCATCTTCCAGACTCAAAAATTTGGAGTGTACTTCGGGGCAAATGGTCTATTCCGTAAGTTGATAAAACCGTATTCGACTAAGCCATTTTATTTACATTTCGAAGCACACTGTGCTCCATCATCAGAACACACAAAACTAGCACGAGGCTAAATTTACATTCACAAAGACACTAAACAATGAAAATGCATGTTGGCAGTTCCCACGCAACAAAAAATTTAATGAGGAAATCAAAATCATTGCAAGCTCTGTCATAAATCGAATCAGTTCGTAACTTACATCCATTGGTAAGGCAAATAAGCTCTGAGGTGTCACTTCTGATTGTGTCCCATCAGTCCATAAGACATGTACTTTTCCTTCATTATCAACGCGCATTACCTGAAAGATTTAAAACTGAATTTAATGCGTACGTCGCTTCGGTGAGGTCAAAAGAGACTCATAATATTTCTCTGTAAAACTGGACCCTATTTGGGCCCCCACACTCAAGAGATTTAAATAGATGATGAGATAAATCAACACGTTTCCCGAATATTCCAAAACATCCGTCATAATTGTTCAGAAAACATTTCTGTTAAGAATATTTATTATTGTAAAAGAAACTTTGAATCTGAACCAGGACTGAAAGTTTACTGAAACATTTCTGAGACATCACTGAGACATATTGGAGACATTAAAACAATAGAAGCAATATGATACGACTATGAACAAGGGCAGATTTTGTAATACAATAGCATCAGTCACTTTGGTTCACACCTCGATTTGTTTATCTGATTCAGAAACCGAGCAGAGGGCATTACAATTTTTGCATATATATTGCTCAGATGTACGTAGTCACTCCTCAGCTCCTGAATCAAATAAACAAAATCCGCCAGACAGAACTTTAGATTTACCCATCTTCTTTCGTAAAAAGCACATACCTTCTCTTAAAAACCACCTTTCGCCCGCACCAGGCGAGAGTTTGCCGTACTTGTTTCAGGGCAACTTTGCGGCTTCGTTTGTTTTGAATTTCTGCTTGAAAGAATTTCTTTTGTCTGCTTTCGCTAATCGCTTTGAATTGAGGTGTGAACCAAAGCGACTGATGCTATTGTATTACAAAATCTGACCTTGTTACGACTATGTAGTATTGTAAAAGAAACTGAGCATAAATCAGCGTGGCTAGTTTCTTATAGAGAGGTACTTTATCCAGCAAAATTAGGCCTCAGTTTCTTAAAATGCCGTTTCTTAAAGGACAAGTCCGGGGTTGTTAAAATTGTAGACTATTCAAGAGATTACACTGTTGTGAATGGTGTGTAGTACTTTTTACAACCTTTTTCTCTTTTAATCTGCAAAATTACATATTTCAATCTGCGAAGAAGTGCGTAATGACGACATTTTTCATGACGTCATTTCACGTTGACCTGAACGAGGCTGACAAATGTGTTGATATTATACCACACCACTCACACTGCTAGCCTCCTTGTTGCACCTTCGCACACTCGTACAAAATACAAACGGCGACGATATTTGGCCTAACTTACGAAGATTCATCAACCACTTTATGAAAGTTGGAGGCATCAGAACTTGGAAAGAACTTATGATTGGTGTTCAGCAGGTGGTAAGGTTGCTTTTTAACAATAATTTCATCAAAAAGGCGGGACTTTACTGTATTTGCCTCGCAAAATTGAATACTGAATCCAAAAAGCTGTCAGTTGTAGCTGCTTTGTGATGTATGATCATAAACAAAAATCAGGCTACAAAAATTGTAAATAACTGGCACTACTTCATTATTTTATTGTGCCAGGTTGCGGAAATCAAATTCCTAAACGTAGAACCAAATAAAGGTAAGGATACTGACCTCTCCACATGGTGAAACAGCACATGCACCATTGCCCGTTCTTTCCTCATTATCATTACTATGATCTTCAAGCTTTACAACGACAGAAGCTGGCCTGAAGTTATAATCTGGGTGGTCACCAATATCATAAACACTGACTCTTTCATCAATACAATTTTCTGTTCTGTTGAGCCATTTGATTTTGCATGTACGCTGTGCACTGTCTGCAGCTTGAACAACACCGAAGCTTGCCTCCGCAGGTGGTACAGCTGATGAAATAATAATAAAATCAAATGTGAGAGCATTGTCATGAGATACTTATTAAGCATAATGCGAAACAAGAAAATGAACCTGAAGTAGCCGCTCCTTCGTAGAGAGAGGCTTTACACTTCAAATCTTTGAAAGAGATCATGCCGTGGTTTTTCCATCTTTCTTTTCCTGTGGTGGATTATCATTTTTATGTTTCATTCATTTTTGACATTTTGAAGTCATAGAATTGCTGAATCGTAGACTTGAAAAGTGACAGATTTCTGCTTTCTGCCATATTTTACACCTTAAAAACATGGCTTTCTTTGTGCTTGTGTCCTCTTTCCTTTATCAATTTTGGATAAGTAATGGCTTAATCTGCTTGCCAAAATTCTTCATTAAATCTTGTAGCTAAAACGAAAATGGCTTTAACTCTGAAAATAATTAGAAAATTCTTGAAAAACTTTCAAACGCTCGAATATAGCAAAGGTTCCTTTCAACCCATTAGATGAAAAGCAAGTGCTATTAACGTTCGTGTAACCTCTTTTAATGATCTGAAGCCAATCCTTCGCTCAGCAACATAATCAAAGGATGCCTGGGGTCGAATCACAGAGAATTACATTGCTAAAATAGGAGGTCGATAAACTGCTAATCCTTCCTTCCTACGGGGTCTTGCAATGTACATCGACCCTTTAATGTGCAGAGGCATAGACCTCATGCCTTATATTTGCACTCACATAGTATCCAAGAACCAGGTTCCGCAAAAATGTGTCAGTTATTGGTAGTGCTATAAAAGTCAAATCTCAACAAGCTCAAACATTTCCATTAGCACAAAGGACGTCAAAATTGATCGGTTAAGTGTCAGCATAGCGAAGTCGTACAAACAGCAACAAGTCGTAGAAAAAGAACCAAAAAACTGCTTAGATACTTGCATAGCAAAATATCTTGCCGAATCTACGGAGAAAATATAAAGTGCCAAATGTTTTGATTAATATCCCTAACCTTTACAACATTGAATCTGTGAATCTCATTGCTGGACATATGTCTTATGAAAACAAATTTTCTTACTTTTATCAATAACGAAATCGCCAGGGAAGAATTCCAGCTCATCAACATGCAAAACTGGCAGCAATTCACACGACGGAATATTTTCTTCCTTCCGATTATCTTGCCAAACCACACTTAGCGTTGTCTTCGTTGAGATGACTTCAACGCAAACTTTTTCACCAGGAGCCATTCGAACAGGAACCTGGTGTTTCTTCTTCTTACGTGTAAAATGTCGTCTTCTCCTTGCACCATGTGCACGTGGTGGTGCAGCCGCTGCCTGATGACGAGGCTCATTACGACGACTGTTTGAATTGATGTTTGCTGGTTGACGTGATTCCCGTGCGTTGTCATGGTCACTGTCTTCGTCATCTGCTGCTGATTCTTCACTTGATGAGGAATCATTGTCTTCATATTTTTCATCATCCTTTAAAATAACAGACAACATTCACATCAAAACTTCAATGTTCAGAATAATCAAGACTATCATGCAAAGCGAAGCTAGACACGCGTTAGGAAAGAAAGGCCGTACCAAAACTAAGTGTTCTATCAAAAAAGCGTATAAAAAGGTAAAAAAAATCAGATAAAATCAAAAAGTGGCTCCATTATATATCACTTTCATCGCATGCATTAAAGTGAAGTAAGGCATCTATATTCTAGACTACATAGATGTCTGATACCTCCGAGCATGGAGTAGAGGTATATTGCCCCCAAACAAATCAATTTATTCCCAAAGTCATTTCAATGATACTAATCCACCCACAGCCCACGCAGTGCTCAAAACGTTGACTGATTGCCTGAATGTTTTTCCAACCAAAAAATGCATAGTTTTACAACAAGGCTCCTTGTGTTCGTTCAATGATCTGATTCAAATTCTCCCAACTTCTGTCAAGAAAGCGATAACCATCCATTTCAATGAGAGATACGGAGACCTATGTACTGTCTTGACCAAATTCAAAGCAATTCCGAAATATTTCGGTCCGACATTATTTGTTGCTAAAGTGCTTTCTAGTAATTGAGACAGGTGTGCTCAAGTGTAATATATGGGTAGCATTTTTGTTCACAAAGACCCTAAACTTCACCTGATCTCAGTCAATGGAATTGATGTTGTTGTAGTCGCTTAGGGTGTGTTTGATTGGTAATTCCAAATCTACCGAATTCTGAAAACGGCAGACTTCGCAGAGATGGAAATGCGCTTCCCAATCAAACACAAACTTCTTCAAAGCAGCAAGTTTGAGATTTATCCTGGCGAAGACGAGGTTTCCAGTTGAAAAACAGGAAGACGAGTCTGGTGCTTGGCAAGGCAACAAAGAGTAAAGTTACCGATTACCGTAGCAACGCGAGCAAAGTCGCCTCGTTTTCAGAGTTCTACGAATGAAATCGAGAACCTCTCCAAAGTCTGCCAAACCTTCTGCCTTCTGGAGCAGAAGGTTCAGCAAGCCTGCCAAACCTGCCAAACCTGCCGTTTTCAGAATTGGAGAGTCAATCAAACACAAATTCCGAGTCTTCCAAGTCTACCGTTTTCAGAATTGGTACCAATCAAACACACCCTTAAGTAGCTGCAACAGCATCAGTTCAGTTAAAAGCGAAGTGCAACATGTGCAATACAACATGTGCAAAGCGAAGTACAATATATCATTATCACTCACCACTTCTTCTCTTCCCTTCTCCTCCGCATCCTTCCCTCTTCTCCCTGGCTTCTTCCTTTTCTTCGACTGTTTGATTCTCTTAACATCAGGTTGCTCCTTCGCGGACTCTCCAGTTTCATCTGCACTGGCTTCACTAAGAGGGCTCTTGTTTGTTGCTTCTTGTTGTGGATGTGTGGATGGTTGAGGAAAGTCTGATTCTTTCAGTGTGTAAAATGCTTTGTCTCCTAGTTGTATGCTTGCTTCGTTGTAAAGATTGAATGGATGTATGCTAAAGGAATAGCAGGAACAGTAAAATCTATTTTGAATCATAAAGGATGAACAATTAAGCAACACCGGGTGCTAATATGAACAGTTGATAAAATCAAATGAAGAAATATAGTTTCTTCTACATGCATTCTGTTTAGGAGTTGATGTTACAAATAGAATTCTCGAATCACATACAGAAAGTCCTTTTAAAATGAGCCATTCCCTACCTCTGTAGCATATGAAATAAAGAGATGGAGGTTCCATGTGGGCATGAAGCCCAAAGCAAGAAAGCCCGCATTTCGAAGAGGGGCAGATAAAGAGCCGAAAATTGCACAAGGTCTGGTCTCAATACAGGAACTAGATGCGCCAAATCTAATTCAGTTCTAAGACTTTGAGATTTATTAGTACGTTGACTTCACATGGGATGACTCAAACCTTCTTGTCAATTAACCTGAGGACTC
Source organism: Aurelia sp. 3 sensu Dawson et al. (2005) (assembly GCA_964020215.1). Classification (NCBI taxonomy): domain Eukaryota; kingdom Metazoa; phylum Cnidaria; class Scyphozoa; order Semaeostomeae; family Ulmaridae; genus Aurelia; species Aurelia sp. 3 sensu Dawson et al. (2005). The sequence continues at coordinate 27,146,367 of OZ026573.1, read as the reverse complement.
CTAGTTCCTTTTCATGAAAAATAAGTTACTTAAACTATTAAACTACATGAAATTCAGCTGCAGCCACTGATAAAGGCCTGGAGAAAAGGGGTATGTCACCCAAGAAAAATAGTCAAAAAATTTAGAGAAAATGAAGAGAAAATGTACAGCAATACGCTGTTCATTTAAAGTCCTTGGGAAGAAGAACTAAAATACATGTTAAGACACAACATACTTATGCACTTCTGAATCACTTAAATAAACGTTCTGAAAGTAACAAGAGGTTTACAAACCTTGAAAGGCCTTCTTCCGGAATCACACTGTCTGGTGGCAACAAAGTAGAGTCTTCCTCATTACCATTGTACCCACGTCCTTGCCAATGTACTGACAAACCAGAAACTGTTGCCTTAAATGAGAAATAGACATATTTATTTCTTTTAGTGATAATTTACGTGTATTTTCATGCAATAGGTGGGTCGGGGGTGTGTATTGCTTGCCCGAGGTGTCGTGGTGCGGGAGTTACACACCCAATTCACCCAAACTTCCAAAATCAGCTCCTTGATTGAGGCCTGGACATATTTTGTCTAGCATCTTCAACAAATCAATTACATCTTACCACATTATGCGAATCGGCTGGGAGGCTCTTGGGGTGCGGTTTTGAGGAGGGGGCAAATCTTTCCTGATTCGCCCAGTAGTTTATCTATTAGTTTATATATTTCTATATGTATGTATGTATGTATGTATGTATGATTTTGCCATAAAATTAAAATTACAATATAAATTAATAAAAGGAAAGTGATCTAATTACAGGAATATGATATTTACAGGCAAAGAATTAAAAATGACGTTTAAAAACACCCCAGGTTAAAAATGGCAGGGATAGCATTAAAAAGGTCAATAAGACCTTGTTTCCATGATGGTCCCTCCGGAGGTGTTATAAAAATAAAAAGAAATTTGTTCCGGAAAAAAGGATCTCTTAAAAAAAAAATTATTATTCCATTTTCATAGGCGGATTTTGCGTTTTCAATAGTATATGTAGGGGCTATCATCTTGACTTTGGAGATCATTGACGAATTTATCTTTGATCTTATGTTTGAAGCTGTCAATGTTCTTTGCAGATTTAAGTTCTGATGGTAGATTGTTCCACAATTTGGGTCCGAGATATGAGAGACAATTTTGCCCTATGTTAGTCTTTCGGAAAGGTTGATTCAATTTGTTTTTAGATCTACGAGTTATGCGACTCTGGCCAACCGGTAAGAACATCTCAGACATGTAGGATGGGGCTGAATTATCAAAAAATTTGAAAACCTTTGCAGTTGTACATTGTTCAAATCTTTCTTTCGTGGGGAGCCAATTTATATTTTTGAATTCTTTGATTCCTATATGTGCTCTGCTATTCAGATTCAAACAAAACCTGATACATTTATTTTGAGCAGTCTGAATTCTTTTGGTTAATCTTTTATTTAATAATGAAAACCAAGCACTGCTTGCATAGTCAAAATGGGGCTAAATTAGAGCGTTTGCTAGCAACCTGCGAAGGGAGAAATCTAGAAAATGTTGCTTTCTGTAAAGAAATCTGAGCCTGCCGTTGATTTTATTGCTTATCCATGCTAATTGCCACGGGATTATCATACTTATTGCCATTTGTCTTGAAAAATTATTGATGAATTGAAAAAAGAAAATGGAAAATAAAATTGCTTACTTAAAACGACGATGAGAAACGACATTTTGTGGTGAAAAGACTTTGACAATCCAGTTGAAAATCCATGATTAAAGAAAAATTTGACAGTCCAGTTGAAAATACTTAAGTTTTTAAGAAATGATTTGGTACGTTTCGACTCTGGCTAGAGTCATCTTCAGCAAAGGAAATATGCGCACGAGGGCCTTTCAGACTAAAAGAAAAGATGGCGCGTGGGAGAGAAGTACCTAATAAAGTAAAGTAAACATCAAACCAAAGAAGAAAAACAAATACTAAAATGTGAGATGTTCTGAAATGTGAATAATGTAGTGAATGGACTGAAAATCGCTTACTTCTTCAACAATCGCAGTAACCCTTTGACTGTTTGAAAAAACTGGTCTTGGTCCATTAATCCATTGAACATCTCTGAAATGTCTTGCTGTTCCTGCTACACTTTGGCCTTGATAAAACATCTCACAGTGAAAGGGAGATTCCTGTAATTAGAAGTTTTAAATAGTTTTTCCAAAGGGGGTAGATAAATGGTCTTCCGAAACGAATTTAACAATTTGATGACATTTTGAATTTTCTACTGTACCATTAATAAAGACCGTACAAAGTCATCATCTAGCTTTGTGCAAAGTTGAATCTCTTCAAATGCAGAAAGTTTGACAAACTGGCTGATAAAACCACTTATATATCAGGAATAGGATGATAAAATATTTGCTGACTTTATGCCAAAAATATGAAGTGCCAACTGTTGCTATGACATTTCCAGAAAAATTGGATCTTTTTTGGCCAAGATTCTGTTGTTTCTCACTAAACACCAAAATCTCTTGTTAGACAACTGATTACCTTAATAGCAATACCTTGATTATTAAAGTGCAGATATATTTACTTTCAGTAGAATTCAGCAAGAGAATGATTGATAAATTTGGATGATCCCTTGGAACACAGGAAGGCAAAGGATTGTGGCTCAATTCAGGGGCACGATAGGGCAAAATGGAGCAAGTGCATCCTTTCTTTGAGCTATGAAATTGTGCTTCATAGTAAGAAGTGTGCAACTATATTGAAAACACAAACACAACTTGTCTGAAACGCTTCCAACCAAATATGAAATCCATAACGACTCACTTAAGCTTTTTGAAAAAACAATAGAGCCAGTAATCCAACACTATATACCCACTGTTCTGATTGGATGATGTCCTCATTTCCACTCCTACTGCAACCACTTGTAACACCACAATTCATCTGACATGTAAACTATCAGATGCGACAGGTAAGGGGTCAACTTGGCTACGCAGCAACTTTTCATATTTTCATGAGAAATTTGCAAATATACAAACAAAACTTTTTTCCTATATATCAATAATCATTACATCACACATTACTAGCTACACTACTTACAAAGTCACTCTACCAACTACGCTACTTACAAAACTACTCTATTACACTACTAAAAACGATACCACAAGGAGCACAATGCTGTGTCTACCCTGCAGCCATTTAACATAAAGATAAAAACTACAAGCAAATATGAAGGGAAGGAGAACAAAACAAAACAAAACTTCTTCACCTCATCTCTTTGATCAGTATTATCTGTTAGCAAGTTTACTTGTTCACCCTCAATAATGCATCTACAAAAAATTAGAGCAGTTATATCAATCACACTAACTATTACGGAGATATGTTTCTTCAAGTCCTTTCTTCTAAAGTAGAAGGCTGACAGAGTACAGCCCCTTTCACACTGCTCTGAATTTATTTCGGCACTGAACAAAATCTATCTATTCCTGCCTTACATTCACACTGGTTTGTTAGGAAAACAGAGATTTCAGAATACACTGACAAAAACAACTAAATTTGAAAATTAACCATTTTGAATAGGCTTCATTTTCAGTGTCACTGACAAATACAGATACATTTTGATCTGCTTTGTACCCCTTTATACAGACTGTTTGTCACAACAGCCTACATTTGCAAACTCCAAAATCATGCCTTTTTGATCATTCCTAGCAAAGAGCTTTGTTTTGAAACGGGGGTCAACAATAACGCTTTGCAGGAGCAGTGAGAACGCCTAATTTATCATGTGTGTTCATCTGAAAATAGAGCAATTTGAATGGACAGCACTCTCAACAACAGACAGGAACAAAGTTGAATATAGAGCAATGTGAACAAAGCAGAAGTCTACCATAAATTCATTGTTCTCATGCAAACTCCTGTCATACTGAACCAATCATTAGAAAACAAAGTTGTTGAGTTTGTTGTACATCCATTGTATCAATAAATTAGTAACTTATGATCTTTGTACAAAGTCAAATTTTTTGACAAATTTATACTTTTTTGTTGAACCATTCATTGACAGAAATTACTATGATAGAATTGATGTACTGATTTACCTTGCACCATTTTTTAACTTCAAAATGAGTTTCAAGAAGACCTCCTCCACCACAGCAATCCATGCACCTTGGGCAATTGCCATTCCAGAATAGAATCTCTACAATATCAAATGAAGTGATGCAAATATCATGCAGATAAAGCCAAGATTAATCAGATGCCTCTTGGACATCTTCTTTTCAGTTACACAAGCCTTATGAACACTAACATGATTTTCATGCCAAAGAATTCTCAAAAAGTATTGTACTGTAAACACAATTTATGTAGATACTTGCATGGATTTAACAGATGCCATTCAGCATTGACACAACTTGCCCTTTTCTCAATTTTGTGGAGTAAGTTGAGAGAGAGGTTAGTCGGATTTTGCCCTTTTGAAGAAATAAGGGCTTTTTGCAAAAGGATAAAACAGGTTCTTGTTGAGAGGAAAATTGTATTATCCTGATGAATCTTCAAAAGTTTGGTACTGATTACACTTTGATTCTTAAACTTGTTTGACAACAAAAAGAAAAACTGCTTCATCTGTTTACTACATTGTTTCTATTTAGAAATGTGGGAGAGTTCGACCAACAAGTTAAATCTTTGAAGCTAAATTGTTGGATGAAAACAACGGACGAACAACGTATCATTTTTCTTACAGCTCATGCACCTCAACAAATGTGAGGAGACTCTTTGAGCACCCCAGGATATGCACACGCACAGAGCACTTATCAAAGTCTTAGGAATAGGCCTGCAACTTGAAAAGAACATTTTTAAGAAAGGTAGTCTATTTTGTTGGACCAGCATTTAATTTTTGCCTACCTGAAGTGGTCGCAGATTGCTACAGTCAATGTTTTCAAAGAAACGTTGAGTACCAACGACTTTTATATCAAGTAGAACCTTGACTTCAGTGACACAACCTTTCATGCTGCCTCTACTTGCATCTGCCCAGCGTACAACGTCTCCATGAAGCAAGGATCTGTCTACAACTTCAAGCTAGAAGACAAAAACAATGACTAACTGGTATCAACTCTTACATAATCTGGCTAGTAGTCATTTTATCCACATAACCCCTGATAAAAGTATCTAAAAAAAGTACAAAACAAATGAGAATAATGTTTCCATGATGCAGGGTTTACTACAGGAACTGTAGTGGTAAAATGGGTAGTCCAGGGTAAAATGGCATTTAAATCTTGGTGTAAAATCTTTAGAGCACAGAAGACAAAATTTATAGTATGAATAAAAATCTTTTCTTTCCTCCATCATTCATAATTTTTTTTTGGAATTTCAGGTGCGTTGCTACAGATTTCACTCAGAATTCTAGGGGTTCACTGATGCATTACTTTCCAGAAGTTTTGAAGGTCTGGTCTCATAAGGGAAGGGGTCACAAATAAACCAATTCTTCAGGCAAAATGCCCAATGGATATTTGGGGAGAGGACGTACACCTGATGCTTTCAAAATTCTTTATCACATTTCTCATTTGTTTAAAAGAAATTGTACAGCTTCCATTTAACAATTGTATTCTAAGGCTTCAACTTTTTAATTTAGCATGTCTTATTAGCATCAAAGATTTTTCATCTTGCAAACCAATCTTGTCTCTTTGTTGTGCATCGTCACAGAAAACATCACCACTGTCAACCATATGATCACTTGGCAGTAATCACCAAACAATTTTACGACAGTTAAAGGAAGAGAGTCATGGTTCATCCTCCCACCTCCCCTCTTGCGGGACAACTAAATTTATCACAAGATATTCCCTTGTTGTGGCCCTTCCACCATCGCTCATCAGTGGTCTCTTATGGCTCTTGGTTTGGGGCCAAAGCCTTCGAATCAGTCATTTTAGAATCAAGTAGCAGGCTGCCTTGTAGCAGGACTACACAGCGCATAATGTATTCCTTTGTTTGCACATAATTGTATCATTAGCATATATAGATTTGTAGTTTATGCATTTCCGTTTCCACTGTAATATATCTTGTTTATTTCGGAGTAATAATTAGTCAGTTTTGCACCTCAATTCGAGTCACATGTCTATTGACTTCGCTCTTGTGATCTACTCAAAGTAACAGGGAACACTACTGTCTCCCAACTTCAAGCCCTGTTATAGCTGGTGGAGGGCCCGTTTCAGAAGATCGTCTGTTACAGTTTTCAGGAAGTTCTGTTGCCATTCACAGAATCGTCGCTAAAGCCAAGTACATATTTGGAGAAACAGTAATGAAATCACATCGACATGGGTATCTTATTTTATCACTGTTCGTACTGCAAAGGAAGAGGACATTTTAATTCGAATTGCCTCAAACGTCTTACCAAAGACTGTTCCAACAACATTTGCCGTGATTACAACAGATTCAAACACACAGCTTGTTGTACCGCCGATGGATCATGCATTTATAATCGCAAGCACGTTTGCATTTTCTGCAATTCAACGGAATGCAAAGCTTACAACCACATTCACCTAAAACGCATTCAGATCGCTCAGCAGAAATTATCGCAACGAAATGCTGCCATTTTGGAAAACTTGGAAAATCTATCACACTTGGTCTATGGCATAAAGGAAAAGCTCAATACCATAGCAAAGGATAGCGTGCAGGAAAAATTTACTCATTCGAATGCCTCTGGCAAGATTTCAGACCTGCCAAAACAGCATGAAGAATCAGAAGACAGCACGACATCACATGCGTCCGAAGGAAACAATGTGTACAATATCCTGAAAAATAATGGCTCATTAGCTATTCCAGTAATTTCCGCAAAACGTCAAATCATGATGGGAATATCGCCAAGCTTCCCTTTGTCGGCAGTTTCCTTGAAGCATGCAAACGAAATTGCAATATCGCCAACAACGTCCATTGTGCCCTTGCAAACTGGCAACATGCACTTTGCCGCAGTTGACTCATCATCCTTGAAACCCTGTGGTACAATAATTGTCCCAATCACATTTGAAAACACAACGACATTTTTCTTTCAGATGGTTGTTATTCCAAATCTCAGCCATAACTTAATTTTTGGACAAAACCATCTCCGCAAAACCGATGCTGAAATTCATCACGCAAAGCTCAAAATATCTCTTAGAGATCCTGCAATGAACTTTGAAACAAACTGTCATCTCGTTCAGTCGAACAACATTCACGCGTTCACGTCACTTGTGGACATAACGTAATATCGGACCTGTGGCAAAAAAACTCATTTCTTTTTTCATTCAGGAGGGGTAGACTGTAGCAGGACTACACAGCGCATAATGTATTCCTTTGTTTGCACATAATTGTATCATTAGCATATGTAGATTTGTAGTTTACGCATTTCTGTTTCCACTGTAATATATCTTGTTTATTTCGGAGTAATAATTAGTCAGTTTTGCACCTCAATTCGAGTCACATGTCTATTGACTTCGCTCTTGTGATCTACTCAAAGTAACAGGCAACACTACTGTCTCCCAACTTCAAGCCCTGTTATAGCCTCCCGGGGGGAGGGGGGGTACATAACATGTTGAGGGTACGGGTATGTGCCGCCCATATGGGTGGGTTTTTGGGCCCAAAATTCTCTGAACAAGGGTCCCATTTTTGCTAGATTTTCCATAAACATGGGTGGGTTTTGCATAAATTGGTGAAAAATAGCCAAAAATGGGTTGTTTTCCGCCAAAATTCATCATAAAAGTGGGTATGACAGCAATTTTCGGTAATTAGAGGAGGGTACTTTTCTGAAAACCGGGCGGCAGACCCCTGTCCATCCGCAAGTCATGTGCCCCACGGGGGCTGCCTACAAAATTAGCTGCTGGAACAAGTTATTCTTGAAGAGCAATTGACAATGAAATATTACTTAATATTTTAATTCTTATCACCAAAGAAATACTGTTAATGGATTTGAGCTGAACCTCCTACCCCCATAGGGCCCAATTCTGTTAAAAGAGCAGCATGAAGTAGTCTTGTGTCCGGTTGGAAACATGCTTGATTTGGCCTATGGGTGGTAGTGAGCAAAAAAAAATTGAAGGTGTGAGCAGCGACTAGACACAAAAAGCTGTGAGAGATGCAAAATTGCATGCGAGAGCCTTTTATTGTAGTTGCCAGTAGCGAGTTTCACACAATTTCATAGTTGCGATTGGATCCAAGTTTTCTAACAGGTCTCATGATTTGAAAAATTACATTGATTTTCAATGCTAATGGGACATTTTGGGTGAAGGGGGCATTTTTAGAAATATGATATCCAATAATGGATGTTTTGCAAGAAAGAGTCAATTTTGTGTGCCATCCCTAAAGCCCTCCCTCCTTCTTCCAAGAAGGATGAATCTGAAGGCCCAAAGGCTGTTTTCTAAAGATCTGGTTAGTGTGCAAATCTTTTTTAGTGTATGTAGAGGTTAAAACAATATGGGAAAGTTAATGTCTCACTGATTGTATCAAACGATGGAAAAATATGCTTCTTACCATTCCTTCCTCTACTTCTTCTTCATGTCCTCTAGGATACCATGATACAAGCACGTGTCCTTCAGCAACCCTGTCTTCATCCTCTTCAGATTCAGAATCCTCAGATTCAGAGTCATTTCCATTCTCGAGAACGATGCCGATTCTGTCTCTGTGAGTCCTTCGACGAACGATATCTTCACGGAAAATAGTCTTCGATGTGATAGGCCGGCTCTGTTCTTCGTTTTCCATGTCTCTTGCCTGGTTTGGCAAGCAAATTCTGGAGATATCCTGGCCTGAAGTGATCTTGTTTTCAAAATGGCGACAAAAAGAGTTCCTGTTTGTCGTGCCTCGTTTTCGATACAAAATGGCTGACTGTTTGACTGTTGTTGTTGACTGTTGTTTTGTGCTCAGTGCTTGTTCTTTTGTTGGAAAAAGAAAAAGCTTTATGTTTTTACTTCATTTAAGACAAAAGGTTAATTAAATTCCAGGGATCTGGTTATTGCACAACGTTGTGCAATGACTCGAAAAAGATCCAAAGTTTACAGGCCGCACAAGGCAGCAACAATCTATTTACTCTTGTATTCAACCTCTTGATTCTTTCATGGCCTTTCATTGATTCTGCGTGATTCTGTCCCTAAAATTTGGTATGTCTGGGCTTCAGAGTGTAAATCACTTAACCATAATCATAGATACAGATATTCTGCTTCTTTTCTTAATCAATCAATCTTAAAGATACAATCCTATGTAACAGTATTGTCCTTTTTCTGCAAACTTCAAGTTTAACTTATCATTGTACATTAATTTTTAATGTACACATTTCGTTTGCACTTAGGATTGGCTGATGAGCAAAACTGACACAGACGTAGGAACCGGGGGACACTGGGGGAGGGGGCAAGTGCCCCCTCCAAGATTTTGCAATAATCAAATGAAGGTCCCTTTTATTTTTTGTAAATGGCCCCTTTCTTAAGGAAAAAAGTGCCCTCAAGTGTCGTGCTCCCCCCAAGTTTGAGATGCTTCCAACGTCCCTGAAAACTAAAACTAAAACTTCCCACACTTCGCAATGTATCGTATTGCAACTAACTTTCTTCATTCCTTTTGTCCTTTGAAACAACCTCCCTGGCTCTGTGGGCTGCCGAACGCTCAACAGACTACATCTCTCCTCCCCTTTTTGCTTGTTGCCACTTTTCTTGCAGACTGTACGCCCTAACAAAGTTATTGAGCACTAAAAAAATCTTTTAAAAAACAGGATTTGATGTCTCTAAAATATAGAAGTCAAAGCATTACAGGAATTTCAACATTTCCGAAAAACACGTTCAACATTTCTGAAGAAGTGTTCAGTACTTTGAAACAGTGTTCTCCATTTCAAAAGGTGTTCAACAAGTGTCCCATAATTTCCACTTTCAGAGATTCTCCTGCATTGTTAAAAGAAATACCTACAGCACATGCTCATTAGAAACCGTGAGAGACAAGGCAAGGGCATACCGTTTATTCCCTTAAATTTCTCAAAAATGCTTCATTTACCGATCACAGCCTTTAAATTTAAAATCATTCTACAACTGATAAAATGTTAGTATATAAACAGGCAAAGAAACGCTAATAGCATGGACAACGAAAATAACATCATAAGCAAATTTACAACGAAATTTATAATGAAATTTGTAACCTACAAATATATTCACAATAAGTTTACTTGAATGGATGTAACTATGAAAGATGATTTGGAAGTCTAACTGCGCAGTCGGATTTATACTGGAAACCGAAAGTTCAAAATGGGAACTTCCATCGCAGCACTGCGCCATCAGCACTCACGCTGACCACGTGTTTTTGGTTAGGACAAATCTTTACTCTCATTATATCGCCACTGTGTCCAATGCCAAGATGGGTCACTTCACCTTCATCATACTTCCAGACCTACGATATAGAATTATTTTTCTATTTTTATCGGCACAGTGAATTTCCTAAATGAAGGATTTCGTGGAACAGGGCTTGCTTGAAATGCTCAAAATATGGTCAAAACCATGGGATCAATGTACAGCCATTTCAGATCTTCACAACAACGAAGAGCACGTTCAATTCCACCATGGGAATAGGAAACTTGTTTGAAAGTGTCCATAGGAAGTTTATAGTCGCTAAGTACCTAAAATATTGCCAGGGTGAAATGAAACACACTCCTCGATGTTTTGAAGTTCTGAAATGGCTGTAAATCGATCCCCTGTATTTGACAACATTTTGCGCATTTCAAGCAAGTCCCTTTCCACAAAATGCTTAATCCGGGAAATTTACCATGCAGAAAAAACTTACCAAAATACTCTTAATGCAGGGTGGTCTTTTAGGGACAGGATGACGTTTAAAGCATATCGATCAACCACTTACTTTTCGTCCTCTAGCAGATTGCCTTGGGTCACTTTTTTCTGGGTCACCCGGTAAAAATTGGCCCATTCTTTGCTTACAGTTCAAAATTTTGAACTTAATCGTCAATAGATTTAGTATATTCAGTGACAATCGTAAATGAATAATATGAAAAGGAATGACATCGTTTCAACAGTCAGCCTAACGAGATTGTCCTACGTTGGTGACCAATTACTTGTTCTTCTTCATTTCAAAGCCTAAATATGACAGCAATTCCAGTATACTTACTCAGCAACGAGTATTCTCATCGGATAAGTAAACTCGTCACGGAGTAAAAGTACATTCATTCATACCATAGTTATACAAGTTAAAGGAAATGAAATTACTGACGAAAAATCCTTGAAGCAACAATTTCTCGCATCAAAACTCCCGGGGGGGGGGGGTACTTGACCAGATTTTGGACGAGGACGTGCCATCGAGGTTTCAAAACCATACCTGTTCCTTATACCAATTTTTCCAAAATGTATACCCAACTTTATACCAATTTTTCACAAATATATTCCGGACTTTATACCACTTTTCCGAAAACGCATACCCGACCCTATACCAATTGCGAAGATTACGAAAATTGATAATCGTTCCTTATGCCAAAATCGTGACAATCGATACCGTTCTTTATACCAAAATCGTGAAAATCGATACCCTTCCCGATGGCACGTCCCCGTACCCAAAGTATGTATAGTACCTCCCCCGGGTCAAAAATGCGAAAAATTTTTCAGTTTGAATTGAACTAAAACAGCAGCATCATTTTCGATTTATTTCTAATATTTGTACCAGGATTTTGTAAAGAAGTACGCCCATTTAGATCGAGAATAGCAGTGGTCCATTCTACAGTCCATGTTAATGTTTAGGTGCTTCATCGATCATCAGCAGTAAGGTGGGGGGAGGTATTATATCTGAGACGCCCATTCGAGTTGTTTTCTTCGTTTTTATAAAGTAAAATCAATAGTTCTGAAATTACTGTAAGTGGCTATCGTAGTTGGAACTCGATGACATCATGCCCATTCCAGCTATGGCAGCCATAGAAAATTTACATAGTAGCTGTTGTTTAGTTTTAGGTTCGTTTAGTTTATTTTTCTTATTTGGAGTAGAAAAAAAATGAAATTAACAGATCCCTCGGCTACCACCATGTTACGTATCTACTACAGTGATAAAATGATAAAATACCTTCAACAGTTTATCCTCTCCTCCAGTAACAAAATAAAGACTATCAGGAGAGATATCAAGACCATTTAACGATCCAAACTTTGTTCCATCGAGTTCACGGATTTGGGAGCCATCGAATCTCTCCCAGTAACCAATCTGCAAAAGAAATCGCTGTTATTATTTTCGTAAACTTCTAATTGCGTATTCGGAATAAGTTAAACTACAATCATGATGATATTTTCACAGTTTGATCACGGGGGGGGGGTTCTCGGCTAAATTTCGGGTAGGGGGGTGCCGCCCACAGTTTGAAAATGCAACCGTTGGCTAGACCAATTTTTGTGAAAATGATACCCTTGGCTAGACTAATTTTTCCTTCAGAAGTGCTCTGAATTGGCATTTTCTAGGCAAAACTTGCCAAATTTTCGCATTTTCTAGACCAAAATTTTTAAGAAGTTGGGTTTTTTTACAAAAATTACCGAATTTTGACATCTCTTTGACCAAAATTCCCAAAAAGCATACCCTTGGCTAGACTAGAAGTCCGAAAAAGTATACCCTCGCGGGCGGCACATCCCCAGGTACCTTTACTATGGAAGAACCCCCCCCCCCGTGAGTTTGATTATTTAGATATTTTCATTACGAACACATAAGAGACAGTGCAAAATACACTAAGGCCCCGCATTTACGAAACCAAATTTTTTTAAATCTATGATACTTCTTATGCTTTTAGGCTCAGGTTTTTCAAGTTTCTAATTTTTTTCTGAAAAGTCCTGGGAAAATAAGTTACAACAACATGGGTTCATCTATAATAAATTGGCCATATTTAGCCACATGAGTATGTCATAAGACAGATTAAAAAGGCTTTGTTGAGAACGCCTTTGACGTATTCATAATTGCATGAGTTACTGTTAAAGATGGTTCGTCCATTTGACGATTTGTTTTATCCAAAGAAAACTAAGTTATTTTCATTAAATTTTTGAAATATTTTATGTGAACATCTTTGAATTGTCAAGGGAACAGCATCTGCTGCTTATATTGGACTTTAGGTTCCGGAGGGGGGGGGAAGGAGGAAGGTCTAAACAAAAACGTCCAAACGACACTGTTGGAGAAAATTCGATATATTTGCGGCCCCCAGTCAGGTAAATTTTATAATAGATTTGAACATGCCCACCATCAAAATAATATATATGATTTGCCAGTATCATTGTCTTGATAGCCAGGGGGTAGTGTCCTTGTAAATGCAATTTTTTTACTGACTCGTCCGGTAGTTTCTTATATAAGAAAACGCGCAGTGGTTGAAATGTGACCGGTATAAAATAAAAGTATTCACTGGCAGTGTTTTGGGAAATAGAAACAAACTGCACCAACGTAGAAAATGGGATAAAAGTAAAATGCCTTTCTCATTCTGTTGACATTACAAGATGTCTTTGCCCCCCCCCCTCCCCTCCTGTCTCGCAACCCATCATTCTTGCAGTCAGTTCAGTTCGGCTTGCATTGCATCACAAAATCACTGCCATCTCCTCTCCCGCTGTCTCAAGACCATAACGAAGTCGGACAAACACACATTCATTCTATGGAATAAAAGACAAACAAGAAGGCTTTGATGACACTGGCTCAGACGTGTTCGCTATTGTGTGATAAAAATAGGTTATTTATGGCAAAGCGAACTGCAGGATTGTCATATTTCCACAAACAGACAGAGAGAAAGAAAGACCGATATCGCAGCTTGATGATTCATTTGAATTACTTTGTGGCTAATGCCGCAATGATATCTACTGCTCAAGACCAATTAAAAATAAAACATTTGTTACCTTTCTATCAGTTCCAACAGTTATGATTTGGCATTCGTTAGGATGGTAGGAAACAGCTTTGAACATCGTGTTAGCAAAGATGATTTGACTCCTCACAAAGCGACTGCAAAATGAGATAAAATATTCAGAAAGGGAAATCAAAAGCTACAAACCTGGTTTGGAAGAAATTTCGAGCAAAACGAGCAAACATTGAGGAAGGTCAACTGAAAAGATGAGAATTTATAAAATGTCTTGTATCGTCATATGAGGAATTAAATCTGCAAGGCTAGGAGAATGTCAGCAGAAGTTTCCCTGCTAATATTGATTCATAATCAAGTTGCAATGATTTCCATTTTGTCGTCCGCAAACATTAGACAGAGAGATGCATTCTGAGCCAAAAGTAAAAAGCGTCTCCTCAGAAGAATTTGCATGGGCTTCGCGCCCAGACCCAATATTTCAATATTTCAAAGCTCTTGGCTAATTTACCCTGGTTGCGACACTATTGAAAAAAATCACCTAAAGGGCGTTTAGGTTAAAGCTTTAACTGAGCATGCAAGTCAATTCTTGAATTTCTCTCCAGACTTTTGGCAATAGATTTCAAGCCATGTAACGGTCGTGATATATCATGGGAAGCTCAGTCAAATACCTTTCTTTTTTCATATATATACATATACACATACATATACATATATATACATATATACATATCGACTTTAGCAGTTCTTAACTCTGCGCTTTCTTTGATCTCTCTCCCGCCACCTTTGTATTACCGGCTGCTTTTACACTTCCTAATTATGCATTGTAATAGGTAGGACCCACTTAGGCTATTGTTTTGTATTCTTTGTTATTTCATTTTCTTTATGTATGCTCCGTCTGATTTTGGACAGTCATTACTGATGAAGGCTTTCGCCGAAACGTTTAGAGAATGTGTTTTTTTCTGAGTATTTATATCTTTTTTATTATATATTGAGTTGGAGCTGATGAGAGTATATATACATATACATATATATACCGAGTGAGCCAGAAAAAAGTTCCCACTTTTGAAAATTCATAACACCAAGACTAATTCACGGATTTGAATCATTCAAATTCTAGTTAAAAGTCGAAAGATCGAAGTATTTTTATGATTTTTCTCACTGTCCTACCAGCACTACAAATATAGGTAAATTCCACTTTACAAAAATTTCATGGTTGATTGATTACAGAAAAATGGCCCAAAACATCGATCAATGCATAAATGACTTCTCGTTCAGAATAATGAAGGAAATTCAACTTCTCATGGGTGAGAGTTATCATCTAGGCATTAATTGCCTTGGGATTGAAAATCTTTCGTATTTGTTTGAAAATCAATGTTTTATAACTCTTGAGGGAGGTGAAACGCCCATGGCCTATTGTTAGATTTGAATAAAGTCCTTACGATTTGATCAATGTTTTAGGCCCTTTTTCCATCATTTTGCAACAATTAAATTTTTATAAAGTTGAATTTACCAATACTTCTGGTGCTGGTTGGGCAGCGAGAAAAATCACAAAAATACTTCGATCTTTCGACTTTTAACTAGAATTTGAATGATTCAAATCCGTGAAGTAGTCTTGGTGTTATGAATTTTCAAGAGTGGGAACTTTTTTCTGGCTCACCCGGTATATTCCATTAAAAATTAACAAGACGAATTACCTATTACAATACCTACTAATTACTCTACGAAACACTACAAGGACGATAATACCTTGGGGACCAATAGACTATGACAACCCCGTGGCAATTAACATAGAAAGAAATAAAAACTACCGGGTGAGTCAGGAAAGATGTACCGCCCGCCCTCAAAGTCGCACCCAAGAGCCACCAACCGACCTGCACAATTCATGGCGAATTTACGATGCATTAAAGAGGCTATTACAAAATTATGCCCAGGCCTCAGTTGAAGAATTTGGGATTAGAAATACCTTTCTTGATAAATACGTACAACATTTTTTATATGCTTTTACAAAACTTAGAAGTGAGAAAGGTGGGACCTTGAAATACAGGTTTGGAGGAAGGTTGAGGACCTTTTACAACCCTGGGACATAAGGGGTGGCACCCGGGAAGGGCTAGGAGGCTACAGACCCCCTCGTTGGAGGCATCTAGCCCCCCGTCGGAGGAAATTTTGGCTTCTCGTCGGGAAAATTTGGCAAAATAACGCACGAAAACACCATTTTTCAGTCATTTTAGCCCCCTGTCGGAAGCTCCAGCCCCTCTGTCAGAAAGTTTCTGGCGCCACCCCTGTGGGCCATGCTGTGCAGGGTGCTCTTGGGGTAATGGCTTGAAGGGCCTATGGGATCGCCTTAATGGATGAGTTGTTGTTTAGCCAAACTCTACAGAAAGAACATTTTACCTACAATTCGAGTGTTCGGATATAGCTAACAATTTTTCAAGTATGTATTCAGCAAGCCCATTCATTTGTTCAGCGGGGAAACCTGAATATCAGCAAAAAAGATCCGATCTTTCTATATTTCTGGATAGCTGTACATTTACAGTTATGCCAATGATCTACTAGATCATAACGGTTGTCCAGTGAAAAGTTACAGCATCAGCATACGAAAATAGCGATAATCCGTAAACTGCTCGTTTTAAATTCGAATTTTCTGCGACCACATAGCAATAGGAAAATCGTATACCAAACTGATTTTATTGCAGAAACCGCATCCCACATGCATCCAACGTTAGGCCGGATCCACCTAACCGCCACACTATAAAAGACCGCTTTTATCGATAGCTACAATAACCAGCTAAAACAGAGATCGCAATTAGTCTGCACAGTTTATAAGAATTTTGTTATGTAAACGCGGAATCGTTCACTAACTTTTAAAACAAATGACCTGCCTTTTTATTCAGTTGTAAAATAAACATTTGAATAATGCAAGCGTGTATATAAAAATCCAGTAGAGCACCCTGGAATCCCAGTCGGGAAGGCAAGCCTTATAACGAATGAACATCTTTCTTCCAAAATTGTTATCGCATTTTTTGAAAGGGTTATTTTTGCGACTGCGTTAAAAAGTTCGTATCAATAACAAATGTAACCACTTTAGGTGGTTTTGCAGAAGAAACGCTAACCATGATCGTCACCTCTTTCGATTTCTGAAGACGCTAAAAGCCCAAGTAACTCGTAAAACACAAACTCTACCAAATTCGAAACATTCATTGTAGACATGGTAATGTCTCTGAAATCTGTTTGCTCTGTGAGACGAGTGCACAGAAGATTTTTTGAAAATCAGCAACATAACGAAATTCTGGTGGTTGCTGAAAATAAATCAAGAGGGCCACATGTCAAGTATGATCTTAGCTTTCCATCAACTGAGAACACCAAATACAATATGCCATGGTTTGATTTCCCTTGTCCTGTCCCCTTAGGGTCACTTCTTATCAGCTCGTTCACTTGCATGAAGGTGTTGTGGCGCCGTTTTGTAATCCACTGACATTGAAGCCAGAACATTCAGGCGGAAGGGGTTCAAATCCCACCAGCACCTTTGACCGTCATGACAAGGGGTCGCGGACTCGAATAGCGCTTAGCTATTTCTGCGATCCCAGCGCTTGGCGCTGAAAACCGCACCTTCACCCTCACCTTCACTTGCTTTAACCTATTTCTACTTTTTTTGTACGGTATTAAGAACAGGCTTCCGCAACGACTTGCTTCAACATTAAGTTCCCCTTTCTTCTTGACAAAACTGATTTACCTTACTGTGGCAATAATTTTACAAAACAGCTAACCAGGAAAGAATCAATACTTTCGTTGCAATTCAGGGTACCAGAGCAAAGAATACAAAATAGATAGTTGTTTTTATTTTCCATGTTTGGCTGTGTTACCTTGGGTAGGTTGTGAGTTGTGTCCACAAAGAGGCTTCAAAACAACGCTCCAAGCATAGATATTTGTTAGAATGTTCAAGTCGGATCAAAGGCAGACATCTTCATAAAATTCGTCTGAACAAACCAGAGAAAGAGAAGGACAGCAACTCTGTGGCTAACTGAAGAGCGCACAGCAATTATTAAGTTCCAGCAGCTTTGACCGCATCATAACAACATCAACTTTTCTAAGATTATCCTCCATCGAAAAGCCCTGAGCTGTTCACCGCTAAAGACGAGTAAGACATCTCCTGTTGGCACTTGGTCCTAAGGGACATTTTATAGCAATCTTAACTTTTCCAGGTTTATCGTATACTCAAAGAGCCCTCAGCTGCTCGCTGCTAAAGCCAAGCAGAGCATCTCCTACTGGCAGTAAATCCCCAAAACTTTTGATAACAATCTCAAATTTTTAAATTCTATCGTCTACTCTACCAGCAGAGCGGTGCATCTCCAACTGGCACTTAATCCTACAAACTTTTCCCTAAAGAAACGTTCACACTAAACTTAAGCCTAACCATGAACACACCAAGACCTATAATGCTATTTTGTGCCATCTACGCTCTCTTTATACTGCACTATGTCACCTCGGCCGGCACATACTTCCAAGAAGATGAGACATTTGGTGGCTGGAAAGAAGGTTCAACACTTTCAAATCTGTTTCATAAAACATTTCATCAATGTGGGATTGACGACAATTGTCGATACTTGGTGCAAAACAGAAAGACAAGAAAGTTTACTAAGATATCGAAGAAAGAAGATTTGCCACATGCAAAGAAAGATTTCAACGTTTGGTACAGGAAGGATGTACGAGGTAAGTTAGCAAAACATTTCAACTTATATGAGAGATTCTCTGATGAAGAGTTTTCTGTTCATTACTTTTTGGCTTATTTTCCAGCTCTCAGGTGACCCAGCTAATTCAAAATGAAAGAACAAAGGTCACACTGACATCAAGGGTACAATCAGAACAATTTCAATAAGAAGCGCTATCTCATTTTGACATATGTCTCATTTTGACATATGGTTACTTTCTTCTAGCTTACGAATTCCCATGAAACCTATTTTGCAAAAACTATACATCAGATGAAAGCATGGGAGTCGGGCTTTAGAAAATCACTTCCTCATTTTTGTCAAACCTTTCGTTCCAGAGAAATTTAAACTTTTTGGCAAGTAGCCTTTTCTTATACATCTCAAATTAGATGTAAAGTTAGATTTTGAAATATGCAAATTAATCATGCAAAACATTACAATGTCTGTAATTTGCGGGCATTTTCATCAAACATCCAATTGGAAACAGACTTCAGCAGAAAATTAAGTAACAATTTCACTTGTCATTTATTTCAGCAAAATCAAATTCTCAAAACATTGCCTTGAGCAAACCATCAGCACAATCCACTACGCAAAAAGATCACAATAACTACGAAGCAAGATTTGGTAACGATGGCAACATTGGTTTTAAACGGAGCTGCACAAAAACAAAAGCATTATCACTGCCACTGCAAACACCATGGTGGCGGGTAGACCTTGGCGGAGTAGCAATTGTAGAGAAAGTCTCAGTAAATAGCAAAAAAACAGACGGAGAGCCGACACTAGCAATCAACCCTTTTGACATCAGAGTTGGTAACGACAAGAACAATGGTGGAGCAAACAATCCCATTTGTGCTTCTTCCGTCACTGTACTACATGCTGAGACAACGTTTTTCATCTGTCCACATTTGATGGAAGGAAGATACGTGAGTATACACCTGAACAGGAATGAAGTCCTTGTGTTATGCGAAGTTGAAGTGTATGGATGGATGGTTTGAATCCCAGAGGGGGGACTTCTATTGGTATGGGACGGGGGGTCAGACACAGTATATTTTTGAAAAACCCAAAAATATACTGAAATTAGGACATTTTTAGACCATTAAAATATCCTGATATCTTCATGGTACCTGAACATGTAAGGCTTTATAGCGTTTTCGGCAACTGCCCTGCAATATTTTGGTGAAAAACTCAGGCTAGCACTCACCTTGTCAAATTTTCTCATGACCAACCCCAAAAATATACCTATTATGCACCAAATAACGTACCCAAAGGTATACTGGTCGATGTTTTTCAAACCCAAAAAATGTTTGACCCCCCCCCCCCGTCACATACTAATAGGGAGTTCCCCCTGGGGTTTGAGTTTGAGCTTGTATATATTTTATCTACGGGGGAGTGTTCATGGCTGACCGTTGAGTAGAGGTGTGCTGCCAAATGTCGGGAAGGGGCTAGCTGAAACACATTCTCGAATGACCGAAGCCTTCCTCGTCAAATATCTGTATTATTACTAAAAATATTCCAAAAAGGCTACCTAGACTGATTACAGTGAGTCCCAGTTATCGCTAACCAAAACGAGACTATTGCCTGGCAGACAGCTCAAACTGGTTGTATATCAGCCTAAAAGCTACCGTTGCGTTAGCCAACGAGTAGCCCCGTTATTAAAAAGAAGATGCACTATGCACTAAGTTGTATGAAATGGCGAGCCAATTGTATCGGCAAGCGTTACACGTTATTTCTATATAAGAAACTGGTTTGTGAGAACCTAGTAGTACTAGGATATAAATCCATCTGTCTAACGTTAACTTAGCTGAGCAAAATATGTTTGGTAACATCACTCATCTTATAGACCCAGAAATTAGGAAAATGCTGGTAAAGGGCATGTTTGGGAGCAAATTCCTCAATCCTGTCTTGTCCATCATTTACTTTCTATTGAAATTCGAATTCTTTATCTCAAACTGGCAATATAAATTTCAATGCAACATAAATTATGGACCAGAATGGAACGTGGAGTTCTCGATTCCAATACAAACCTCTTTCAGGTATTGTTTCTAATTATTGGGTCTTGAACATGTGTGACTTTCTTTTTACTAAACAAAACTTTCTCATCTAACTTTTTTATTTTTGAATATCGGTCACATACTTTTTATTCCATAGCTCGACAAACGCATCAACTTTTTTTGACTCATCCAGTATAATGTTGTAGAAATATGTTACTGAATAAATGCACTATTGCACAAAGCTTTGAGAAATGGCGAGTCCAGTTTCTTGTGAACATCATATTATATTAAAACAAGAGCTGTGACTGCTACATTGATGTATTTCTGTCTTCATATCTTCCTGCTTGCAAATCGTTGATAGTAATGGATGTTATTACCTCCTCTTCGGGAAAGAGAACACGATCAAGAATGTGACTTGTCGAGGTTACTGTACTATAGCATCAGTTGCTTCGGTTCAAAGCTTAATTCAAAGCGATTAGCGAATGCAGACAAAAGAAATTCTCTCAACCAGTAATTCAAAACAAACATGGCCGCAAAGTTGCCCTGAAACCAGTACGGTAAACTCTTACTTGGTTGTGGGCGAAGGGACGTTATTAAGAGATGTTATGTGCTTAATACGAAGGAAGAAAGGTGAATCTATAGTTCTGTGAGGTGGATTTTGTTTATTTGATTTAGGAGCTAAGGAGCAACTGTTTACATTTGAGCAATAAATATGCAAGAATTGTAATCCCCTCTGCTCGACTTCTGAATTACGAAAACAAAATCCGCCAGACAAAACTTTAGATTTACCCTTCTTCTTTCGTCTGAAGCTCATAACTTAGAAACCCTCCTTCGCTGCTCGCACCAAGATCAAACAGATCAATTCATTTCACTGGTCGAAATTCAACAAGATATAAATAAAGCTTGTTCAACTTCTTCAGTGTGTGAATAGGGCTACATGAAAATATATATTGGAAATTGTCAATAACTCTCTCGGCGGTCAAAGATGACAGATGACATACTTCAGATGGACCAAATATGACTTTTTCTATGAGATTCACCTAAAAACTTACAAGAAATATTACCTAATAACACTACTTAAAAATACTATACCCTTCTACAAGAACAATGCCATTTGGAGCGAAAAACTACGTCTACCAAATGGCAACATAAAACTAAAAACACGAACATAGCACTATACATAACGGCTTCAGAGGCAAAGATTACACATAAATTACACGTATCTGCTAACACATAACTACTACGGTACGAAAAAAAGAAAGAATGTTTACTTACAAGGGATTTGGTGGTAGTATGGCTTATACCTGAGATCTAAATTTCTAATCAAAACGACCAGTTTCATGAATTAAGCGGAGCGTTAAGAGAAGTATATCTATATTGAGACTATCGGGAAAATCTTTATCACCGTACAATAAAATCTGCATTAGAAACTCGTTTGAAAGATCTGTATGTCCAAGAGGTCGTAATAAAGCGGAAACTCCAGCGAGAAGATCTCTACGTGGTACTTCCAGAGAAGGGCAGAGCAACAAAAAGTGCTCCGTATCCTCAATGCCATCGTTGGTAGGGCACATTGGGTTTATAGTGCCTCTGAAGTTGTGTTTGAATTTAAAAAGACTTAACAAATGTGATTAGCGTATACTCACTCAAGATCCCAAATAATACACGTTCCATCAGTACTCGATGTGACGCACTAGAAACAAAAACGTAATTTGTAAGTTGATGAGGATGCTATCATAATATTTTATTTCATTCATTTCATTTTATCATTATTTATTCACGATGTACCTTTCAGCAATAAATAACCTACAGACATTCAAGACTAATAAGAGAGAGAGAAAAAAATGATGATGATGTGAATTGCTGCTCTACCAAGGGGTCGTGTTTGGGTCCTGTGAAAGGTTCGAAAGATACTCTCTTAAAACCTGTTTTTGAACGAGCGATTGATTCTTTTTCTCGAACGTTGTCAGGGATATCATTCCAATTTTTGACACCAGAGACGTAGAAGCTTCGCTTTGCATATTCTGGCCTAACTTTAGGGAATTTGCAGATCTCTACGGTTTCTGGTTCTATACTCTGAAATCATGGATCTTTCAGTGAACTTATGGCTAAGATTTTCGGGACAGAGGTCATGCAAGATTTTATATGTCATGACTCCTTGGTCAAAGGAGATCAATGACTTTACAGAGAGCCATTTGCAAGTCCATCCGCATAGTATGATGCTATTGTATCCATACCGGCTGGACCAAAACAACTGCAGATGTTTGAAAATTCATTATGCAAAGCATACTGTTACTCATTACATAAGTCTAAGCATCGTCCATTGAATTGGATGGTTCTCGAGAGGAAGCAAAATATCAGATTAAAAATAATGAACGACCACAAGGAATCACGTCGCAAGTCTAAAGCAAACAGTGCATTACTCTCACATTACTTTTAACTTGCCCTAATTACAATCTCGCATTACTTTTAACTTGCCCTAATTACTTGCAGGAAAATTATACAAATCAAGATCTCACCTCTTGGTCCTTGCTGTTGACTTTGATGCATGTTACCTTGCCTAAAATGAATATGAATCAATATAAAACATTGCTCTTTCTCACCCGAGAGTTATTCCCGTACTTTCAATTACCCTGGGTACTAGAGCCTCAAAAAAAATAAAAAAAGAAAGAAAAAATTGGGTAACTTTCAATATGGGGGGAGGGCATGCCAGCATTTCTTTGCTGACCGCTAAATATTGCCCTGTGTCCTGGAGGCCCAAAATATTGTTATTCATTGCATAAGAAATCAACAGATGAACACTTAAAAATGAGACATACGAATAATGGAATAGATCATTGCAATGAATCGCGTCCAATTGCACGATTCTACCGTTTCTCAGATTCACCGCTCAATCCCAAATACTTAATTAGTCTTATGTTGATATTCACAGTACTCATAGATTGGCATGGACCCCCGTATTGATATTTCCGGGGCACGGTGAGCGAATTATGCCATTCTTCCCAGCATTGCCACGTATTTGATTCTTGGCAAACAGCATCATGTTTTGCAAGAAATAGAGTTCAACTGGGCTCAAAACGAAATTATTGAGAATGAAACTCAAGAATGAAGATTACGCGATAAGTTTAAAATGATACTCATGACTTTTGCATTTCAAAGTTTCCCAGCGCTTCCCAGATATGGCTCTAGAGTTTCTTAAATTTTCAGCTATCCTAATGCTAGTTCCTCATAAAGCTAAGCAACCTAACTCATTTTAATCTCAATTTTTCAGTAAAGTTTAGTGTCCATCCCATCCCACGTATCACTTAGCGGATACATCCAAAACACAGCAATTGCCGACATCCAATGTGAACCCGACTTTAGTATTTATCAGTCGAAAGTGTTTGTACTTAGTTTTTGTATCTATATTTGAATGTATATTTAGACTTAGTTTTAATTACCTGTCTCTATGTTATGGCCATGGGGTAGTCATGGTCTTCTGCTCCTCATGGCATCGTTCTTGTAGTGTAGTACAGTAGTTTGTAAGTGCTGTTTTAGGTAATATCGTTATTGTAAATTTTTATATTGGATAGAAAAAAAAAAAGAAAGCTAAGCAAATTTATACAAGGTGTCTTAAAAAATTGTGCACCGTTTGTATCACAGCTGAGAAGAAGCTGTAAATTCTATTATCCATCATGGGGCTCGAATCTTTGCAAAACTTCAAAGTTAAATGTGTAAAATGGCATTGCCTTATTGCCTAACTCTTTCAGCTGAAAAGAGCGAAAAGAGCGAAAAGAGCGAAAGGAACTTTGGGTCGTTTGCCATAATTCCAGAAAAAGCATTTTTGAAATCATCATTATTTTCAGAGTTACAACATTTTCAAAGTTTATGCTGGTTTTGAAGTTGTGACGTCATCAAACTACTAAATTATAATCCATAAATGCAACAGAATTTTGCATGCTACCATCTTGTAGATATTCAAAAACTTAGTATCTTTTGATTGGGCATTTTGACTTTCAACAATCAGTTTAGAACTTATGGTGCTTTTAATCTTTGTCAATGCTTCCGATGCACCTCTCCTCATTCTCGCATAAATTTTAAAAATAATGATAATATCAAAAATGCCCTTTCTGGAATAATGGCAAGCGAGCTAAAGTTCCCATCAATCTATTAATTAATCAAATTCGATCGATCAACCATGACGTACAAGATTATGAACAGGATGTGCCCAGAGAGCCTTTGGGATAAATTCCCCCAGATATCCTTGCATTCAAACTACAACACGAGACACTGCATGCAAGGACATCCAACTTCCAAGATATAACCTTGAATATGTGAAAAAAGGCTTTCGTTATTCAGCTCTTACTGCATGGAACAGCATCCCCATCAGTATCAGAGAACTGCCAACCTTCCCGCAGTTTAAAAGAAATTTAAAAACTCATCTAAAGAGCTGAATTAACATGAAACACGACTCCCTGGAAGGGCAGCAAATAGGCCCTAACAGTTCTCAAACTTATACATTATGTTATAGATTGTAATTTTAATTTTTATAACTTTTTCTTTTTATGCTGAGGGGATTTTGTGTCAAAATAATTTAATATGAATATGAATATGAATTCAGTTGAAAGGATTAGGCAATAAAATTTCATACATTTGATTTTAAAGTATTGCAAAGATTTGAGCCATATTCTCTATTATCCTGTTCTTTACATAGCTGCATAAAGGATAGCCCTCAACTTAGGGTTTGCGACTTTGTTTGAGCCAATCTGGGAAGTAGTTGCTGGTTTATGGCACAGGAAAGGCCAAAGCAGTGGTTGCTTCGAAACAGGACTTACTCATCATCAGAGGGTGACAATTCTTTCTCGCCTGGGGAAAGAGTTTGTAACAAGGGTCAACTCTCCCTCCCTAGAAATCTCATACACTTTTTATGGAAATCCTCTTGCTTTCCCGGATTTTCTCAACAAATCCAATACCTTATTTCCTATGAATTTCGATTGATTTTTGTGGGAGTGATACAGCCCTTGGTTCATAATTCAAGAACAAAGTTAAGTCGACAAAAACTTGAAAATGAAAATGAAATGAAATGGCAGAGCAGAAACTGAGCACGCATGCGCAAAAACTCGTAACTTTGAGCCCCCCCTCCCCCCTAGCTTCCTGCAACAGATCCCGAAATTAGGCAACACTAGATATTTTCTTCCTTGGGCCTAAAACTCTTCATTTATCATTTCAAAAAGCTTATCTGTTCAAATATTTCCGTATCTTACACTGGTTGATGACGTCATTTTATGCAGTTTCTGCTGTGTCAGATAAGTCTTAATTGGAGATAAGTTTTAGACCCTTTAACTCATGTATTCATCCCAAGAAACTTCTTACAAATCTAACAAAGAGTTTTACCTTTGTGTTCTTTCATAGCTCCACTCATTGTATAAGATCCTGGACTCGGACCAAGATTCCAAACCCGGACTTGTCCTTCTCCGCCACCACTAATGATCCGCTTACAATCCGACGTTGTTGCAATAGCTGTCACACCCTTATTGTGCGCATCGTGAATTGTATATTTCACTTTTCCAGTCTCCGGAGTGTATACTCTTATTTTGCCATCGTTCCAAGCTGAAATGAGGCAAAAGATGAAGGCTCACACGTAAAAACAATGAAACAGCCTTCCTAGTTTCAAAAAAAGAGAATTATATGTGAGAATGGTGATAAATGCAACTGTAGCCTCTGCAACGTATACATCCCAAAACTTGCGTTTCTAACAGGGTAGGCGTCTTGTTTTTATCCTTATGATCTCCATCTTGATAGTTTATTTTGTTAGCTTTAAAATATTGTTAATTATCAATATTGGCCTCCGTTAGCTGTACATTAGGCCTTCGATACATAGAAAGATGATGATGATGATGATGATGATGAGGATGATGATGATGATGATGATGATGATGATGATGATGATGATGATGATGATGATGATGATGACAATAGTGATGGTGGAAATGAACTTACCACTAATGATTGATTTCCCGTCTCTCATAAAATCGACAGCATGACAAGTCATATTTGGTACGACAATTCGAAGGAGCTCTTTACTAGTGTGCGCGTTCCAAACGCGAATGTCTTCCTTTGAACATGTTGCGAAAACATCCGAATATTCGCTGCAGGAAAGAGAAGGATGTTTATTGAAATTCGAAGCTGTCTGTTCTTATAAATACCAAGCAACTAACCATGGTTTGTAACAATCTAAATAAGACTTCATTCAAACTGTACCGTTGCAACTTTGGATCCGTAACGAAAGGGTAATAGATTTGCCTCCCCTTTACTACATTTCGCATATTAGCCGTTTTGTGTTGTGAAGGAAAATATAAGACTGTGTTCACACGATACCGGCACATTTTGAAAACGGTGAAAAATGTGACGGTAGCGAAATTTGAGCTAGCGTTCACACGATGCCGGCACAATTTGAAAACGGTAGGAAATTTGACGATAAAAACTCGTTGCAGGATTTGATGCCAAAGAATAGTACCTACACCCTAAGAATAGACCTGTCTCGATCCAAAAGTGTCGAAAAATGTTCCGTTTTCATCTTTGTTGAGTGTTGAAACGATGCCGTTTCCAAAATGTGCCGATTAGAGTTCCGTTTTCAAAATCTACCGTTTTCAAAATCTGCCGGCAAAAAATGTGCCGTTTTCGTGTGAACAGGAGGCCTATCCGTCGAATTTTTCACCGTTTTCAAAATTTGCCGGCATCGTGTGAACGCAGTCTAAGAATTACAGACCGAACTCGCGTATTTTCCTGTACAACGACAAAACCGGTTAGTATGAGCTTTATTACCTGATAGCTTCCAATTTTGACTCGTATCATGTAGGCAAACACATTTTGTTACTGTCGTGTCGCTTTAGTAGGCCTTAATTAGCTTTAATTTGGCTATTTCTGATTTAAGCCTACTGTAAATAAATAAATGATGATGATGATGATGATGATGAGTTTATTGTAAATCTCACAGGCCTAAAGCAGTTGCTGTGTCGACAAAAACGCGTCCTTGTATAGTATACAAGGATACGGGAAACCTGCGGGAAATGAGCGATTAAGCAATAGGAGTTGCAGAACTCTGTATTGTCTCGTTTTTGAAACTTCAGTCAGGTGATAAATAGTTCCTATTGGTCCAATTTTGTTCCATAACATCTAGAGAATAATTATGCCCTTGCACCGAAAGAATTTTGTAGTAGATCAACACTGTACCGGTCCAGTGCAAACAGGGCATCACTAAATGTCATGTTTCTTTTGCAAACATTGAACTGCACAAATGCATAACCCTAACTTACCCTTACTTACCAACCGACCCCAACTAGCCCTATCTTACCATAACTAACCCTAAATTACTCTAGAAACTTCTCTCTGAAACGAACCCTAACCCTTACCGTACGACATACAAGAACACAAAATTCGATTGCTGCCCGCTAAATTCCACTGCAAAGAAATGTATCATCATAAAATTTTTACAATGGGATTGAAAAATGACTTACAAAGGAAATGAAATGTCATGAACACAGCCTGAATGACATGCTGTCACCAATTCCTTTGAGAATTCTGCATAATTGAATTTGAAGATGTCCGACCTTTCGGTCCCAGCAAAGAACTGCAAACAAATAAACATATAATAAGGGGAATACCTTTCGATGTGCACAATAGTTCATGAAACTGGTCGACTGTCTTGAATTCATTCAAACTTCCACTATCCGTCAAGCAACTGCCAAGTCCTTTTCAGGTGAATATTCTTTCTTTATTGTAGCAGTAGTTATATGCAGTTGTTGCACTTCAAGGGGGCTGAGTCACGTAGCCGTAAACAAACCTGTTGTCTCTATATTCTACATTGTTGCCTACACATAGTCATTGTGCTCTGCACAGATTTGGTGGATGGGGTGAATCCACAATAAAGTTACTTCTAAAAAGCCACCAATATCTCTGCAAACGTACAACATATGAGTGTTTCGTTTGTTTCTCTATGAAAGTCAAGAGTCCGTCTTCAAAGTAACAGCTTCATTATGAGAAAATTAGTGGAAAATCTCTGTGATATGGCCTATCAAAAATACTGCAAAATAGTCCTCTTCAAGGAAGTTCGCTTACATTCAGCCCATTTCATTCATGTTTTGACCAAGGGGAAGACATGCTATTTTGCTCCTCCTGGTATTGTTTTCGTACTGTTGTAGAACATTTGGTAGGTAATGTATAAGTATCATATATTGTAGATCTTTAATGCAAAATATAGCAAAAACTGTCATTTTCAATGCTAAAGGTTATAAAAAGTCTGAAAGGGTGTTGCCTAGAAGTTAAAAATTTGACAACAAAATTGCTACTGGTATGCTCATGGGGTTTAAGAAATGCATCATTTTTTGATCATACAGGACTTTTGTTGGGACAGGGAGATCATGCAGTCATAGATATAAATACGAAAACCGTAAAAAATCTGTTAAGCCCCCCCGGGGGCTTATTAAACCCTGACATTCCAGAGGAGATGTTAAAGAGAGGGGGCTTGTTAGAGAGGGTGCTTATTCACAAGCTCAATCGACGGGGATGTATATGAGATAGCTTTTAATACGCGTTGCTAGCTCTGTTGTGGCTTTTCGTTCAAAATTAAAAAGTTATTTCCTAGATTCATACTAACAAAATTGATTCAAACTAATTCAACCACTTATGGTTTCTCCCCCCATTGAGGTTCATCTGGTTATTGCTTGCTGCCTTGATATTTTAAAAATAAGCTTTTTTTTCTTTTTAGTTTCTGTCTTTTTACGGGGGGGGGCTCTCTCTCGATTAGTTTACCTACTTAGAGAGCTCCTCCTTAATCTATAAATCTTAAATACAATCATGTAAGTAGCTTTAATCATTATTTTCAGTATTGTTAGTCTGTAGTTCTTTGTTTTAATTGTAGTAATCATGTATGTTCTTAATAGTAGTGTATCTTTTGTTAAATTGTATTTGGGATTGATAGATAATAAATGAAACTGAAACTTTAAGTTCTTTACCCTACATTTTGCAGATTCAACATACAATTTCAAGGGTCAAATACATAAATTCGATTTCTGGAACTTGATATAAGTTGGGGGGGGGGGACTCAATGGAGAGAGGGACCTGTTTGAAATTTCGGCGAAGAGGGGCTTATTAGAGAAAGAGCTTAATTCCCGTAGCATAAATTCACCTGATGTCCTTGTCCTCTCAGTGCAAGCGAAGTAACTCCTTTTTCAACATTTGCTGACCTAAGAAAAGAAAAAGAGTCACAAAAGTTCTGGAACTGTTGTTCTGTCCTTACTTATGTGCTGCCAATGCAAACTTTTCAGACGCTAATATTTTCTAACATTTCACATGTCCAGAAAGTTCAGCGTCTGAAATTTAGTGCAGTCTGCAATGTTTAGTGTCCGCAACTTATTGCAGCGTACCGGGTGAGTCAAAAAAGGCCCGACGTTAGAAGGCTACTGCTTCTTGAGTATATAAGCAACGACATTTTGCAATATCTGAATAGCTCAATTATTTTTGGAATTTTGCCTGGCTTAAATCGATCACGCCGTTCAGATTCTGTAAGCGATTTTCTAAAAAGATCCCTTCGCGAACCTTGTTTACTTCATAGCGATGACATTCAGCACGCTTTAGCATGTGCTTTCCTCTTGGCGGGATGAAAAGTCTTCCCCCTAGGGTGAATAAGGCCCGTTTTATAAGTCGTGCCGCGCCGCGCCGAACCAAGTGAATTTCGATCAATTTTGCCTGGTTCGGCACGGCGCGACGCTTATAAAACCAACCTGACACTTGGTTCGACTAATTCGAACCATACGCCAAAGGCCTCTCGACTGGGTCGACCCGGTGCGACTTATCAAACCAGTTCCAGTCGCGCCGTGCCGCACCATACTCACACGCGCATAAAAGAACTGTAATTATTTCAATAATGTCAATAGCATATGAAATTAAAAGGAAAATTTTCTTAAGTCAGTATTGTGCGCATTCGTCATTATGGTTCGGCACAGCACAGCACGGCAAAATTTTTGTTCTTATAAAACAGAAGAGTCGCTCCAAGTCGAACATCAGTCGAACTCAAATTTCTATGGTTCGGCGCGGCGCGGCACGACTTATAAAACGGGCCTAACTTATTCAGGGGGATTCCGTTCTCCCATGAGGAGAAAATACATGAACACATCCAAGGGTCATTATTGCTAGGAAGGAGAACAAAGGGAAATCTTGCTTGGTGTTTTCACTCGTTTTTGCAGATTTTCGAAAGGGGCTTTCTGAAGAAAATCTCCCAATTCGGAGGGAAGGAGTGACCGGGTAAATTACTGAATCTAATTTGACATATCGGAAAAAAACAAGACAGTTTTCAGTATCATTGCTTTGATATTGCCGAAATTCAATTATGAAAGCTATCATAAAATGTTCTGTTTGATCTCTTTTGTCAATTATCCAAAAATATTGAGGCCCCATTTACACTATACCGTTTTTAAATGAAAACGGTACAAAATCATGCCGTTTTGGTCTTTCACTGTGAAACGCATTGTGCTTCACAGTGATCTGATGCACCAAAGCGCATCAATAATGTGGTGACGCACAATATTGCACCAGATCGAGCATAGAGCTCAAATCTTTCAGATCTTAAAAAAGGTGGGTGTGAAATTGTATCAAATTTTTCCATGAATTGAATGACTTCAAAGAAACTTTAGGTAATTTGCCGTAAACCTGCCGTGGCAATTCTTTAATATCTTGATTATTTTCAAAATGGCGGCATTTTGATTATTTTTGTAAAAATCCATCAAAAATTTTGAGAAAATTAAAATCATCGTAACTCCTAAATTACTTGAGAAAAATTGACACAATCTTCAAGAAAACCATAGTTTATGAAGGTCTACAACATGATTGCAAGCAGAAATTTGTAGCTCCTCTGGTTAGGGATTTAGAAATTTGATGACGTCACAACCTTGAAATCAATAAATGCCGCCATTTTAAAGCTAATTATGATATCAAAAAATTGCCACGGCAGATTTACAGCAAATTACCTAAAATTCCTGTCAAGCACTTTGATTCAAAGAAAAATAAAGAAGAATTTTACACCCGTCTTTTTAAAAGATTTGAGCTCTATGCTACCAGATCGATGACGCAGTAGATAATTGATCCAATTGGCAGTCCGCTTTGTTGCAAAACGCTATGTGCACCAGGCCATGCAGAGATGCATGCCATGCAGAAACGCAAAAAACACCGGCATAAAATGAATACGATTTTGAAAACGGCACGATTTGAAAACGGTAAGAATCGTTTCAGTGAAAATACTTGAATAAAGGGAGGCATATTATTCTTTTGTCCCTCTTTGAACCGTAACATCATCGTCCCATTTTCAAGCAATTACACTGAAACGTTTCATGCCGTTTTTAAATCATTCCGTTTTCAAAATCATCTTCATTTGATACCGGTAACGAAAACGTTTTAGTGTAAACGGAAGGCCACAACGGTATAATTTCGTACTGTTTTCATTTGAAAACGGTATAGTGTAAACGGGGCCTGAATATTTTTGGATCATTAACAACAGGGGGGTCACTGGGGTTTTGCGGATAGCGGATATCAGCCTATTTTCGGTGCGGAAATGCGGAAATTACATCATTTCTGCGGATTGCGGATATTTGTTCCATTTTTGCGGCATGCGGATATTTCTGCAAAATTAATATTAGTTGCTAAAAAATCGCAGATTTGATGCTCATTCCTTCAAAATATTGTGTAACATTTACCTAAAGGCACTAAAACAAGCGAAAACAATACATATCACACAGATCTGAAGACAACAGCCACAATAGCAACAGCAACAACAAAATTTTTCGCCCGAAATAATCACCCACGATGACTGCAAAATGCTTGAGTCTGATCGGTCATGTGCAAAATGGAAAGAAAATGGTTTATGTTGTGTTTTATGTGCAGTAGGAAGACTTTCCTCATAACCCTCAAGAATAGCGGAAATAGCCAATTTCTGTCTGCGGATTTGCGGAATGAGGGCAGAAAAATTGCGGAAATGCGGAAGTGCACACCCCCCAGCGACCCCCCCCCCACAAAAGAGATCAAACAGAACATTATGATAGCTTTCATAATTGAAATTCGGCAAAATCTTGAACCGAGTTTCAAGTGAAAGTATTTTTTGAGACACTTGATATCTTACTTGATCTTTTTGTAATTTGCTCCACGAACAACTCCAACTGTTCCATCTCCTGCTCCAACAAGAATTTCTCCAGATTTGAGTAGCGCCAATGACATAATACCTTTGCTAAATTTGTCCTTAGCTGGACCATAATGGCATAGTAGTTTTGTCTTCATGTTGACCTAGAACAGGGTTTAAAATTTACCACAGCACTGTAGGTAATGTTGGTCTCACAAATTTTTCCAGGGGCAAGCCCTGCACTCTCATCTTCCTCCCTTCACTCACATTCTCACCCCCTCTACCCTTAAATCACTGCGTGGCACATGGCTTTAGCACATGCAATCCTCTTGGGAGGGTGTAAAGTCTCCCCCTCTAGCTTGAGAAGCTTATAAAAGAGCTTTCTGCAAAATATGTCCAATATCCAAGGGAGGGAATAGCCAATTGAAGCCTGGTAAATTGCTCATGTAATGAAACATATTGGCAATGAAAAAAGACAGTTTTTCAATGTTATTTGTTTGGGATTCAGGGAGCAATAAGCTTCAGGGTGTTTTTCAAACACCTTGCTTTCTACTCACCCAGTACAGCTCAACAAATTTCAAACCTGTGAAATCTCTGTATTATTTGAATTTAAGTCATATCACTGTTCAACTTGTCTGTCTGGTTGAATTTTTATAAAATAAATTGGCAATCCAAAACCAAAGAAATGATGAAGCATGCTGTACCTGCAAAATGTCTCCACTGGTTGTTCCACAGTACATAGATTGGTCATCTTCTGATACCTGTTTGAGAATGTTATGAAAACATCAGTGGCAGAGCAGCGCATGATTCTGTATGCATTATAACAGGTTGGGGAGGCCCTGAGTCAAGCAGCAAAACATAACAGGGCATTTGTGAGATATGAATGAAACTATCAGATTACTCTTGAGTACCGAATAAACAGGGGGGGGTGAGAATAATGGGGGGTGCAAGTGGTTTGATATAACAATAATCAGGGGGGCTGGAATAATTGGAGGGGGGTGCTTGCAGAAATAGAAAATAGTTGTTTTCTTGGGTAAACATGTATCTTTTATATATCTATGTGAACAGTGATGTTACTGATACATTTACATATGAACTCTGGCACTTCTTGAGACTTCTGCTTGCGTTTATTCAGAAATTATGTTTACTGTCATTTCATTTTTCCAAACAATAATAAAAGGGAGCGTTGGAATAAAATCGGGGGGGTTGGAAAATTCTTCAAAAGTTAATAAGTAGGGGGGGATGACTATTTGGTACTCTAGAGTACTTGAGTGACAATCTCTTTCCAATTTTGTCTTTCTGATCTCTGCAGCCTAATATTTGGGATGTAATGTAAGGGATGAAAAAATATGAGGCTGTTGAATAAAAGTTCAAATGTTTATC
Source organism: Aurelia sp. 3 sensu Dawson et al. (2005) (assembly GCA_964020215.1). Taxonomy (NCBI): domain Eukaryota; kingdom Metazoa; phylum Cnidaria; class Scyphozoa; order Semaeostomeae; family Ulmaridae; genus Aurelia; species Aurelia sp. 3 sensu Dawson et al. (2005). The sequence continues at coordinate 27,112,412 of OZ026573.1, read as the reverse complement.
TAATATTTTTCCCTGACTAAGGGTGGATTTTTGCTTTTAACATGGATGAGTTTTGTAAAATTCTCTAGAGTTGGGGGTTGCCACCTTCCAGTTCTGTTTATTTGTGTGCTTATGTACATAAAGCCAAAGGGATTCCTTTTCTCTAAAATGCAGACCCATGATGGGTTTTGGTGAAGGTACGATAATGGCAATGTTTGATTAGCTGGACTGTCATCCTTGCTGCAAAATTATCAATTCTGATGAACTGATAGGCAATGTGCTGCTACAATTTTCTTCAGTTAAGGTTCTTTTACTTCATTCCACTTCAAGCATCTTTGTAAAAACTGATTATTTGCCTAAGGCCTTATTTGCTTATCCAGAATTTTTCAGCTCCACACAACAACCATATCAATTCAATGTTTTATCAACTTTTCAACCTTTTATAACAAATGAAGTAAACAAGAATCATAAAAGACAATGCTTTACCTGGATGCACTTCACAATTCTTTTCAGTTGACCCATATTACAATCAGTAGGCCTCAGGATTCTGTTTTCATCATCAATTTCCCATACTCTCAGTGTTTTGCTGTTTGAGGGAAAGGAATATTTGCAAACTTCTTGAACATTAAGAGACAGACTTTGTTATTTAATAACAAATTTGAATTGTATGAACACTAAAGCCAAACTGAGCTTAACAGAAGGCAAAGATCATACTTTGAAAATTATCCTAGTTTGAAGATCCTATACTTTTACTATACAGCCTTAAATGGAAAATGTTAAGTGAAAGAATGAGATTTTTAAAGGGAATACCAAAAGAAAATTATCTTTAATCATAAACATTTAATTCTTGCCCAACCTTTTATCGTATTTTGAATCAAAATTGAAAGCAAACAGGGGAGATGCAAAATGATAGTAATATTGGAGCAGAATCAAATGGGACCATGCATAGAAGGCATACAGTATTTAAAAAATGTTGAAAGCCATTCTTGTATATTTTGTTGAACATATCTCTGAATGAATTTTTATGACACATGTCACCATGAACAGAATTGAAAGAAGCATATCAACTTTAAAACAAAATTGAACGAAACTCACTTTCCACCGGTGACAAACGTATGATCACTGATATTTCCAAAAGCCACACAGAATGTAACACCTGCACTTAGCACAGCTGCTGGGGCACCACACAATGCTTCCTTTTTTTCCAAGTCCCAAACCACAACACTAACAAGAAAAACCAGAATAACCAATAAGCTCATCTGAAGCTTTATTGGTAGAATTAAAAAGTTGTTTTTAACAAAAAAATTTTGCATCTAATTTCCATTGCATGTCTCAAAAATCCTGCGAAAATAAGGTTTGCTCAAACTTTGCAATCACATTGACCATTCTATCATGTTCTTTCAGAGCTTGCAGGTTTTAAAGAGTTCATTTAAATTTGCGAGTTTACAGAAAGCTGCAAACAAACTGCTGCATACTGTTTTGGTGCAAACTTCAAACTATTTACAAACAATATACAAACTCAAATAGTCATTTGAATCTGAAACGCACTCAAAATGCACTCAAAACAAATGTTGTGCAAATTCGCTGCAAACTGAATGAAAGGACCACTTTTGCCAAATGGAAGATCAAACAATCAATGTATGGTGTCAAAAATTCCTCTTTGAAAAAAAGTGAAATATAGTATTTGATTGAGGAATTCTAGAAGATCTACTGCATTTTTTCATACTTAATTCATAAGGAAGGTAGAATCAATTACCTGCCATCATCCTCCCCTCCAAGTGTCACTAGAAATTTGTCATTTGGTGAGAAGGCAAGGCCTTGCACTTTCACCTTATGGAGAGCAAGTTTCTTCAATGGAGATTTTGAATGAAAATCCCAAACAATGACATCAGCTTTGAATCCCATGTGAGTAACTTGGCCAGAGGCAACAAGTTTACCACTTTTTGAAACTGCAATACATGCAACATTGTTTGTGTGTCCAGAAAGGAATTGCTGTCTACTTCTGTCATGCTTTGCTGACATGAGGTCTTCAATGACAACTGTATTGCCAAGAGGATATATCAGGTGGTTTGCATCTGGATGGACAAGCAAACCTCCTGGAATGATGCCTGCAACAGGAATGAATTTGTTGGTTGAAAATATGAAATTCATCTTGTCACTTAAGTTTGATGTTTATCAATCTCCTAGCTTTACAAGCCACTTAACAGCACTTAACTTGGTAACTAGAAAGTAGCTGAGATTTAATTCTGAGATTTTGTTTGGTGTATTGAAAATTAAATCAATGACATTGGTGCCTGAATATATATTCATCATGAAAATAATTGTTTTGACACAACTCCGAAAATTAGTATACAGACTAATCCACTTTTTGATGGACCCAATTCAGGTTCTTGTTAATACTGACTGGGTGGGCGATGGCCCTTAAGCCTATTCTTTGCTCCTATGATTCATTTCAAATGATAGGTAAGCAATGCATTGCCCTTTTATATGTCTCTAAGTCAAGAAAATGGATGGCCTCAGCAGCTAGCTAGCTATGGTCCCTCAAGAGAGACTCTGATCTGATTCCCTGGCATGTAAAATTATACGGGGAAGTTAACATCAGATACTAAGTCCTTGACGTCGATGTGACTCTGACGCACTGCTCTGTTTCTTTTGTCTGTGATTTCCCATATTTCAGTCTTTGGGCCTAAAAGGCTTGCTTCCAAACTCTCTTCCTCTTTTTCCCAATATTTGAGGAGACAAGAAGCCTCACGAAGTAACCCTTACCAGCAAATCCAATTGTAGAAATAAGCTCAAGTTGCTCGACATCTTCAGAGCTCATGTTGATATTTTTCCTTTGTTTTTCCAAGCCTTGCGACTCCAAATTCTTTCAGCAACAGGCCACCATTTTGTGTTCTGCACTGTGGCTAGCAACCAAGGCTCCTTCGCATTTTGATTAACCATAGCAACAGCCTGACAACGAGGCAAAACAATCAGGGCCCAGCAAACCAGTAAGGGCTCCAGAAAAGTCTGCAGAAAAAAGAAATTTCTTGTCTCGGTCCCCCTGGCGCGGGGGGGGGGAGTACATATACATAACATGTTGTTGAGGGTACAGGTATGTGCCGCCCATATGGGTGGGTTTTTGGGCCCAAAATTCTCTAAACAAGGGTCCCTTTTCGGTTCGGCGATTTTCCATAAACATGGGAGGGTTATCCAGAAACTGGCGACAAATCATAGAAACTCTATGCGACAAATAGACGTTTTACTTTAGCTATTCTGAAGAGAATCAGAATCGAACAATATTTCGCTACATTTTGTAGAATTTTCGAATGTGCACAAACAATGGTGATAGAAACTCTAACGCTACTCGATCGACCGTCACGTACTTAAAGATGTATAAAAATAGCGCTCGATCCAGGCTCGTTTGCAGAATAGCTAAAAGGCCTATAGCCAAAAATGGGTCGTTTTCCCCCAAAATTCATCATTTCCGACGCCATTTTGACTCAACCGTCCTAATGTCTGCACCCTAAATGTATGTATGTGAGATTTTGAGTACAATAAGGGCGTATCCTTTTGGGCATCTTCTGAAAACGGCAGAGATCCGAGGTTTCGGAGACCTTCTGCTCCGGAAGCCGGCAGACTTTTCAAAGATCGCAAAGAGCATTTTGTGAATGCAAAAGTTTTCTCAAAAACATTCGAAAAACAATGACACTTTGCAGATTCTTTTGTCTTGGGATTGGCAAAGCAAAAAAAAGAACATTGTATTGCAATGGCTAGTTCGAACAACATTCCCAATTCAATTCCCATTCTTCTGGCATTTTTCTCTGCGAAGTCTGCCAACCCTACCGTTTTCAGAATGCGTATTCTTTTGGCATTTTTCTCTGCGAAGTCTGCCAACTTCAGTATTCCCATTCTTTTGGTAACTGAAACTTTTCTCTGCGAAGCCTACCGTTTTCAGAAGGCTTCGCAGACTTTAGCCTGCGTGCAGACTCGACTGGTTTACCGAAATCGAATTGAGTTGAATGGAAAATTGAAAATTCAATTTTCCATTCAACTCAATTCGATTTCGGTAAACCAGTCGAGTCTGCACGCAGGCTACGCAGACTTCAGATGCCCAAAAGAATACGCCCTAAATATAAGATTTTGGGTCTTAGGTAGGAGAGACCGATAATGTGACGCCAGCAAGGTAACGGTACATTTGGGTCCCGCTATTCGTGAACTGAACTGAACAGAGATCAATCAAGATGGCATGTGGGGAGTTATGGACTTAGAAATTGATTTGCTATTATCAATTGCATGAACTTTAACAGAGTGCAATTTCATTGAATCCATACTTTGGTGCAGGTATGATCCCTGTGTAAGGAAGCTAAAAAGAAAAAAACATTGAAACACCATCATTCATCACCATTTCGCAAAGAGGCTGGTCGTTTTACTAAAACTCGTGCAGTAGATAATAAGAAAAGGTATTGCCATTGCCCACACGTCCAGTCTTTAGGAAACGCTTTTGGTCGTTTCAGTGTTTCTCTTGAATCTAATTCTGGATTATCGTTAAAGATTAAGTTATGAATCCTCGAAATCTGTCTAGTGTACCATTTATCGTGGCCTGAAAAAGTACCGGGTGAGTCAAAAAAAGTTCACGCGTTTGGCGGGCCGTGAAATAAAAGGTATGAGGCCGATATTCAAAACTGAAATGTTAATCAGTCACTCACCATAGGCTAACTGAGGAGAGAAAATATTGTTTGGTAAATCACTCATCATTTAGGCAAAGAAATTAGGAAACGCTAGTAAGGGGCATGTTTTTTAACAAAGATTCCACATTTCATTCTGCTCCATGATTTAACTGCTATTGAAATCAAAACTCTATTTCTGAAGTGATAACATAAAATTCAACGCCACATAAATCCTGGACTACAATGGAAAGTGAAATTTTCGATTCCCATACAAACCCCTTAAAAGCCTTTTTCTAATGGTTCATTCATAAAAAGATGCGTGATTCTACCAAACAAAATTTTCTCATCTAAGTTAGCCTTTGACTGATATATTAAAATCTTAGTTTTGAATATCGGCCTCACACTTTTTATTCACGGACCGCCAAACGCGTAAAATTTTTTTGACTCACCCGGTAGACAAGGGCGCCGGAAGCATGGGGGCAGCGGGGCAGCTGCCCCCGTTGCTCTAATGGTGCGGGGGCAGTACAGGGGCAGGAAGTACCCTTTTCAAACAAATTGTTCTCGTATATCCGCTACATCTGCAACTTTTGATGTGTTGAGCCTCTGCAAATGCCTCCACCCCTGTCAAAAGATGGTTTTCCGGGTCCTTTTTTTAAAAATAAGTAGAAAGAGTTGATGAGTGTAAATTGATAGGATCAGAACTTTCCCGAGAAATGCTGGAAAGTGACTGGGAGAGTTGTGTGCCATTTCTCCTATTGGCAGTGCCTTTTTTGATTGGCTGCCCCCGGGGCTCCGTCTTCCTTCCGGCGCCTCTGCCGGTAGATAGTCTTTGGCTCACCATGTGGAGCTGGTGAAGAAAGATTCTGATATAACAAAACATAAACATTCACATTCATTTTCTAATTCAAGAATTCTTCTTTAACAATCTTACGTATAAAAACTACTTCTGAACAATAAAGCATCTAACTTCCCTCCTCAAAATACAATGCTTTTCAATACTATGTACGCTGAAGACTCAATCATGATACCAACGAACTTTCGACAAAGTGAACTCAATTAGGACCATATTGGCTTTAAATATTCAAAATGGTTGGTGGAAATGGATAGCATGTCTTTCTTTTAACTGGATGGCTACAAAAGAGACGTTATTACCTCTGCCGTAATTCGATCATGGAATTTGTTGATATCTTCAATATTTTCAAAATGGCAGCGTTATTTAACTTTCTACGTTGTACTGCCATCAAAATTTCTAAATTGTACACCAGACCAGCGAAAGGATTCACCCTGCAACCGACGATTAGCAACTGTTGACAAAGGAAATCTCTTGAACATCAAATCAAAAGAAACAAAGAGGCAAAAAGATACTCCAAAATCTGCATGTCTAACGGTCTCGCTGTGCACTCGCTCTTCACACGAAGAGGCGTTTCTAAGAGAACTCACACATATGGAAAAAATGGATAACTCTAAACATCTACCTCGAGCACTTTATTTACTTTCTCCAGAATCTTAGTATCAGAAGCTTGATCGCACCAAAACTATGCAAACATTGTATCGTCTACTGCTTCGCATCTGCAGCAAATGACTAAAATGCCCGGGGCAGAAGGTTGGATTCATCCTTCTTCTTTCTGATGACTTAGACGACTTCAGAACTATTTAACGCGCACTATCCCCTTTGGGGTTGAAAAGTTTTTCCTTTAGTATCAATAACTTATTCACGGGGTTCCACTCTCCCAAGAGGACAAAATACACGAACACATCCAAATGTCATTATTGATATGAGGGAGAACAATGGGAAATCTTGCTTGTTGTTTTAACTAGTTTTTGCAGGGTTTCGAATGGGTCTTTCTGCAGAAAATTCCCCATTTCGACGGGAAGGAAGGGCCACTTACAACAACGTAAATTATTGAACCTAATTGGACATATAAGGAATAAAACAAGACAGTTTTCAATATCATTGCTTTGATGTAGGGGAAGTAGCATTTCTTCAAACGCTGGGCCTTTTTATTGACTCACGGGGCATCTGTTCAACTACTGAGTGTGCAGCCCTACTCTCCACTTAGGACACATTTGATTTCATACAGTGTGAATCGTAGTGTGCTTGCTGAGGACCTCGGCGGGGGCAATAGCTCTTTAAACAATCCCTTTTGTGTACACAACAGCACAATTAGCCATGCTCGATTCAGGGATTCTTTGCAGCTTTCTTTGTTTTGGTTTATTCCTTGAGAGCATTTCCTCCGTCTGCAATCGCAAATCGCTTTGGACTGGCGTGTCAATCAAAGCAACTGATGCTATCGTTATCAACTTTGGTCTTGTTCATCACTGATTTTGAGTAAGGCCCAGCCTAAGATATCATATTTTTTCCAAGTCAAATTGAACTGTACTTAAAAATACAGAATCTACTGTGTTCAAAACTCTGATTTAAACGTCGTCTCTTGCCGTATCGAACTGAAAATGAAATGGTTACAGCACAGGAGGCCCAATCGCATGTAGTACTTTAACTGAGGCAATTTATGCTGTGTTGTTTTTCTAACCGCAAAATAAGTAATGCTACTTGTTCTTTGAATTGAAGTAAAATGAAATTCGTACCGTTGAATGGTTGACTGTTGTTCTCTGTGTCTTTCTTCTTGCTTCAGCATCATCGCAACATCCTGCCGGCATGGCAACATCGGTCCTGTTGCTGTTGTTGTAGTTGTAGTGCAATGACGCAACATTATTGCCTGTGTTTGTTGCGTTTTATCCTATTATAATAGTAATTATTATACTACTTATACTATTATAATAGTTACTATTATAATAGGATACAACGCAACAAACACAGGCAATAATGTTGCGTCATTGCAGTACAACTACAACAACAGCAACAGGACCGATGTTGCCATGCCGGCAGGATGTTGCGATGATACTGTAGCAAGAAGAAAGACACAGAGATAAACAGTCAACCGTTCAAAGGTATGAAGTTCATTTTACTTCAATTCAAAGAACAAGTGGTGTTACTTATTTTGCAGTTAGGAAAACAACACATTATAAATTGCCTCAGTTAAAGCTAGGCCCCACAATATACGCAATTGGGCCTCCTGTGGTTACAGTAGCCATTTGCCAAAATGCACAAGCGCAGTGCTGATCACATGTAGAAATTGCGGACCATGACCTGGAACTAATTAGTTAAATGCGGCAGAAATACGATGTCTACAATGTGCGGTTTAACACGGCAGAGCTGGTGAGAAACTGTAGTTTAAACACAGAGCTGATGATTTAAGCATCGTTTTCATGTCGAATTCAGTTGACACTTGGAAATTTTAACAGCATTCGTTAATTTTGACACGGCAAAAAATACGATGTTTAAACCAGGCCTAAATCTCCCTGTCCTTGAGTTCACGTGCCAAAGCCAGCAATCTATACCCTAACAGATTAAGTTCTTTTTCACATGCTTAAATTTCATGTTTTAAATGGTTTATACCATAATTAAATATTTTCTTTCGAATTTCGAATCGAGGTTACAAATAAGCGTAAATAATGTAACAATTTCGAGGTTATGCGCAGACATCGTAAATAGCAGTATAAGAGAAATGGTTGTGTTGAGTTGACTGAAGAATAGGCTGGTAAGACAGTATAGTAGACTTATAAACTGGCGTCCCTTGTCTCCCTCCGCTTTTGACTTGTTGATGGCGCATTGTTGAGCAAGGTTTACCGCAGGGATACAAAGGATTCATCATCATAAATCTAGTAAGACAGCCCCTGGGTATGTGCAAGAAGACAACTGCTATATGCATATTAACTGGTTTTGTGTTGTTCGAGAAAACATAAAGTCCGAGGTCTTAACAGACCAAACTTGCGAGGTCTGTGCACAAAGACAGCATAGGTTCCAAATCTTTCAATCGGTGTAAAAGGCGGGTGTACAATTCAATGACCTATTTCTTTGACCCGAATGACTTGACAGAAACTTTAGCAACTTTTCTATGATTCTACCGTTGGACTTTTCAGAAATCTTGAATATTTGTCGCAACTACAGCCTATTCTATATCTCAGCTCATTTTATAATGTGACGTCATCAAATTTCTAAATCACAAACCAGAAGACTGAACGAGTTTTGCTTGATACCATATTGTAGGCATCCATAAACTATGGTTTTGTTGGAAATTATTTTACCTTTCATGGACAGGTTTAGAAATTACGATAGTTTTAAGTTGTTGTCGAAAATTTTCTTGAATTTTTAAAAAAGAAGAAAAGGCACTGCAATTCTGAAATATTGAAGATTTCAGAAAAGTCCAACGGCAGATTTACTGTAAAATAGCTTAGGTTTCTTTGAAGCCATTCAGTTCAGAGAAATAGGACATAGAATTTTAAACCCGCCTTTGTAAAGGTTTGAAACCTATGCCCGCAAAGACCGAGGGCTTTATATTTTCCTGTGCAACGACAAAACCAATTAGTATGAGATTTATTACCTGATAATTTCGACTCGTTGTTTAGTCAACGCATTTGGTTACTTTCATAGAAATAGTTACTGTAATGTCACCTGTAAATCTCACAGGCCTAAAGTAGTTGCTGTGGCGACAAAAACACGTCCTTGTATCTAATTGTACACGGCTACGTGAAAAACGAGGGAAATGGGTGATTAACCAATAGAAATGGCGGGATTCTGGTATTGCCTCGCTTTTGAAATGTCAGTCAGGTAATAATGGGCGAGTAATGACTTTGACTTTCTGAAATACCATCAGAATTATTACCGATAACGAAACTTCCTTAAAGACCAAATGAATTTTAGACATATAGTAACGTCTTGAATCGCTTTAGGTTTACACCATGGGTACTGTGGACACAATTTGTGTTGATCATGTCCATAATACCCAACCTAAATGTTCCTGAATTAATAAATGTGTTTCGTTACCTTGTTTGTCTTCATTGCTTATCTTCTCTTTTCTTGCTTGGGAGCACATGCAACATCTGGGTATGGCCTAAATTTCGAACTGCACAGTGATCTGAAGTCGTGGCCTGAGAACTAGTTCCCAGATCGACGAGGCCTTGTAACCACTAATCCTGAAAACTGAGAACTGAAAATTGACAACAGTATTCAATTTTCACTATGCCTTAATCTGAGCTCAAAATCGGGATTTTTGCTCCAAGCTGGAAGAAGGTAGGATAAAAGGTAGCTAGGATGTGTGGTAAAAAGTTACTGGATGCTTGGCCCAGGTACAACGGGGGGGGGGGGTGGCGTGGTATGAAGACTTTGAAATATTACAAACTTCATTTAAACTCAAAATGGGAAAACAAATGACCTCAAGTATAAACCCCTCGAAAAATCGGCAGCATTTCTCGCTACATTGCCAATAAATATTCTTCTGAAATTCTCATTTCTTGAATTACGATTTAGTAGAGCAAACCAGACCTATTATTCACACTGAATTTTTTTCTTTTCCTAAAAATGAAATCCACACGCTTGTATTTATGTGAGGAATGCAACAAATTTTGAAGACGTATCAAAACTATAAAACTGAACTAGAAAATCAGCTGAATTTACCATGAATGCTATAAGCGTAGAGGTGTGTTTGGTATACTACTGTTGATGAGTCTGTAATAGCGAAAATCTTCAAAGAATCTTTGTAATGCAGCCATGAACGATGGTAAGTCCTGAAAGGAAAGGATAAGGGCAAGTGTGATATAGTGATCACGTGATGGACAATTGGCACGTGATTTGACATTTAACTGTGAGGAATGCATAAAAGTGGTACCTGTTGTAAATATGAGCACGGGAGCATGATGGTGATTTAAAGATCTAAACATGTCTCGTTATTAGCCTACCCTACGGTTAGACTGATGCCTTTTCGTCTCTTGTTTCCCTGCGTTCCTTGGTCAAGAGGGACTAATAACATTACCCTGAAATAGTGAGCCCACTTTAGGCCCGCGTAGGGTGGTTCCGTATTCACCAATCAAATCGCTAGAATTCGGTTTTTAACCAATCAGGGGCCGCTATTCAGGATGTTGTTGTTGTTGCTCTTAAAGAACGGTTGAAGACGCCTGGAGTTCTCGCAGCTTCGATGGATCTATTTTGCTTCTACAGAGGAAGATTACTGCTTGAAACGTATGCATTTTGCGCTTTGTAGGTCAACACAACATCATTCTTTGTACTAAAACTTCGCTTTTCAATGTTCGAGCTCTTTAAACCAAATTTTGAAGCGATTTTGTAGAGTGTAGGAAAATTCCCACCTTTTTAGGCCACTTTGAAAAAGTGGGCCCATTATAAAAGCGTAATATTATGAGTCCCTATTGACCAAGTGATATCAGCAAATCAAAGAACGCAGGGAAACATAAGTCTACCCTACGGTCACCAAAATACCCTAGCAAGTTTAAAAAGAATTCTATTGGGAAAAAGCCCGGGGGGGGGGTTACTTCCATACTTGACATGACGAGATGTGCCGCTCAACAGGGTGTCCTTTTACGGTGAAAATTATGCGTCGGATTGTCCTTTTCTAACTAATTTTATGCGACGGGGTATTAGAATTGATCCCAGGGGGGTACTCCCTAACTTTCAATACGGAGGGGGGGGGGGTCCGTGCCAATATTTGGGGTCCGAAAATTTACGTTAAATCAATATTTGGGGTCTGTGAATTACAACATGGACAAAAATTCATATTTGGGGTGCAAAAATCTGACGAAAGGAAGAATCGTGGAATTTGTCTTGCATTGACTTCACATGGAATGCAGTGTGACCCTCAAGTTGCGAATCATGAAACAAATGTTTTGGTATTATTTAAAAACTTAGAACGATCAAGAAGCTCAAATTAAGATCATTAAAAACATTATAAGAGTCCCAGAAATAGATAACAATATTTGGGGTCTCCAAAATATTAGGACTCAATATTTGGGGCCCCCAAAACATTAGGCTTAATATTTAGGGGTCAGCAAACAAAGAGTGGCATGGGTATTGAAAGTTAGAGAGTTAGAAAGTTACCCCCCCCCCCTGGGGAATTGATGAGAAAATTATGCGACAGGGTATCATGTTGAAGGAAACTTTTTAGAGCTCTACTGAAACAATTGACTGCGTACACTTTTGGCTAAATTTTTATGAGACAGGGTATGGACAGGGTATACTTTTGGGGAATTTTTTATGTGACAGGGTACAGAGTGTTGAGAGATTTTCCGTACACCCCCGTCACTTCCCTAGTCAAGTACCGCCCCCCCCGGATAAAAGGCCACGATGTCAGGTTGTAAGTGGATCCTTCCTGAATGAAGAAGCTTGCTGCAAAATGTAATACTACTGTTCAAAGGCCAAATACACCGCAAAATAACTTGAAAAAAAGGCGTTTTCGACTAAATATTGATGATACATACGAGCTGATATTTCACCTCGTATAGCGAGACGAAATGTCAGCTCCTAGATATCATCAATATTCAATCAAAAATGGAAATCTTTTCTCTCGCATCGTTTTGCGGTGTTTTTGCCTTTAGACAAATTCAAAACGTCGGTGGGTCAAACTCCAAAGTATGATATTTTTCTGATATCGAATTTTCCAAAAATAAAAGCTTAATTATACATTAGAGTGATGAACATTTTGCTGTCCAGAAAATTCAAAAAAGTTTAAGAGATGGTATTTAGGAGCTGTCATTATTAAGAAAGGTAGGGGAGGAAGTATATTGGAAATTCGTGCTAAAACTTTAAGACCTCTGCATTCTAGCTGTATGAAATTTTAGACCCCATCTTAGTTTCCCTCAAAGGTTTCAGACTACAAACAATGAAACATTTCCTTGAATAATTAAAAATGCCTATGAGAGGACCTAATAGACAGCCAATAATGTCTAACGTTAAATAAGCACGAAGAACAAATCGGGGCAGAAAATACAGAATTCAAAATATTTGGCATTTCATTTTCAGATTCAGCACAAACTCCTCCAAAAAGTTTCAGACCCCAATAAATTTACTCTAAAGAATTTTCAGACCTCTTGTTTGCTTCAACCCCTGTCCCTACTATAATTTATGACTGCTCCCGTATCTACCAATAAAATATCTGTTTGCCTCCAACTGTTTAATCATCAAATTATTTTTAACAAAAATACCTTTTTGTCCCCATAATGAAAGGCTATGCAATATGGTAATCTGCGGCTACCATTTTCACAAGCGTCAAACAGTTTCATTAGGCAACAGGAACCGCCTACCCTCCTTTGAATCCTCGGTTAGAAAAACCAAGGAAACTCATTGCGTTACGATAAAAAGCGTAGATTTAGTTTCGGAACTATATTTAAAATTACTAAAATATTAACATACCTCTTGATTCTGGAATGCTTTTAACATGTCGCTTTTTTGATGGTCAGTCAATCCTTGCGCCCTTAACAAATAATGCTGCATAAATTCGCCATTGAAAGCTCTTAGGTCCACTGACGCCATTGTATGTATTGTAATTATGATATCCTCCTTCAGCAAATCATGAGACTGGTTCACCAATGAATTCAACAAAACTTCGAGAAACGTTGATAGCATATTGGCTTGGAAAACCGGCTATGAGAGAAATTCACAAATTTAGAAATTTCAGTGGACATATTTGATTCAAGTTTGTTGACACTCGATTCAGACCTATGTCCAAAGACTTGGAAGTTCTAATATTATTCTGTTTTTGCATTCATTGCACAATTTTGCCTGGTAGGCAAAATAGAGAAATGCTTTATTAATGGATTGATGACTTTACTTTAATTTGGGCGTAAACAAACCATCACTTAAATACTCCAGGGATAAAGTTTGTTGCACGAAAAGACTGCAGCCTTAGAAATACTCCCAGAGTTTACTGTAATGAACAAGGGCAAATTTTGTAACGCAATGACAAGGACAGATTTTGTAATACAATAGCATCCATGGCTTTAATTTCATCGACCTGTCACATTTTATATAAATGGGGACTCTTTAATAGAAAAGGGAACCTCATTTAAAATCTTAAAAAGAGCACTTATGGTAAATCAAAACATTGTTCTTCTCGTCAAGGGTGTTAGGACACGGATGTCTTGCTTCATTATTTATTTACCTTGTTTTGATCCTTGTGTCTTGTTTTGTTGTCTTGTTTTCTGTTCTGTTTCGTCTTCAACTGAGCATCATTAGGCCCAACCGCTCTCAAGTTGTTCGAATAGAGCTCCGTTGTATTTCTGTGTCTTAGTGCGCCTTCGCACAAGATAGGTTTTAAAACAATGTTTTAAAACCGTTCCTGTGGCTTTTTGGTTTTAAAACTTATCTTGTGCGAAGGCGCACTAAGACACAGAAATACAACGAAGCTCTATTCGAACAACTTGAGAGCGGTTGGGCCTAACAACGCTCAGTTGAAGACGAAACAGAACAGAAAACAAGACAACAAAACAAGACACAAGGATCAAAACAAGGTAAATTAAATAATCAAGCAAGACATCTGTGTCCTAACACCCTTGTTTTCGTCTACCAACATCATAAATCGAGAAGAAAGAAGAAAGTGGAATAACTTAATATGCACAAACCTTCGTAAACAGCTTATTCTTATCATTTAAACTCTGTAGTATCTCTAATGACTTTTTGAACAAGGATATATCGTTCTCCATCAATGCAAGTCCAATCTCCTGTAACAACATCAAGTTAATAATGAAAACTGTCATTGCTCTGCTAATAAGGATGTAAATCAACCAGGTGATATAAGGGTCTCCCTCCTTTTGAAAGTGAAAAATATAGATGAAAATGAGGTCATTGAAGCTGTTCAGGTCATTGAAACAGCTTCAATCACCTGCTCTTCTTCAACTGTCATTGCAATTTAAGCAATACGTGAATTTCGTTTCTTTTGCTTGTTTGTTTTCTTTTTTGTCATTTGTCTTTTATTCGTATATTTAATGTCTGTCTTTTCAAATTAGATACTACGCGAGACATGATGTCAATTATCCACTCAATCACTTTAGTTGTTCGATCGCTAACACTTCTCGTGGTGGCATGTAATTTGAGACAGACACAAATGTTTATCTCTATGTTAAAGTAAGTGAACGGAGATATAGCGACATAATCTAAACATAGCACAATAGAACGGCAGGCGCCACTTATCTTCCTATTGTTTTTATAGATCGAAAACATCAAATACAATTGATTATATTTAGATTACCCAGTCCCCTTAGCTAAGTTTGCTTTTAACCCAGTTGATTTACTTTAAATTGGCCTCATCGGTAGTCACAGCCTCTTTGCTCCTTGGGGTATCGTTTCTAGTAGTATTGTATAATCGTTTAGTAATTTTGTAGAGTATTGTAGTTTGTAAATTCATATTGTAATTTTTTAGTGGATATAAAAAAATAAGGATGGCATGTGAAATCAGTGCATCTTTAAATAGTAAGGTGGTCACAGAATGCTACTCTACCCTAAATTTGTAAGATAATTTCGTTTGTAAGATATCATAGAAATATTTGACCAATCTCTAGTGCTGGAAAGTTATAAACACATCCGAGATTTGAAAAATTATGTTATCATACAATATATCTTATATGCTAATTCATTTGCTGTATCGATGACCTCATTTTCATCTATATTTTTCACTTTCAGAGGGAAGGAGCCCTTCAATCACTTGGTTGATTTACAAGGAGCCCACCAGATAAAAACTTACAAAACTCTACGAGTTAAAAACAGCTAAAAACTGCTTACAATGAATATATATAGCTAACCAAATATCCTATCTATAAAACTTGAAGAAAGATACCTAAAACATGGACTAGGAATTCCGCTAACGACCGAGCAACCAACCCGATCCCCGCACCCACGACCAATACCCGCTAAGCCGACAACAAAAATTAAACAACAAACCAAAAATAAAGTCGGCGGAGTCAAGTTAACTCAAATCAAAGAAAAACTGAGCTTAGTCAAACCAAGCAAGGCCAAGTTAAGTCAAGTCAAGTTAAGTCAAGAGTCAAGTTAAATCAGGTCAAATCAACTCAAGTCAACTCAAGTTGGGTCTAGTAATATAAAGCTGAATTAAGTTTTTGTCAAGTCAGTTTAAAAAAAGTACCTTGTCACGCAATGACAAGCCGAGTTGAGTCAAGCCTAGTTACGTCTAGTCACGAAAGAGTCATGTCACGATGCCATCAAGTCACCAACAAGTAACTGGCAAGTCACGTTAAGTTAAATCAAGTCAAAAGTCAAGTCAAGTCAAATCAAGTCAAAAGTCAGGTTATGTCAAGTCAGGTCAAGTCAATTCATGTCAAGTTAGGCCAAGCTAAGGTAAGCTAAGATAAATCATGTCAAGTCAAATCAAGTCAAAAGTCAGGTCATGTCAAGTCAGGTCAAGTCAATTCATGTCAAGTTAGGCCAAGCTAAGGTAAGCTAAGTCAAATTATGTCAAACTAAATCAAGTCAACAGATAGAGTAGATAGAGTCAATTCAAAGTGTAAGTTCAATTGCATTCAAATGAAATCAATTCACGTCGAGTCAAGTAGAATCAAGTCAAGAAGAGAAGACAAGTCGAATCAAGTGGAGTTCCAAAAAGTCGAGGTGAGCCAAGTCAAATGTCTATGCTCTGTTCTGAGAGTAAGTCCTTCAGTAAGCTACAGTTCAACGATATATAGATGTCGATATACGCATTAAGTCTCTGACGCACCTTGATGATTGAGACGAAAAGATTTTCATGTTCCATCGAGTCATCTCCAGACATCTTTGACAACACACTTGATTTGAAGAAAAATCTCCAATTGTTGATAAGAAGTTGATGTAATAACTCTAATACCATTGTATTGACATCTGGTGATGGAAACTAGAAGACAAACGAAGAATAACAGCAACTAAGAAAGACGAAATGAACAGCTACAATACACAACAACAGAGATTGCAAAGAGCTGTATTAGAATGTGGCGAATAAAAGAGAAATAAAAATTGGAGGAGCCTCGGCGAACTCCGATTGGAGTTCTTCGAGCCTCCTCGTAGCATCGAGGCTCACTGTGCTTGCACAGTTTATTACTTTCTGATAGGAGATCGCTTCCGATCACATGATCCAACCGCTATTTAAAGAGACAAATAACAATGGTCCTACGACGGTATATAAGTGCCAACGCCCGTATTCCACCTCAGTAATTTCGGGCAAACCGTTGGTCAAAGTTATAAGGAGACCATCGGAAGCTCGTCACCTTCGATGATCTTTTTTAATCAGGATTAAAAAAAACTACAAAATTCAATGTTATATTACACTGTGCCATCCATAGTGAAAAAAGAGATAAAGTCACCGGGTCTTCACTATGGATGGCACTTACAAATCAAATTGATTTTTATGCAAAAACAAAGAAGAAAACCGCAAAAGCAAGATACAAACGCACAAACGACAACGAAACAACGGAGCCAAGGCAGATTACTGGTCAAAGAAATTAGAGCTATTCAACTCGTAGCTGTAAAACGAGAGAAAAATATTGCAGTGCATGCTTTATTTCAGTAATCCACCTCAGCAATGCGGAACAATGATCCATGATCTACTGACTACAGTCAACCCGCATGAAAGAGACTACATATTAAGAGTCTCCAGGCTGAGTTTTGGCTTGGCCAATGCAGCATCAGCATCTCCATGCATACTAGACTCGATTACATGTCGTAGTTTCGCTTTTTGCCTGAACTGATGACGCCACAACTACAACTCATTTCCCTACTGTAGAAACGGACTAGCTCCGTACTGAAATCTATTAGCTGTTCTACAAAAAGTTCGGTTAACTGGCGTTGGAGATCCTTTCACTATTGTATACATTCAAACATTCTGCAAAATGCATCAAGCTATCGTTCGATTCGGATTCTTTTTAAGAATTTAGCTATTGGGCCTAAATTACTTACTACCTTTCTCTTACCATCGCCAGGTCTAAATGCTTCCAAAACCAGTTTTCTAGGGCCACAGTACCACAAAACTAGGTATCAGTACTTCGTTAAAGGATTCAACTCAATGATATGAGCGTAACTTGAGGATCCTTATGAAGCGAGGCTGCTCCAAAACAAGACTTATGATGATGAGTCCCTTGTATCCCTGCGGTAACCCTTGCCGCACAGGGAAACAAGAGACTCAGGCCCCGTTCACACTGCTCCGTTTTTGTACAAAACGGAGAGAAAAACATCCGTTTTGTGAAATTGTTCACACTGATCTGCACAAAAACGCCACAAAAACGGAGGTTTTCGAAAACACTATCAAAAGTTGATATCCACAAAAACGGAGGTTTTTGAAAACGCTCCAATATTCAACAATGGGTTTCACAACAGAGCAATGTGAACGCACAAAAACGGATGTTTTTTCGCTGCGTTTTTGTTATCGGGCAGATCAGTGTGAACACACAAAAACGGATGTTTTCTCTCTGTTTTTGTACAGAAACGGAGCAGTGTGAAGTGAACGGGTAGCTTCGATGAAAATCACAGGTTCTTTTGTGCGAGTTTTTGCTGTATGTTACAATCAGAAACCGTGGTCTTGATATTTTACACACTTTCCAATGATACTGACATCACAACCAAACATTTTGTGCGTGTCAATTAAAATAATTTTGCTCACTTACTTGTTTGACATTGAAACGGCTATTTTCCTGTATCCTGTTGATTGTCATGTGGTTGGAATGGTTGGGAGCAAACGCGGTTAGGGCGGAAATGACCGGTTGAGAGCAAAGTGAAGTTCAAAGAATTCTTTCAGAACAAACAGCTGCATATTCCGCTCAAATAAATAATTTAAAAGCAAGGAGAGGCAAAGAAGACCCGATATCCTGCTAAGAAAATGCTTGAAGTAAATAACGTATGCAAGATGTACACTAAACATTGAAGGCAAAATGTTTAGCCTCACAAAGCAAGCTTGAAAATGACGCAATGATTGAAGAAAACTACCAATTCTTGGAGTGTTTTGCGTGTGAGTACAAAGGAATAAAGGTACGCCATCAGGCGGCTTTACGAAGCAAGCTGAGAAGCGCAGCTTTTGATTAGTTGTCTGAAAGTATTGCAAGGATTGTCATTAATTTTTCCTGGGTAGCAAATTAGCAGAGACAATACCTTAACAAAAAAAGTTCTGAAAAACGAATTTGGGAACTGTGTGCAAAGTTTTAAGCAAGTGAAGTGCAAACTAATTATATGTGTGTGGATTTGATGAAGGATCAAATATCGAAAGGACGTTTTTGTCCAGAGTCTATTGTCATCGCTTTCCTCTCTCTGCAATGTTTTATCCTTTTGTAAAGAGAACGATACGACAAAAAATATCGCTGAGATAGTACTCTTCGCAAGGTATGAAATTATCTAAGGGATCTAACAGCTGACTACACACTATTGTAAATAATTTTGCATGAGAAATGAAACAATAATCACATCTTTTACGAAGTGTCCACAGCAACACGCATGAATAAACAGATTGTTCGCACAGCGAGAGGCTGTTGCCCTCTTACGAGCCAAAGGCTGATAAATCTTGAGATGTTAACTAAACTGCCATCATAAAATCCAACAAAACTGCTTGTTACACAAAGGTGCAAACAAAGCTCTTATTGACAGACAGTGCTGGAGACAGCCTGTTAACCAGACCCATGATTAACAGGCTATATGCTGGAGAGTGATCATATTCCCGATTCCACAGGCTTCTTCTCACCTCCAAGAAATAATTAATTTGCAAAGTTTTATATTATTCACAAATGCTGCTAATAATCAAACAAGATGTGCTTTTAATCACAAGAGGTATGACAAATTTATCTATGATAACAAAGAAGCCCTGACGAAGCAGAAACTGATGCAGATTTTACGAGACGAAACAGAGCAATTCTATCTGTTACGACCTATGATGAAATATTGGAGTGCAGAGCATAAAAGCTGTAGTAATGGACAAAGCATTTTATGGTTCATTTTATTCAATACAGCAAGCATACGGCCGTCATTGTTTTCAGTGCTTCAAACCCTTGAGCTGTTTCATGAATTAACCAATAGTTAGTCACCAAGCAGCCGCCTTTGCGAAATCGCAAAGGAATAAGGAAGGAGGAGCGTTGTTATGCTACGCCGAGATTTTCATCACAAAGGTCAATAATTCGTAAGTAAACTTGCAACGTCAGCGAGCGACAAATTGAATAAACAAGTTCAAGGGTTCAATTTGATAATTTATCATTAGTAAAAATTCCCTTCCTCAGCAAAGTCTGCGATGAGTAAGGCACGGTATAAGCTGCCAGTCATTGGTATTTTAGCAAGCAATGCAACCTATGCAGTTTTAGCTGATGCAAGCCAAAGATTCAAATACGTGAAATATTACCTCCTTTGTTATCAAGGTGAGCAGATGCGACACAGGCTAGAGGGAGTGGTCATAATTAACAGTGTGTGTCAGCCAGGGAAATTCTTAAAACGCAATGAACCTTGAGAACCATTAGTCAAAGCAACGGTGGAACCAAATGCCGTAACATCGTCGATAATAAATTCTTTACTTCACCAGGAAGAAGACACAACACACAGGATCCTGTCAACAGCGGTCATTACGATTAAAAATGCCATGTTTTTGCAGAAGATTGTCTGCTGAAATCTACCTTGGAAGCTGAGCTCAAAGCTACATTGGCAGCTGATGACGTAACATTGTTGAAAAATAATTCTGTAGTTAATGAGAAGGAGTACACAACACGGAGAAACTTACCAACAAAGATTATTACGAGATTAAATATTAGTCTTTTGAGAGTGCTGATTTTTTGCAAAAATTGAATGCTGAATCCTTAGAAGCTGAGCTCGAAGCAACATTGGAGGCTAATGACGTAACGCTGTCGAAATTAACTTCTTACGTGACGAGAAAGCATACACTACGCGGAAAATCTCGCCAACAGAGGCTGTTAAGAGCTACGAATTATGTTTTAAAAGTGCCCATTTTCTTGCAGAAGATTTTATGGTAAAACTGGCCTTGTTAGTTGAACTCAAATCAAAGGTAGAAACGAATAGCGTGACACTGCCAAAAGCCAGCCGTTACCCCCACGAGAGAAGAGTAGACAATACTGAGTAAAAATATATCTTTTTATTGGAAGATTTTACGTGCGCTGAATTCACATCTAGGAGTGTCGAGATTTGTGTTGAAGATCGTATGCTGGGATGATTCTGCTGAAAAAAATGAATATATTTGAAAAGCTATATGTAAATGTAAGAGAAAAGAGTGCATTATACCAACAAGAGGGCGTCTTACAATAGCCTGTTAACAAAGGATATCAACAGAACAGAAATCTTGTCAAAATATTGATATTTATGCAGGAGAGTGTTTGCTAGAATCTGTCTTGGAGACTGCACAAACATCGACGAAAGACAAGTTCGAAAAGCCACCTTACAGCTGTCTGCTGACAAAGACTTCACAACTAAGATATTCGAGATTTACGTTGGAGAGAGCTTGCAGGAATCTATCTCAGAAACTGTACGCAAACCAGGGAAAAAGACATTTGCAAAGCCAGTTTACAACAGTCTGTTAGCAAAAAGCGATTCGAGAGTTCTCTTGGAGAACATTTGCTAGCATCTACCTCAAAATCTGAGCTCTTTTTCAAAAAGAAGCCTTTCCCAATTGCTTTTTGGAGACTCTGTCAAAAAAGAAACGCCGGCCACAAGAACATCATAAACCATGACCAGCCAAACACAACTATTACTGGTAATAAACATCTACCTTTCTCTGTGTCTCACATTCGGTACGTTGGCCTTCATCGCTAATATAGCCCAACTTGTACTATCGTATCGCAGTAAAAAGAAATCAACACCCTTCAGCTTGATACTGAGCAGTATCGCCTGGGCAAATTTAATCACCAGCCTCTTCATGATAGTGTTTGGTACAATATGCCTTATGGTGATTCACGGAGTCATGTCTTTGAGTAGCTTGAAATATCTCTCTTATGTTTCAGCTATTGGCGACTTTTGCGCCTTTTCATCACTTTTGCATGTTGTAGTCATTGCCAAACAAAGATTCTTTGCGATATTTTCGCCACTGAGGTTTCGACAGATTTACACAAGAAAGAGATCGATTATTGTTTTGGTTCTTGTATGGATCGCATCTGCGGCCCTTAGCGCAATATTCTATACGTTATCCCTACACATAATTGGCAGTTACGTCATATTTGGTTGTGGAGGCGCAACCGCACTTTATTACATCTTGATTTGGCGTTATTCGTCGAAACGGGCAAACGTCGCTAACTCGACATCTGCACAAGCGCAAATCGATAATGCAACACGGCGTATTATGATCCATGCAGTTGCGATTACGATATCCTTTATTTTGTTTATGTTCCCAAGTGCAATCGTGGATTTCTTTATCGCAAAAAACACAAATTTCATAATCGCAAAGGCATTCGTCACTCTGAAAATGTTATTTGATCCTCTGATGTATTTCTTCGTTGCACGCAAAAAAGGCTCGCGAAATGATAATTTGCACAGATTTCAATCTACGACAGGGGGAGTTACACAAAACACAGGCTCCAATGGACCAATAAATGCATCTCAGAGTACACAGACTTTAACAACAAGTATTTAAGGGTCTGGCGATCGGACACTTTGGAGACGCAGGCCAACCAGGGAAGCGAACATTAGTAAGCCCATGTGAATGTGCTCACAGCCTCCTCTGTACTCAACGTGAACACTGTAATTCACTTGTTTTTTTATCTATGCTCGTCCTAAGCAGCAGAAGGTCCGCTCTAAGAAGACATCTTAACTTTGAGCGAAAATTATTACTTTGGTGGGCGTTTGTAGTCCTATATTAATCAATTGGAAATTGCTATATATTACTATTCTTAAGAGTAAGAGCCGGGAGCTGGGGGCGGTAGGCCCCGAACGTTGGACAAATGTCTAAAATCAGCCCCTGGGAAGAAAACCTGTCTTTAGTAGGGCAAAAGTCTTGGTACACAATGAACTCTTTGCACGGCAACCTCCCAAATTATTCTTCTCGTTCACCGTTGCTACTCTCATTTATGTATCATGAGTTCTTCCATATACAGTTAGAAATTTAAACTTGATTGGTAAAAACTGAAAGGAAAATAATTTGCAGAAATCTCCCGTACTGTCAGCAAACTTCTTTACGATTCGGAGGAAAATTTCGAAACCCTAACTATAAAGAGACAAAAATCTCACACTTTGTTGATGAAGTGATATTTTCGATAAAACATTCAAACAACATTATTTAATGAAGACATATGACAGTTATTAAAAACTAACATAATCAATGCAACAAACTGAATTAATTATTGAAGAATGGCAGACTGATTCGCTTAGTTCAAATGACGGCCTTACTCAAAAGGAATTATCAATGGTAAATATGTTCATCTATGAATCGACATAAAAACGCTCACACACAACACTGTTTCTTTAGCTACCAATTGTTCACGGCACGAGTGTAACTTCGACTTGAATGGGATAGGCCTATCTTAGGTAGTGTTTACACAATTGATCGACTTTGAGACGAGCAAGATGGTTTATAAATCTCTGAACGCCCTCGCTCCTGATTACTTGTGAAACATATTTCAAAAGGTATCTGAAGCTACAAACCGTCAGCTGAGGAACTCTAAAACTGACCTTAGATTACCACTATTGAGAACATCAGGGTCTGGAGTGATCTAGATAGTGTTGTCAAAGCGTCCGAATCATTCAGCTCCTTTCGAAGAAATTATAAAGCCA
Source organism: Aurelia sp. 3 sensu Dawson et al. (2005) (assembly GCA_964020215.1). Lineage (NCBI taxonomy): Eukaryota > Metazoa > Cnidaria > Scyphozoa > Semaeostomeae > Ulmaridae > Aurelia > Aurelia sp. 3 sensu Dawson et al. (2005). Next base: position 27,089,222 of record OZ026573.1, on the reverse strand, counting down.
AACTATGACTCATCTCGTTTTCCTTTCCTTTTTTTTTGACTGAGATTATTGTAAATAGGGTTGTATATTTTAGTTATTATTAGGTTTTGTTTTTGCATGGCACCCTGTAAAACAGTGTGTTACCTGAGTGGATTACCATGGATAAAAAAGTTAAAATGAAAATGAAAAATGAACGGGACCTGTTGGAACCGTTCCCTATGAAACTGATTGTAACTACTTGGAACTGTTCCCACTATATCGCGTTTACACGGGATCGGTTCGGAAAGGTTCAAAGAGCTTTGTTAAAGTCATAACGGAATAACCAGACCCAGGATCAGTAAGACCGGACCCTAACGGACCAGAGACCTGACGAATAAACATTCCTTTCCATCGTGAGTTTGCAATGCTGATGATGATTGATGTCCAGGCCAAGGTTCTGGCTATACAAAATTGAAAAATCTAACACGAACCAAATCTACCAATACCAAAAATGAAACAAGCGATCAAAAATTTTTAAACATCATTCTCTACCATTCAATTGTGTTATTCATTTGCATCAATTGAAATATTTACTTTAGATTAGACTTACGACGTGATTCCTTGTATTCGTTCAACATTTATAATCTGATGTTTTAATTTCACTCATACAAAGGACTCACGACCAAACTGATTCTAAACAGGGACTAAAATCTTACGAAAAATCAGAAGAAACTTAGAACATCTTCCATCCTTCGAACGTCGAAAGAAAAGTCGAACGTCCCTTCGAAGGTCATTTCGAGCGTCGCTTCGCTTCGAGAAGTCGAACTTTGAACTAATGAGCCAATCAAACACTAACAATAGGCACGTGGGTTGGCCATATTAAGAAAGTAGTGATCTGATTGGTCGCGCCGTGAACGCGGCGGACTTGGCCTAATTAGTCCCTGTTTTGAAGCGTAAGGACATAAGTCCCTCAACTGAAGCGATAACAACAACAACAACGAGCGTAAGTTAGAGGGACTTATGTAATGTAGTCTAACTTTAGATCACCTTTAAAACTAAAATGAACATACCTTCCTAAGAATCGGCATCATCTGCTGAAGTGAAAACTCGATAATACTTGGAATCAATTTCTTGAACGATGAATCAGGCTCCTGTACAATTAACTCAAGCATCTTCAGAAACCTAAAAAATGTGATGTGAGTAAAGGGTCTATGTAAAACTCCATTAAGCCCTCTCTCTCTTATGATCTCCTCCCTTCTTAGCTAGAATCTTAAATAAGCCCCTTCTCTATGAAACTCTCCCATTTCAATGAAATGCCAGAGTTCACCAAAGCTTTTGCATTCATTTACCTAAAAAAGGTTGCATATTAATTTTGACTTGGTTACAGATAAAGACTCTGCCGAATTTGTGTGTTTTTTTTTGACTGGTGAAATTGCATGTTGATTCCGCGAAATATGGGATAAAAACTAAAAAACAATCATTCATATTTTACAATTGAATTTGTGGAAAAGCCTTGCTCTCTAATGAGCTCCCCGCTAGAGTCTCTAATTCCACGGAGAAGATAGTCGATTTTCAGACAGATGTCTAGCCAACCTTTGAGTAGATATAAATAATACCGGGTGTCCCAAAAAAACATTTCTCTGTTTGAACAGTTCCACAACAACAACCACTGCCTCGTTTTGAGTGATGTAAACGACAATCTCTTGCTTTAAGGCTCACTTGGATCCATATAATTTTATGCGACTTTTTTGCTCATCAAGAGACCTCCAAAATATGGATTTTTCGAAGAAAGTACGCTGGAGAAGTCCTTGTCAGAAATCTAGCGATGGAGATATGTTCCATTCATTCCATGTTTTACATCACAGGCGTGAAGGCATAAAACCGTTAGTCAATTTCTTAAATTGGTATTCAAACTTGGCCATACGCTAAAGTGCGGACCACAGGACCTTGTCTTGCGTACTATACCTTTTCATCAAAAATCAAGCATAATCGTGCTTTTTTACCGACAAAGCAGGCAAATTTGATTTTTTCTTGGGTACCTTTTTGCATCTCAGGCTCCGTACTGTTGGAATATAGTTAACAAAACTGAATCTCCGTGGATTTTTAGGTGAAAGTTCCACGATTTTATTGATAAACCGTCTTTAGCTCTTTCTTGAGCATTTCAGGTATTCTGTTTTTCGGGAAAACAATCATAGAAAATCAATGCGCCCAGATACAGAATGAAACAAATATTCAAATCTAAGTTAAGTATTGTATAACAGATTTCTTTTAAAATCTTTATCAAATAAAACACACTCGTACTAAAATATCAGCTCAAACAGGGAAAGTTTTTTGTGGGACACCCGGTATTTATGCTTACTTTTCAAGCACACGATATCCAGCATCATTGTTTTCCTCCACAACTTTAGTTATCTGTTCCCTACAATAAATAAAATATGAATACTGCAGTAATGACAAGGTACAATCGCTTACAAAAGTGTTGAACCCTCATGTAAACAGGCTCTAAATGTGTCGATAGTGTGGGTATGAATAATTCAAAACGAGAAGATATTGTTTGCCAAACACAATAGATTTGCTGCCCAAGCACAATCGTTTGCTTTGCCTCATTGCAAAACTTATCGCCCGAAAACACTTTTTTCGAAACGTGGCAAGTGGTGAAAAACTTGTCTCGCAAGCAAATCTCATATTCATGGTGAATGATGTTTGTTTGGTTGCGAAGGGACTAAAATACCGCTGTTTGTAATGGAGGAAATATCATCCGCATTAACAGCAAGAATCTCGTGAATTCTTTATTCACGGTTCCAATATTTAGTCAGCTTAAACGTTTCGCAAATCCTTGGTATCTATTTGGAATCACTTTAGTTATTCACTATGTGACCAGCTGCGTAGATATGAGATATATCAAAACTTTCTTTACATATTTTGTAATTGGTGTTAAATAATACTATGTGAAAAGCTATGATACTATGCGGGGTGAGTGGCCGAGTGGCTTATACAGTCTTCGTCAGGTGACTGAAGTTAAGCCTGGTCGAGTGAGGTCAAACTCCGGACGGGTGACCTCGCAGGCCTGACCTTATAACTCACCTTGTCGTCCTTCGGAAGGGACGTTAAACTAGGGGTCCCATGTCTGGGTGCGGCATGCACAGTGGGCCGAAATTAGCTTTCAGTAACTGAAAATCCTGACAAGCCCACTCAAGACAAATCAAAAAGCAAGCAAAGAAGCTTGCAGTAAGAAACTATATACTATATTAGCTGTCTTTATCTCTGGAGTTAACATTCTTGACAAAACTTCCAATTTCTTCCCCCAAACTAAGCTTAATTTCTTCTCTTCTTTGTTCACCATGCATTCAGAAGGGAATGATTTTGTTATTTTCTTCCTACGCAGGGAAAGGTCTGTTTCAAAGAAAGTAATGTTGATTGAGTAGCTTGTTCCCGAACAAAATGCGGAAAGCATTTTCTTGTTATCTTACTTCTTCTTTGTCAAAAACCGACAGCAAAGACGCAGGCAATTCATTCAGGTGGAGGGGCATTGCAAAGTGAATGTAGTTTACCTTGTTAGCAAGGCCAGTAATTGCTGAATGATATGTTGAACGAATGCAACGCCAACCTGCAACTTCAAGCCCTGGACTGTGACGAATAATAGGCCTAGAATTTCTTCAGCGACATCTGTCAATAAAACAAATTTTATGATATGATAGAAACGCATTGTAATAGGATATAGCAAGTCACTTTTATGGCCGGTTAGTTTGACCTACCTATTCTTAATGATTTTGCAACGTTCGCTAACTTTCCTGTCTAGCATTTAAAGTAATTTTGGGCAATGAAAAAGTAAGCTTATTGACGCAGAAAATGTCCTAGACCTTCTTCTGAAGTAGACCATGTCTGTGATTCGACTCGAATTGTGAAACCTCAGATTAGCTGCAGATTGGCAGTCAATGGCTCGCATCTCCACCTAATTTACAGTTCTGGATGAGGTCGGAAGGTCCTCTCTTGACAAATTTTCAAGAGTTTTATTAAGGTTTCTTGTTCCACAATATCCTGTTTTGGCAAGGGTGTAAATTCAATTAGTGTATCAACCCTATTAGCTGCCAGACCTTAACACAGAGCATGTATTGAATTAATGCAGGGATTCTCAACGCCATCTATCAAAAAATATTCATTTACGTGCTTGACAAATAGTCAGGAAACAGGAAATAACGCAGAAGAGGCTTAAAATTAATAAGGTAGCTCTGTTAGCCAATCACTTCTTTCAGGATCATTTGAATTAAAACTTTTCCAGGCACATAAACTGGCATGTTCTATCTACCAGACTCTCCGACCCCTTGGACCATGCCGCGATCCCTGGCCACCATTTTAGATCTCGCTAGATCTTTAAAATGCTTTAACAAACTGCTGCCCCCCCCCCCGAGATTCTTTCCTTTAGAAAGCTTCTCTCGTATCCTGCTCCCGCTCCTATACTGATCAAAAAGACATTCCAATGTAGGTGTCACTTGCTTGACTCAACATTCTCTTGTCAGATCTTCCTGTCATGCATAGTAAACCCTTTGCTTTGTGAGAAATGTGTTTCTAAAATTAAATTACCATGCCAGACAGACAAAATTAAGAGATATGAGAGATGACAGTAGAAAACAACTCACAACATTGATTGATCTCTTTTCTATTTGTCAAAGTCATTTCATTTCATTTCATATTTTATATCAAATAATTCGAATATAAAATAATTTGGATCCATGTATTATTATCGAAAAAAAAGTTTATCATGAATATTTCATATTTCATATTTCATATCTAATTCTTTCTTTTCTTTTCTGTAGATAGAATCATGCATATGCAAGACTGAGAATGTTGAATAATGTAGACCACTGAGAGCAGGAGCACTCATCTTGTTTGTTTATCTCTAGAAACGATAGTGCGTGGGAACAAACAAGAAGCATTGCGATAAAAAATGACGGCCAGGGGTCTGCGGCATGGGGTCAAATGGTGTAATGGTCCAGAGGGTTCGGTAGATAGAACATGCCATATAAACATACCAGGCTGTGTAATGTATACGGGAAACAGATTTGCAGCAATCTGAATAAACTCGTGAGTGGATTGTTGCACGATGCTTTTCGACTTTGTGCCTTGATCAGAAACTGCTTCGATAATGCCAGATAAAATTCGACAGATTCTTTTGATGAAGTCTTTACCTAAAAAAATCGAAATTGGGAAGTAAAAGTTTTGATAGATGAAGACGAGGTAATAATGGAATTGGCTCTAAGGACAACTCTGGGTTGGTATTATTGATGCTACACAAGATAATCCTGCTATGAATGACGCATAATATTTTTCAATATTCTTTGCCTTTTCCTTGTGAAATTACATACTCGATTGTACATAAATACGCGATTGTGCAAAGTGACATCATATCGCGCAAAGAATTTGTCTTTGTCTTCTGGTCACTTTCAACGAAAACGAGGCCATACTTTTGTTGCCTCACCTCTTCATCGTTGCTAGTCTCTTTCTCATGTGCGCATGCAAGAAAATGGCGGTGCAGCGACCAGATTTGGCCTAAATTATCACAATAACGAATTTAAAGCCGTTAGGCACCTCAAAATGTGAAACAAACGTACGAATACGCGTCAGCAGTTAGCAAGTTTGCATTGTAGCACTATTGATACCAACCCAAGACCGACCCCAAGACTTGAAGGTGTTGTGGCGCAGTGGTGTAATCCTCTGACTTTGCAGCCAAAGAGACGCGGTAGGGCCTCACCACTTGAGCATCCATTAAATGGATTATGCGAGTATTAATCGTATAATGCAAGGCATCCAATGTATTTAGCAGCATGAAACCTTAAATCGTATGTCATATCATTATTCGAATTATGATAATAATCCAATAATGATTTGGAATAATCAAATATTTTAGGATTCTGCTGTCACACTTCTCTTGCTTTGACTGTAATGGCTCCATGACGATCTTTATGTTCACTGCCTGTGTTCACTTGTGAACATTCAAATGAAGTTATGAACAGTCAATAAAAAGAAAGTTATGAATATTCATTGTTTGTCACTAATCTTGAACAGAAAGCGACAATTCTGAATGACTACTTTGTTCAGCAATGCTCTGAAATAGCTACTGGGAGCACTCTCCCCACTTTTCAGCCCAGATCAAGAGACCTTCTTGAAGATGTTGACATAATCAGAGAGAAAGTTTTAAACTTGATTCAATTATTGGATTCAAAGAAAGTGCACGGCAGTAATGATATTTCCATTGCTATGATTGAGATATGCGATGCTTCAATAGTAGAGCCACTTTGCCTGATTTTTTTAACAATGTTTGAAACAGGAATTTATCTATCAATATGGAAAAAAACCAACATTGATCCCGTCCACAAGAAAGAGAGTAGGCAAAACAAAATGATACACTCTACAACTATCTATGTGAATAACTAAAATTTCACCTCACCCTTATTTTAAATATTGTGGCCCAGTAGCATTTTTTTCAGAAATGTTCTAATGCCAAGCAACTATTAAGCCTTTAAATTTACTATTGTAAGAATTGTTACCGGGCCTATTGTAAGAATTGCTGACGGACCCTAGCCCCATGGGACGACTGGTGTGTCAATCCCTGCGTTCAGGCAATCCAATCTTTTCATTTGAAAGAGTTATGGCACTAGCCACCATTTTTGACTTGCCTTGTTGGGACCAGACGTTGACGAGAAAATGTTTTTGGCTAATTAATGAAAGTTTTACCCTGCCTTAATCAGAATTTTCTAAAAAGTAATTGTTTCGATCAATATTTTGGCCCGAAAAATGAAAATTGCCCTTGCTGTAAGGCTGTTTTGATAGCTGGGGTCTTGAAAGTAGCTTGAAGCTCGGTCCCGAGATTCTCGGGACCGAATTTCAATGTTTTCGGACCGAATATCCAAAATTATTGGGGGGGTGTCTCACCCCTCTCACCCCCCCCCATGATGTGCGCTCCTGGTCTTCGACGTTGTCTTGCAAAGATAAATAAAAGAAAAGCGCAAAATTTCCAAAATTTGGCTTTAAAAAAGCTAAGTTACCAACCCTATCCAAAATCAAAGTCATCCGTAAAATGATATTCATAAGGAGATAAACTAACAAACAAAGCGTGTAATCATAACATTCTTAACTTACAGCGATTTCGTTCTTCTAAATTTGAAGAGAGAACTCGAATTTCTGGCAGATGTTGATATTCTCTTGTAAACATACTAATCAAATTTTTATGGTAGGATGAACGTGTTTCCCATTCCTGTGGGAGAGAGAAATAATATCAATTTATGAAGTTTTAATTAATAGGAAAAAGCTGAAATCTGTTGATCTCAAATAACTCAAATAACTTGAAAGGATTAATATCGATAGAGTTCTAATGCATTCTCTTCTGCGTGTCTTGACTTGTGCCTTTTCGCCCATTGTTTCCCTGTGTTCTTTAATTTGCTGATATCATTTGGTCAATAGGGACTCATAATATTATTCTTAAACAGTCACCCCAATCTAAGCCAGCGTATAGTGATTCCGTATTCACCAATCAAATTGCTAGGGTTTAGTCTTTAACCAATCAGGAGGCGCTACTTAGACAGTTGTCGTTGATCCAATCAAACCGCACTTAAAGGGTTTGTGCAAGGCTATAAGCCTGCATTTGCACAGACCAGAATAATCTAAAAATAGCCAATTGAAATTGATGGCCCACACGTGTTGTTAATAATCGATAGCTAAAGAAACAATGCTGTGTTTGCACATTTTCTTTGTTCTATTTATAGAGAAGCCTATCTACCATTGCACACTCCCTTTAGTGAGGCCTGGAGTTCTCGCCGCTGCAATGGATCAATTTTGTTTTCACAAATGAAGATTGCCACCTGAAAGGCATGCATTCTGCGATTTGTAGGTCTGGAAAACATCATTCTTTGGACTAGAAATTTCCTTTTCAATGTTCAAGCTCTTAAGACCAGACTTTTGAAGCGATTTTGTTGAGTGTACGAGAACTCCCGCCAATTTTAAGAAAACACGCTCTCAACGAAATATTAGCAAAATGGTCTGGGAGTATGCTTACCTGGCTTTCCTGTGGTACAAGAGGCCATGGAAGGACGAAAGAGTTTGATAAGGCACAACTAATCAGCACTTGAATCTACGGAAAATTTGACAAAGCTAAGAATGTGTCATTAAATAATTTCATAAAATAAATGCAACTAAAATGGTTGTCTATGCTACTGTACTGTACTGCAATGTACTGTGCTGTACTGTACTGTACTGCACTGTACTGTGCTGTGCTGTACTGTATTGTACTGTACTGTACTGTACTGTACTGTACTGTACTGCACTGCAATGTACTGTACCGTACTGTACTGTACTGTACTGTACTGTACTGTACTGTACTGTACTGTACTGTACTGTATTGTACTGTATTCTACTGTACTGTACTGTACTGTACTGTACTGCACTGCAATGTACTGTACCGTACTGTACTGTACTGCACTGCAATGTAATGTACTGCAATGTACCGTACTGTACTGTACTGCACTGCAATGAACTGTACTGTACTGTATATACTGTACTGCACTGCAATGTACTGTACTGCACTACAATGTAATGTACTGCACAGCACTGCAATATACTGTATTGTACTTTACTGTATTGCATTGTATTGTACAGTACGGTACGTCAAAATATTGTATATTGCTGATCTACCGCAATGTCCCACTGTCATGTCCTTAACATTTTTGTACCACTACGGTGCAATCCGAAGAATCACTACTGTTATGATGTAAATAAAAATTCACATAGCTGGATGCATGCGAATGAATTGGATCAAGAACTTCCTCTTGTTGCGTGTAGTGCAACTGTAGTGTAGAAAGATAAACAAACAAAGCCAAAATATAAGCACTTTGATATGCATTGAATTAGGCACGTGGTTTCGATGCGGTTTCGATCATAGTCCGTTATCGAATTTGACTTACATTTAGTGGCAAAGCTTCAAGTCCACCAGCATTCATGGTTCCATAAAACTTCTGGATAATTTCCAAAGAAAGAAGAAACTGTGGCCGGACTGTTGTACTTAGTGACATCATCAAATGTGCAGCGGCTAGCAGAATCGGGCTTGGAATCTACAAATGATAACATTAAACATGCAAAAACGGCACAAGAATATTTAGTAAAACTGTGAAAGAAGCTCATATGCTAAACCTGATCTTCCCTGTAGGTAGGTAGTTAGGCATTTATATTTAACGTGGCTAGCCTGCGAAAGTCTGACAGACTTATTTCCAGCAGGGACTACAGATGTTTTACCATCAGTCCGCCGCAGCTACCCGCTGCAGCTACCAGATTTCCCTCACATGGCTCTGGTCGACCCGAGCTAGAGTTGCGGACAGCGAAACTGTCCAGCGTGGGATTTGAACCTACGGCCGTTCTGACCTTTGATTTAAGAGTCAGACGCTTTAACCACTCGGCTACGCGCTCTCTTCTCTGTTTCTCAAACTACCAAATGCATTTTCTGAAAATGACAACTTCTTTGTCACTGGCTAGTACAAATAATCATGTTTCTTGGAGTATGTCTGCTGTAAGCTGTCTTGCATGTGCTTTGCTCAATATCCATCGAGCATTGAATTTGAAATTCCAGCTTCTAAGTGACAGCGTAAAAATTGCTGAGGATAGCGCCTGGTCATCCAAACACCAAGATAAATAATACGAGGGGGTCTAAAAAGACTGTTCAAAAATTCATTTGTCTTTATGAAAGATTCTGAATATCAAACTTTCTCAATTTGGTATCTTCCTAAACCTCTGCTAAGCATACGTTTTTGAAGAAAATTGAAACCTTGGCTTTAGCGGCCAATAGCTCGATCAATATTCAGCTGAGGTATCAAATACCAAAAACTTATCTTGAAAAGGCAAATTCTTAGATCTCTAAACCCATTCACAATTGCAAGTTTAACTCGCTTAAACTAAAGGAACTGAGTCCATATAAATAATTGAGCGTTAACGCTGTCCCTGAATTTTTGCTGACAAAACGCTGACGGCCCTTTGTTATCGCACAATAGTGCTAAAGTCAATTAGCAGTGGAGACCAAAGACTTCTTGATCCTTGCGTTATCCTGAGTTGAATGACAACTTTTGTTTCATGATTGAAAAGAAGTTGATATTGGTCATGAGAACGCTATTCATACGGACACAATGCCTTTAAACTCAACCAGGTCATTAAATCTAATGGCCCCTTCTAATTGGTCAGTCTAACAAATAAAAAGCATTTGATTGGTTCAAATTTAACCTGGTTCAGATTAAAGCTTAAGATTAAAGCTTGTTCAACTGTGCCAGTGAGGATAAAGGCTCCTTCACAATAATAGTGAATACATCAAACAATCAGTCTCGGTCATCTCATGTATGAAACAAAATAACTTACGGTCGACTGAAGCAACGGCAATATTCCTTCTAGAATTGACACAGTGATAGATTTCAGTTTTTCAGTGGAATCTGATGAGTTTGTCTGCCTCTTTGCTTCCAAATTGAATAATTCTAACCAATGAGCAAATGCTTGCAGGCAAGAAATCCCGTGGGCTTGGCTGAAACGAAGATGGTTGCAAGTAAGTTGGGGGTTAAATTAAACGGCAATAAAAATAAGAGCAGGCATTCAACTCTTGTTCATGAGGGTAATTTCCTTAGTCTCTCGAGCTCCCATCATTCATTTCAGGCCTGAGACTGAAACGTGTTCATTTATTGGCTAATTCCAAGCATCAAATACTGACGTATCAGTGCAGATTGGTGCAACTACAATAACAGAATCTGTTGAAGAAAAACTTCTTGGTGTAACGCTGGATAAGAAGCTAGATTTCAAGAACCACGTAAACACACTTTGTAAAAAAGCTGGACAGAAGCTGCATGCACTTGCACGTATTTCAGACTATGTGGATGTTGAGAAACTGAGGGTTATGATGAACGCTTTCGTTATTTCTCAGTTTAGCTACTGTCCACTTGTCTGGATGTTTCATGATAGGTCGGTTAATAAGAAAATAAACAAAATCCACGAGAGAGCTTTGAGAATCGCATACAAGGATAGTTGTTCAAATTTCGAGGAATTATTGACGAAAGCAAATACAGTGTCCATTCACCACAAAAATTTACAGTTGCTTGCTACTGAAATTTTTAAAACTCAAAGGAATCTTAATCCAAGATTCATGAATCAAATTTTTGTAGAGAAAGATACTCCATATACCCTTCGTGGTGGCAGAAATATTTTGGCACCAAAACCAAACACGACAGGGTATGGTCTTGAAAATGCACGTTTTCTTGGAGCGAAGATATGGCATACAATGCCATCTTCCTTAAAAGAGTCCCAGACACTGAACAGCTTAAAAAAAGGCATTAAAAACCATCAGTTTGATTGCAACTGTAGATTATGCAAACGATTTGTTTTGAATTTAGGGTTTTTATGATGTAACTGATATCCTCTTTGTAGATAGATTTATCAACAACGTGTATTTAAGTTTGGTTGGCATTAATTAGCTATGTAATTAGCTAGACGAGAAGCCAAAGTTAAATAAAGCAATTATTATTATTATTATTATTATTATTATTATTATTATTATTATTATTATCGGCATATAATTTGGCTTGTTTTTTCTGACTCAGACTTCAATCAGTATTTTTTAAGTGCCAACAGCAAGAGAAAACTTCTGGCAAATACTTCTATAACTCAGCACAACTTTCAACAACAAAAACATAATTATCTTCATTCAGGCAGGCAAGAACCTAACACAACCACTACATAGATCCAAAAAAAAAGTGTACTGTCGCCAACTATAATAGACCTTTGAGCTACTCGGAAAAGTCTGGCCTAAGCGACATTTAAAAATACTTTGTAGAAAGCTGAAGAACTCTCGGAATGTCCGTTACAATGATAAGAAGATGTGAAGGTGAATGTGAAAGTGAAGTTGCGTTTTTCAGCGCCAAGCGCTTGGATCGCAGAAATAGAGCAGACCTAATCGAGTCCGCAACCCCTTGTCATGACGCCCAATTGGTGGATTCCTACCGGGTATTGAAGCCACTCCGTCTGACTTTTCTAGCTGCAAAGTCAGAGGATTACACCACTGCACCACAACACCTTCAAATGTCGCTGTAACACCACCCGATCAAACGTTCATACAAAAAATATCGCTCCAGCCATATTCTGTTTCAAATCATTTTAGGATAAAACGTGTAAACACGTACGTTATGTTGTAGTGCACAGGCATAATTTATCAAGAAAACGGCATTTGAAATAGCGAGCACCAAATGTCTCAACTGTACTCACACGTTGATGAAATCTTGTCCCAGTACTTCTCGTTGGGCGCTTTTTATTGAGTATAACTTGTAATATGTTCCAAACATCACAACCTGACATATTCTGTGGAGAAAATGAACTTCATAACTTAGAAACTGATGCAAAGATAAATACTTTATTTCAAGAGTAGCTGTAGCACTTGCAGTGAGATCCTGTGTTATCAACTGTAGCAAAGCAACAATACATCCCTGTTCCTTTTCTGCGGTAAAATGTTCTAAATGTGGCAAAATAGATATGTTCTACTAAAAAACGTAATAAGTTTTTACTCCAGAGGGCGCTTGATCATTTGAATAAACTGCATTTTTTAGCCTGCAATTTGCAGAAATTTCTACGAGAAATTTGTGATTAAAAAAGTGTAACAAGATGGCCAACAAAACGTTTATCAAATAACGATGGCAAATTTTGTTTCTTGAATAAAACCTTTTCACATCAAGCTAACATAAAGTAGAAAATCCCAATAAAGCAATGTAGAATCCCAATAATTTTTGCAGCTTGTTAGACAGTAAACATTTCATACCCACCAAAACCAATTCTAGAGACTTTCAGTACATGATAAATTGCTACCAAAAGCGAGGGGTGTATCACTCCAAAAATCCTCGTACACCTTGCCAAAAATCCGAAAAGATCCGCAAGAACCTTTCCGAAAATCCACAAATCCACACATATATCAGGGAATCCAAAAATCCGATCTACCTCAAAAAAGGGCGATGAATCGTAAATAAATCCAAGAAAGAGCGTCGATCTCAGGACTGATGAGTAATGAATCTGGTAAAAAACCAAGTTTTGAAGAAGAATGAATGGAGGAAGTGACTCGTGAATACCACTGATGAGTGTGGATGGGAGGCATTAATGATGGGAGGATGGGACATTTTGTTATTATTGTTGTTGTTGTTGTTTCTGGTGTTGTTGTAGTTGTTGCCCCAGCTTGGAGGAACCAAAATTGTTGTAGTTGTGCAGTTTGCTTACATGCATTTCCCAGTACTTAAGTTCCTAACTTTTTGATCACCTGAGAGTTTGTCATCCCTGTAGATTTTGATGGAGGGAAAAGTCATGATAGAAGGATGAAAAGCTCCGAAAAATCCGCTAAAAATTTGGAAAAATCCGCAAATCCGGTCCCAAATTCGAAGGATTTTTAGATCCGAAAAAATCTCGTACGCCTTTTCTAGGAGTGATACACCCCTCGACCAAAAGGATACACTCTGCATCAGCGAATTCATCTTACAAGCACCTTTTCTATATACATACCAAATCGTCAAAACAGCTGATTCAATTCAACCTAATTCTCCTTTATACCCTACTCACACTGATACGGAAAACAGGCTCTGTGTAAACTAACTTAAATTTCTACCAATCAAATGCATTCGATTGGTCGAATCAGCCGATTCCAACGCAAATGTCGATAACCAGGTTAAAGAGATACAATCGCAATTTTTTTTGTCTGAAAATCTCAACTAGATCCTCATGCATAAACTAGAGACCTTGTAAATTCCGAAAATATATGTAGATTTTTAGAATGACTTCTAGAAACAGTAACAGTAACAGTAACAGGAAAACAGTAACAGGAAAAGAAAAATGACGTATTTGTACCCATCCTTTTCTGCGGCACGTGCGCATAGACAATAGAAAGACAATGGACCATTTCTTGTGTTGCAAAATCTTTACTTAAATCTCGGTCAATTAAATTTTCAGCGATTGTATCTTAAGTATGGGCACGGGGTATCAGAAACCGATCTAAAACATACCTTTCAACGACAACCTGGCCATCAGCTAATTTCCGATTGAAGTTTTCATCCCCTGCGAACAAATGAGCCAGCCTGCCTATTGCTTGTAGGAAAGTGCCAGTATCTCGCAAACAAATATGAAGACTCTGAATTTCAGCATCAGTTGTGAGGTTCAATCTTCTTGCTAGAAAACAAGGACATTGTAAATTGTTACTAGATGCCGCAGTAAATTATTGATACCAATCTCCTCGAGGTTCATGTTTTTAAATGTCATATATAAGATACATCCTAACATAAACTCTACTCATAAAATAACATGAGAAAAAGGCAAATTTTTTTGTGACTTGCAACATTTCAAATGTTTATTAACTCAATACGATCTTAAATAATCTTCGGTTTTCGCTTTGAAAAGATAATAGACATGTAGACATTGCCCTGATTAAACGAATATAATAAGAATGTGTTAAGAATAATAAGGTCGTACCACATCTCCAAAATAAGGGCGAAATTGCTCCGTTTCCTCTTCTTTGATACAAATAACATTTGGGATAGCATGCAATGCAAGGACCGACTCCTCAAAAGAAAAGTCATTCCAAGAACAATTGAAACATTTCCACGTATACTTCTTTTCAAAAGTAAAAACTATAGGTCAAAGTTGAAAACTCTTTTGCAAAAATACCTGTGATATCAAATCATGGCTTGGTCTTTTTTCAGAACCTCTGGTTTCAGGTGAACTACAAATTTTGACTTTGTGAACTTATATCTCCGGTGTTTGGAGGACGAATTTAAAATGCAAGGTATGAGCATTTAAGTTGAAGATCAACAAAAGTAGCTATGGACTCAAAAGTCCTGATAATTTATCGTTTTGTTCCCTTGCTTAGTCAAAAGGGAGTACTTTTCTCAGACACCCCGTATACTCTTCATTTTATCAACAGTCATACAAACCCTATGCTTGTGCTTTAAAGATGGCATAGTCAGGCTACAAAAGCAATCAGCCTTACCTGAGTGTGTGGGGTCTGATATATGACTAGCTAAACCAAAATAAATATCCAAGTTTGGCTGCAGTATTTCCATCTGAAATAACATCAAAAAGAAAAATGAGTACTTTCCAGAATAGACCGCAAACATATGCAGTGCCAATCGCCGTTCGTCAACAGTTTTCGATGAAAGATTTATTCATTCATTCATTCATTCATTCACTCACTCACTCACTCACTCATTCATTCATTCACTCACTCACTCACTCACTCATTCACTCATTCATTCATTCATTCATTCATTCATTCATTCATTCATTCATTCATTCATTCATTCATTCATTCATTTTTACTTATTTAGGCACGGTAGGCCCGTCAGTCCACGAGAACTGCTTTTCAGGGGGCCGTGGAAAAGAAGGCAAAGGCTGTAGCGCATGAGACTTAGACGCTTGCCTTCAGAGAGGGTTGGGCTAAGTAATGAAGTTATCATGATGAAGGAAAAGTTAAACACAAATACTACAAACTATTTCACGTTAAATGATCATATTATAAACTATTTCACGTTAAATGAATAATGTAGCTAAAAAATAACCTAATAAGCCTTGTTTTATAAGCAGAAAACAACACAAATTTCCATATGCAAAAGTTGAGAAGTCTATATCATCAACAAACCCCGGTATTTGAAAGAATTATCACACAGGATAAGGCTTGTTTTTCAAAAAAAGAAAAACTCATGAGAAAAACAACACTGGGAGATTCTCTTGCAAAATCTGATGGTGAAATAAAACTAGCTCGAAAATGTGATTAAGGATATCTGAAATCGAAAGAAAGAGGCAAGAAGAAAGAATATGCACAGTCAGCAAAAATTTTCATGCATACCACTTTGATGATGACTTCATCAGACAAAATTTCCGCAATCTTGGACACTACCTCCAAACATTCTCTGATATATTTCCCTCTTTCAGTTTCGCTCTGAAATGAAGATATTCAATGAAAGCTTTAAAGATATTACGGCTCAGATGTTGTATAAAAGTTTCTGCTAATCATTGGAAAGGGTTGGCAGTGTTTTCTTTTCATAACAGAGTATATTTTCTACCTTTTAAAAAGTATGTCAACAAATTCTAACACGATGCCGGAGTCCTTTCTTCGAAAACTTTTTCGTTTTCTTTGAAAGATTTCTTGATTTTGACATTGCTGGAGAAAAACAGAAGTGGCTGGTTTTGAGGCAAACACTTATTTTGCCTTTTCTCAGCTGTAAATCAGCAACCACTTGTCAGATTGACTCAAACCAGATCTCAAAATCTAAGTTGAAGCCTGACCTATGCAAAAGTGTAAAAATGGAGATGATTGAGTATACAGCTCCTCCGCAAACGGGGCAAAATTATCTTGGGACATCCCGTACACTTAATTGATACAAAATGAGCTTTCCAACCCTTTAACACGAGAAAAACTTTGAAATTCTGCAAAAACCCCATGAAAGGAACTGTGAATTAAAAAGCTGGCTAATTTCTGACATATTAAGCAACCTTTATTTAAGAACCGTTATATGAATACACAAGGACAAAATAAGGCCTGTTACAGAAAATCGCTGGCTTTCTTTCATGTGTTTCTACTGTAGCACATACCTCATTTTCGACACGCTCGTCTTCCAAATCATCCAACTGGCTCTCATTGTATCGCATTTGCAACTTTAGGATAACCTTTTGCAGCAATTCCATCAGTATTGCAGAGTACCTAAAAGTAATTATTGAAAGGTCTAAACGTCAGCAAATGAGCTCATCGACAAGAGAACTGCCGATAACATTTCATCTGAAGTTTACCTGAGAAATTTTGTCTGAATTTTGGTCTCAATGTTCAGAAGTTCTCGTTTATTCAGATATAAATATTTCCAATATATCTTACATTTAACTATACCTATTCTAATTACTAGACAACACTACAGGCACGATACCCGTATAGTAAAAGCTGCAACAAAACATCATTTGACAGATTGGTGATTTGTAGAATATAGTCCTTGGTCTTGGAGAATAATTATTTTGAATTTAATGATAGGATTTATAGGCAGAAATTGGGCACGGCTATAGGCACGAAGTTCGCTCCGGCCTATGCCAATCTCTTCATGACCCGGTTGGAAGAGAGGTTGTTGGATGCTTCACCTGACAAGCCCCTCATCTGGATGAGATTCATCGACGATGTTTTCTTCATCTGGATGCACGGGGAAGAAAAGTTGAAGTTGTTCATCAATCATCTCAACAGTAGCCACGAAACAATTAAGTTTACTAGCGAGCAATCACGGGATAGTATCAGTTTTTTGGATGTTCAGGTTAGCGTGGGGGAGGGGGGAGTCCTTTCGACAGACTTGTTTTGCAAGCCTACTGATACACATCAGTACTTGCACAAGAAGTCTTGTCACCCCTGGCACACCAAGAAGGCGATCCCCTATGGTCAGGCACTTAGGTTTCGTAGGATATGTTCGGAGGATCGCCAGTTTCAGGAGAGAGTAGGCGAGTTAGCTGGATGGCTTAAGGATAGGGGCTACGAAGAGTCTTTAGTTAATGAGCAAATAGATAGGGTACGTAGGTTGGATAGGACGACTCTTCTAGCAAATTCGGGAAATAGGACCAATACCCAAGGGAGGGGGGAAAGGGTACCACTTGTTGCGACATACCATCCAGCACTCAATGGTTTGGGGAAGGTGGCCGGGAGACTCCATCCTATGCTCACAAATTCGGAGGAGCATGGGAAGGTGTTTCCTGAGCCACCTTTAATAGCATTTAGGAGATGTAAGAACCTTAAGGACATACTCGTTAGGGCTAGGCTGAATAATGAGGGAAATGGGGGGACTGATAAGAAGGGATGTTCTCGTTGTGGTAAATCTCGTTGTCAAGTGTGTAATGTCATGAGCAATAGTGAGCATTTTCATTCGAACATAGATAGCCGGGAATATAGGATAAATTATTCGTTTAATTGTGACTCGTCAAATTTTGTGTATTTGTTGGAATGTACTGTTTGTGGTGTACAATATGTCGGTAGCACCTGCACGCCTTTTAGGCTTAGGTTTAATAATTACAAGGCGTGTAGTCGTAAGTTTAATTCGGGGGCCTCAGTACCCCAGGTGGAATTCTTCAGACATTTTACTGAAGAAGGCCACCACGGGTTTCTGAAGGATATTAGCGTAAAGATAATCGATAGGCTAACGGGGGGAACTAGGTTGCGGGAAAGCTTCTGGCAATATCGGCTGGATTGCTTTGCCCCTAAGGGTTTAAACACTAGGCAGGTTGATACATAGATTTCATTTTTGTTATAATTTTGGTTGTTGTGTTGTTTTGATTTTAGCACTGAGCTTTTCGTAAGGGACACACGCTGTTTTTTTTAGGGTTTTCTGTTCTGCCAATCCGCTCTCGGATCTTTCTATTGTTTGTTTTGTTGTAGCATGCGATCTTTTTCAGCTTCGACGAGACAGACACAGCCACCGACTTCAGCAGTTCTTAACTCTTCGCTTTCTTTTATCTTTCTCCCGCCACTTTTGTATTACCAGCTGCTTTTACACATTTTAATTACGCATTGTAATAGGTAGGACCCGCTTAGGCTATTGTTTTGTATTGTTTTTGTAATTCATTATCTATATGTATGCTCCATCTGATTTTAAAAGTTATACTGATGAAGGCTTTGGCCGAAACGTTTACAAGCATGTGTTTTTTCTGAGTACATATATATATATATATATACATATATACGCCTACAACCCGATACGAGTATAACACAAAACAACGAAGAGTAATTAAGTCCAAAATACACAACTAAAAAGTTCGAGAAGACTACCATGGATCTTGCCTATCTTCTTTGGTGTCTCTTCTCCCTCATCCGTTGTTTATTAACTCTCCGCTTCTCATCTGATTTGTAGAAACGGTCGTAATAATTCAATAATTCCAGCAAGAAGATCTTGACGTTGAACATCATAAGAAGGGCAGAGCAACAAAAAGTGATCTATCATTGGCTGACAAAAATAAAGCTAAAAGCTACATCATACCTTCCCTCCAGCCATTAAGTGTTATTGGAAAGAAAAGTTTTGAGATGATCTACGTCATTATAAGCTAAGATCTCGACAACAACGAGTTTCGAAAAATTTGCCTCTTTTATTTGGAGAGGCATAGCGTTGCAAAGTAACCTGAATGATCTACAAGTCTTGCAAAACAGAAGTCTTCGAATATTTCAATTCAAAGATCGTAAATATTCAACAAATGTAACTCACAAGGAATGTAACATCCTGATTTATATGAATTTAAGATCGTAAAATTCATGCAAAATATGCATTACAATGAAGGAGAACTACCATCAGACTTCAAAGGAAAATTTGGAAAAAAGAAAACCAGTCATAAATATCTAAATCGTCATAGTAAAGACTATAAAATTATTCGAGTAAACAAAACATAAGGTGATGAAATGATATACAATAAGGAACGACGTTTGTGGAATGAACTTCCCTCTCCAATTAAAGATATCTCAAGCCCTTATACCTTCACTAAGAAACAAAAGAAAAGCATTATTGACAAATATTAACTAAAAATATATTTGCTATCATACCCATGCTTTTGACTTTGTAGAGTTTCTTAATGCTTCTCAAACATAGTACTACAGTTTCTTAAAATTTTGGCCATCTTAGTATTAGTTTCTTATAAACCAGTTTCTTATAGAAAAAAAAACGTGTATCAAATGCAATAAACGGAGATGCAACACTACAAATACTTTAAAGTGTTCAGCAACATTCACATTGTTAACCAAAGATTTAACAAACGAAACATACTTTTGGTGGTTGTTATCGTTGATCCCATTTTTCCCTTTGCTGTTTTGAATCTTCTCTGTCAGGTAATCTAGAAATGTAGTCCAAATATCCAAACAATGGTAAAATCCTTGCACAGTTGGCTAGAAAGCAAAATTAGTTTATGAGTAAATCTAGCAGCAAAAATGGCCGATTTATGCTCTACCTGGTTCCAGTTATCATTAAAACAACAGCGACAGCAACAACAATAAAAGCAATAACAACATTTTTTATTTTTGCTCAAATTAGGACTTATGGACTTTCATATAAAAATTTGAGACGGAAATAAACATGTTTCGGTGTGCACTCTGAAACGAGGCTTGGGTGTAGTCTCAGAAGCGAGGCAAACCACCCTCAACAGTTGGAAATTCTCATTGCCTCGGTGAAGTTCGTGGAAGCTAACTGGCCTTAGAATTGAGGAACTCCTGGTTCAGAGTGAAAGGTTTGTTGATTCTTGCATCAAGGAAACATTAATCTGGATACTTGCGGCTTTTTTCAAGGCTACGTCACTGTAAACTTGAACTTTGAGGTGCTTTAGCATTGGAGGCTCGAGCCGCCAACTTAGGCCGCCCATCCGTCATTACTTTGAGTTCATACAGTGCTGCTATGATTTCTATATCTAGTTATGAAATCGATAGGGGACAGTTTCGTCCCAATATTGAATGTGAAAGACCATGAGTCGTAGTTTGAGCCTCCATCAGCATATCAATAGCAATAACTACGAAGATGCAATCAGTCTTCTTTACCATTTGTAAACGAATAATTCGACATCATGCCATTTGCTTTTTATATAAATTAAACATTTTCATTATCTGAATCATGTGGAAACGATTTTTAGTTTGAAGACATGAAAACAGGACGCTTTAAGACCAGTAAGAAACAGAAAATTGCAAAAAGAAACATGTCATGCAGCACTTCCGATAAATAATTTAAACTTATCAGCTTTTGAAGGGGAGTGGTAAAGCTGACTACATTTTCTCTTTGCAGAATAGACGACCAAAACAGACTGAAAGAGGGGGTTCTCGTTGGAAACGTCATATTTCAAGGTATCATAATGAATCACCGTAAAAGCTCTAGTAAGCCCCCGGGGGGGCTATTTAGTTTTGGGCACTCCAGAGGGGGCTTATTAGAGAAGGGGAGCTATTCACAAATCAACATGCAAGTTTGTAGCAAAATATATGGAAAATCGTTGGTAATTTCTGGAATTGGATATAAATGGGGGGGGACTTAATAGAGAGGGGGGCTTATTTGAGCTTTTACGGTACTTGTAAATTCCCACTATGATCAGACATATAACACATGAAATTTAATTCGAAGATTCTTACCTGCAAAGACGTATACTTGACAAGCAAACTAAGCAGCTCTGCAGTGGGGAAATGATTATTAGGCTCAAACCTTTTCAGATGAATGCTGACAAACAATGAAAGAAATTCAGTGAACTTCTCCAAATAGCTGTGAACGAAAGAAGAGAAATTATTATGAATTTGCAGTGATTTACGGTCGCACCAACGCTTGCTAAAAACGCGCCAAGAGTACACAAATTCTTCACGAAAAATCTGACGCTAAAAAATGTTGAGATACAAATGTTCTTGTGCACTTTGCCAGTTCTTGAAGGGTCTTTTTTAACGAGTATGGTTTGCAAATGCCATGTCTTGGATGGAACGTGCTGAACATGCTGGTTTACACTGACCTATGAACGGTTCATAATGACATTTTACGTCTAATCTTGCCTTTTTGCGCCTTCAGTAGTCTTTCTGTTTGTGAGGCTTTGTGAATGCTGGTTTGACCTAAATGTCATTCTTATTTACCTACGGAATACCGCTGCATGGCACAAACATCTCAAGATGTGAAGGAGCTCGTGAAGACTGGTAAATAAAATATGCTTCACAGCCATTCGGTACCAGGCTTCTCTCTATCGTCCTTCAGCCCAACTCAAGGTTTACGTTTCTTGTATCAGACTTCTTATGAAGTATATGTGTACTCCTATGCTACTTGAAATATTCCAATATACCAACAACAGCCCTGACGCAAGCTTTGATGCTCTAGAAACATTTCACGGTGAATGCAACTATAATTTGTAACTTACCCGTAAATAACTTACGTGTTATTCGCATCAATATTGCTCCAATCAAACGTTGCTATTGGAGAGAACACAGATAATAAATCCAGGCTCCCTTCATGCTAAAAGTGCGACCAAAAACGTATTGAGCATTGCTCTCTTGCATGGAGTACTTGATTACCGAGGGCCTTAGAAAGTAACAGAAAAGAGGTTTTCATAAGGTTTTAAACGCGATGCAGTTTTAATTGGATGGAAAAACGAGGTTTTGGTTACTATAAAACTTAAAGAAAAATTGATATGAAAATAAGGCACTCAGCTATTGGTCGCACTTTTGTGTCTGTCAGTAGTATCAGTCTGTGTTTTGACTTAGAACGGATGATTAACATCGTTCAACTGATAAACTGGTAGGCTGCTAACCCTAAACACCAACTTTTCCATTTAGTTATCTATTGGAGCCCATTGTTGTAGACTTATGATGATCAGTCCCTTGTATCCCTGCGGAAAATCTTGCTTAACTGGGACTCATAATGAAACAGTGAAAAACCTGGTCCTATTTTCTGCAATCATCAATGGAATTATGATGGAATCACGGCTTCGAATCTCAATCCCGTGGGAGTATTCAATTCTTCAATGAATCGAAAATTCTATCACATTAACACCGTAGCAATAGTAATTCATAAATCTCGCGATCTGATTGGTACTCAAGGAATCGGGGAGTTTGGGCCTAAATAGGGCCATGTTTTTCAGAGTAATATTACGAGTCTCTGTTGACCGAAGCACCATCATCAAGTCAAAGAGGACAGGGAAACAAGAGACTCATCGTCATAAGTCTACCAGTGTTGCTCACATGGGGTGTCTTACCTTTTGTTCTGACATCTAAGCCTTGTGAAATTCAGTTTCTCTGGTCACCGTGGAGCAATCTCCTGTTCTGCAGTAGTGGGTGCGACTACAGGGCAGAGTTTATCTACCGACCTTGTTCAAACTTTTGCTACTCCCAAGCATAAATGTATGTTAACAACATGGCTGCACAGACAACTTTATTTGTACATTTGCTAACCTTGGAACAATTCATCAACAAAGCTTACTCAACACACAAGTGCTCAAATACTGTACAAATTAAACTCACTTTTCATCAAGTTTTGCAAGAATCCCAGTTCTATCTTGAGTTGAACTTCCTTTCGTCAGTTGTTGTAATAATGTGAATGTCTGTTGAAACATCTTTATCAGAAAGTTTTCGTATTCAGCTGGGAAATAATTCTTTGAGATGATTTCATTGATGCAACTCATTGCCAAACAACCTAAAAAATTACAATGACAACTCATTGTAAGTCAATCTATCCATCCTTCTTGCCTGTAAGCCCTCCAAAACAGGGATGTGACACATCCAAATCTATCGCGACTGATCATTTGAGAGGGACGTGCCATGGCCTGATGAAATGGCAAGTATAAAGTTATATCCATAATTTCAAAGCTTACCAAAATGCATCTAACCATGGTCTGATCTAACGTCCTTGTTTCACCAACATGCTAAGATCCTCACACCCCCTCCCCCCGTTTCGAATAGCAAGAATCAGCTACAGTAAAGTCCCGCCTTTAGGAAACGTTACCATAAGAACCTCAGGCCTGATTTCGCTGAATGAAGTACATCTCTACAAGAAACTATCCACGCTGATTCATGTTCAGTTTCTTTTACAATGGTACACAGTGATATTATATGGCATATATTTGAATATGTCTCCAATAGGTCTCAATTCTCTAGAAGCAAGATTGAAAGTTTTATGCCCAAATTGTTATGATTTTCAAGAAACTTTCAGTACTGGCCCAAACTATCAGTTTCTTGTACAACTGTGCATATTTTTAAAATGTTTTCTTTGCAATTTTGACAGCTGTTTGGAATATAAAAATGTTTCTTTTACCATGGTATACACACCCTGCTCTGAAGAAGTGTATCTTAGCATAAGAAACCAATCAGGCTGTTTTTGTGAAACGAGTTTCTTAAAGGCGGGGCTTTACTGTACTCCAAAACTGTGTTGGGTATACGTCCATCTGTTTGTCAAAGCGTGGATGGTATTGCAGTGGAGTATCAAGTGAAAGGAGCATCCAGTAGCAATTTTACAAACTTTATATAACGATAAAGGTTTTTAAAGTACACAGACAGTAATCTGTACGGGTAAAAAATTGCCCTCTGTCAGAAAGCCCAGCATTCCATGTAGTACGCTTTGTGATATACTGTCAGACAGAAAATGCAGGTGCTATGTCTAGACTTAGTACACCAGCCATTCAAAACGCAATAGAGAAGAAAACAAGGGCTCTATCCTAAATCTAGACTGTGCACAGGCCTTTAGACTGCGTTCACACGATGCCGGTAGATTTTGAAAACGATGAAAAATGTGACGGTAGCGAAATTTGAGCCGGAACCATTTGAAAACGGTCGGAAATTTGCCGGTAAAAAGCTCGTTGCAAGACTTTGATGCCAAATAAGTGTACCCTAAACCCTAAGAATCGTTCAGTCTCGTTCCAAAGCGTCTGAAAATGTTCTATTTTCATCAATTTTAAGTGTTTACACGATGCCGTTTCCAAAATGTGCCGATTAGAGTTCCGTTTTCAAAATCTGCCGTTTTCAAAATCTGCCGGCAAAAAATGTGCCGTATTCGTGTGAACAGGAGGCCTATCCGTCGAATTTTTCATCGTTTTCAAAATGTGCCGGCATCGTGTGAACGCAGTCTTAGTCAAAAACAAAATCCTAAATCAAATAAGAAATACAAAATTCAGGAGCTCTTACCTATTTCATTACTTTTGTGTTCACTGCTACCATTTGAAAGTGCTGAACAACCATATCCGGCATAAAGGAAAAATTTCGCCACAAGATTCGGAGATAACACACTTGATAAAGGCATCCAGCTGAAAAACTGATTGATACAACTAAGAGCGGCAATAACAACATGCTCTGAAGCCAAATCCAACGTCGGAGGCACACTCACAAGTTCTGATTTTAGTGCGTTTGGAGATAACCAAGCATTCGTCGATGTAACTGGCGAGGCTGCTAAGCCAAGTAATGGAGATACACTTCTGTTGTGAGTCGGTGATCCACACGGTGATGAAAAGGGGGAACGATTATTCGGCGAGGGGGGTGGTGTTACTGTATTTGCGGTGCTTTTAAATTTCATCAATATTGTATCTAATATTTCCATTATTCTGGTAATAGTAGCCTCTGACTTTTCGAGAAGTAATGTTTTCAATTCTTGTTTACGATTTGTGTTCAAGTCCTCTCTTGGTGATATGAATTCTTCTGAAGTAATCTGCAGCATTGAAAGTCCAAGTGTGACTGTTGCTTCATTTCGCAAGAACTGAAAATGCATGAAAATAGTTCGTAAGTTTCTCTCTATAATATGATCAACCTTGTTCCGAGGACCATAGGTTCCAAATCTTTAAATCGACGAAAAAAAGCGGGTGTAAAATTCAGTGACCCATTTCTTTAAACTGAATGACTTGAAAGAAACTTTAGCCACTTTTCTAGAATTCTACCGTTGGATTTTTCAGAAATCTTGAATATTTGTCGAAATTACAACCTATTTTAACTTTCAGCTCATTTTATGATGTGACGTCATCAAATTTCTAAATCACAAACCAGAAGAGTGAAAGAGTTTTGCTTGATACCATATTGTAGACATTCATTAACTATGGTATTCTTGAAAATTATTTGATCTTTCGTCAACGGGTTTAGAAATTACGACAGTTTTAAGTTTCTTTCGAAAATTTTCTTGAATTCTTAAAAAAGAAGAAAAACACTGTAATTTTGAAAAAATTGAAGACTTCAGAAAAGTCCAACGGCAGATTTACTGTAAAATAGTTCAAATTTCTTTGAAGCCATTCAGTAAAATTAGAATTTTACACCCAGCTTTTCAAAGATTTGAAACCTATGCTGTTCCGAGGCCCAGTTTCCAACGTCAGTACTGACCCTCGTACCACCACCGCGATCAAATTCGCAATTCTATTGGCTATTCGATAACAATAGGCTCACTAATCATTCCAAAGAGTTATTGCTTGGCTTTGGCGAGAAATTTGTCAACTTTGGAACGCTGTCACGGGAAAACATGACAAAGGATTGAAAAAAGGATTGTTGGTATATTTAAATGTTATGTCTGTGCACCAGTTGATGGGGTTTGAGTCCTATCCGTCTGCGCATGTAGGAGAAATTAGCTATATTTGGTCATTTTGGGGACCATTCCTATCGATTCCCAATTAAAAAATGGTCCTATTTTAAATGATTGTTAAGAAAAATATGTTTTATGTATAGGGCTGGTGAGGAGTGGCGTCAAATGGCAAAACAAAATGGTGTCAAATATACCACGATTTCGGCAACCGGTACCATGACCCAAATAGATTGGCGTAGACTCCTTTCGGGGCATGGGGACGAGGTTGTGATATGATAAAATTTGAAATACAACAAAAAAAACAACTCAGTTCTACCACAGGGAAACCAGATTGCATGTTAACTTTTGCATTTGTTGTTTGATAATCTAT
This sequence comes from Aurelia sp. 3 sensu Dawson et al. (2005), assembly GCA_964020215.1. Classification (NCBI taxonomy): domain Eukaryota; kingdom Metazoa; phylum Cnidaria; class Scyphozoa; order Semaeostomeae; family Ulmaridae; genus Aurelia; species Aurelia sp. 3 sensu Dawson et al. (2005). The sequence continues at coordinate 27,062,858 of OZ026573.1, read as the reverse complement.
ATCATTTTTCATTAATTTTGTTATTTGGTAATTACTTCTAGTTTCTATTTAACTTCATTTCTTGTTCATTTTCCGTGACCTCTAATGTGCCGTACAGCGAGCGCATTTCCTCTCTCGCTTCAGGCTCACTCGCAGTAAAAGTTCACTGCGCAGCACAGCAGAAGTCACGGAGAATGAGTAAGAATGGAGTTAATTACCAAATAACGAAATAGAAAATAGAAGAAACTGCCAAATGACGAAATCAATGAAAAATAATATAGATTATCAAACAACAAATGCAACAGTTAACGTTTAATCTGGTTTCCCTGTGGTTCTACCTACTGTTCAGATAGAGGCAAAAAACATAATGTTATCAAGTCGCCTCCAAACTCAAAAGATCAAATTAACTAGTACTTTACAAGAAAATGATAAAATGCATTACTTAAATTTATCTTAAAAAATTATCTTACTTAAAGGACGATACATAAACAAAAAAAAAAACACTGTAACTATAAAGCCTTAGTTCTTAAGTGAAACATCTTGAGCCTCCAATGAAAGCAAAATTACTTTACAAGGTGAGTTTCACAGCTGCATATGCCCTAACGGCATGCAATAGAGTGAGGACCCAGTTTTCTTGTTTTGGAGAACTCTTCAACTTTAGAAATTCTGCAGTTTCAGCAAGACAATCAAACATCGGAATAAATAGTTTCTTTCATTATTTCATTATCCCGGCAGAATTTTGTTTCGGTTACCAAACCGGTAAATTTTGTAATTCTGCCGTTTTCAAATTCTGCGGGGATCGTGAAAACGCACATTGCCGGCAGAATTTTATGGCAGTTTTGTCACGAGGCTAATATTTTTAATGCTCCCCTTAGCCTAATTGTTGTCGTTGTTTAATCTATTTTGTTTAACTATTGATGTCAGTTGTTATTGTCTATGGAATAAGCATAAATTCTACAGGCATCGTGTAAACAGGAGGCCAAAACGGCACTTTTTCATGTCGCTTTCAAATTCTACCGGCATCGTGTAATCGGGAGCTCAGTTTCCAAGGCGGCATAAGATTCTGTCGTTTTCAAATTCTACCAGCATCGTGTAAAAAGGGTCCCAATCGACTCATTCTCTTCATCAAACTTTGCTATGGGATTTCGGGAAACTTCTGTATCGTGTGCGCCTTCTTTATTTCAGTGCTAACTAGTATAAATGAAATGTTAATTAATTGTCCCAACGACAAGCGTGACTGACTTATTCACTGACATCGAGCCCCTATTAAGGTTACAAAGTTGGACTTTGTAGTAAAAAAATGTATTAAAGATGTCGTTGGATCAAGACTGTTTCTAGAACACGTAAAACTTCTAATTTTACTTACTTGAAGGAAAGATCTAATTGTCTTACTTGAAGGATATTATGGTAAAAATCAGGAAAGAACTGAGGCCAGTCCAGTCTTCCGATATTAACATAAACTTTGGCTAATTTCTTCTGAATGTACATTGGGCATGACATATGGTGTGACATCAGAAATTGTGAGCTAAATCTTCGTATTTCTTGCTTTTCGTCTGACTGCATACCATACCATCTTTGATTCACTAGTTTCTGAAATTTAACAAGTTCAGTTAAATGGGTAAACGAAAGGAGACAAAAAGTGTATAACTGACATTAAAACATGGGACACATAAAGTCAATCATTACAAAAATATACATTTCTATACCGGAGGGGGGGCAGGTAGTACCTGATATGTTATCATGCTTGTAAAAAAACGTGGAAAACGGTGCTTTCTTCAAAGTAGGCACGGACCCACACTTGCATGTGCTTGTTTGTTTCAATTTGTTTTGAGTGGGCTTGTCAGGCTTTCTAGCTACCGAAAGCTAATTTAGGCCCATTGTCGATGCCGCATCCAGGCATGGGACCCCTAACTGAACGTCCCTTCCGAAGAACGACGAGGTGAGTTTTGAGGTCAGACCTCCGAGGTCACCCATCCAGACTTTGACCTCACTCGACCGAGCTTAACTTCAGCCACCTGACGAAAACTGTATAAGCCACTCGGCCACTCATCCCGTTGGGTGCTAATTCAAGCATAATTTCAAAGAGGGTGTACTTTTTCATCTGATAAATCAAAAACTCATATGCAATGACTTTTTAACCGAATTCTCTAAAATAGAATTTTTAAGGAATCAAAGAACTTAGCTGACTAGCAATAGATGAGGTAGGTGGTCGGGAGCAGTGCAGTGCCCTCCTCTCCAGATCACGCCAACAGTATCAATATTTTAGTGACTGAATTCTGATCCATTAAATAATTTTGTTGCTATGAATTTTAAAAAGTAAGAACTTTTTTATGGCTCACCCTCTGAAAGTGATTCAGATTCTCTACCGGGTGAGCCAGAAAAAAGTTCCTACCTTTGAAAATTCATAACACTAAGAGTACTTCACCGATCTGAATGATTCAAATTCTAGTCAAGAGACGAAAGATCAAAGTATTTTTGTGATTTTTCTCGATGTCTCACGAGCACTAGGTATATTGGTAAATTCAATTTTACAAATATTTTATGGTTGCAAGATGACTGAAAATGGACCTAAACATTGATCAAAGCATAAAGGAGTCCTTGCACAGAATAATGAAGGAAATGCAACTTCGCATGGGTGAGAGATATCCTCCGCACATTAATTGCCATGGGATTGAAATCTTTCGTATTTGTTTGCAAATCGATGTCTTATAACTCTTGAAGGAGGTGAAACGCCCATTGCCTATTGTTCGGTGTGAATAGAGTCCTTACACTATGATCAATGTTTTAGGCTCTTTTTCAGTCATTTTGCAGCCATGAAATTTTTATAAAGTTGAATTTACCAATACTGCTAGTGCCGCACAGTGGACCCAGGGATGGAAATAAGTCAAAAAAATTTTCTTCTATTATAGCAGCTCAAATCTTTTGTTTGAAGCACAAGAGTTGTGTCAACAAAATGCAAGAAACCCCATGTCAATATCTCTTTACTAAGAACAAATATCGTACTTTGAAGTGACAGTTTTTATCGAAGATCAGAAGTCTTGACCACTTTGGTCACATTATTTTGCAAAAGTCACCTGTCTTCACAAAATCTACACTAGTGGCACAAAATTTCTCAGATAACCTTCATTACTGGTTTCTAATGGTTTAGATAGATGGATTATTCAAAATCGTCGTTCAAAAGGCAAAACTTTATGAAGAAAACAGAAATTTTAAGGTTTTCAGAGGTAATGATCCACGATTTTCTCCCTGTTTTTAAGCTATTTTTACGAAGATGGTTTCTGTTCGCATGGAATTAGAGTCAAATCTCCACCTATGGGCCCCCTAAACCATATAATATTTGGAAAGCTCATTTAACAAGCCTTCAAATTATGTATAGCAATAAAGTATTTGGATAGCAGTTTAGAAATAAATTACACTTTATTAACGGGTACACTTACCCATTCAAAACCCGATGATTTTACCATCGTTAGCAACTGAAGTCACAAAATGACTCCTAAAAGTGTAGAATAGCTACAGAACCTTCACACATGATTTCAGATGGGTCATATTGATGGATTATTCAAAATCAGCGTTCAAATGACAAAAATTGAAGAAGAAAGTATAAAAATATTAGGGCCGTCGGAAGCACCAACCCACAGTTTTTCCCTGTTTTTAGGCTATTTTCACCCAAGTGGTTTGAGTTTGGATGTAAATTAGAGTCAGATCCCCATCCATGGGCCCCATAAACCATATGATACTTGGACTGCATATTTAATAAGCTTTCGAAGGATGTACAAAAATTATGAGTTTGGATAGCAGTTTTGAAATAATTTATACTTTTTCAAAGGCTACCTTTAACCATTAAAAAACCCAATGACTTATGGTCTCGGCAGCAACCTAAGTTCGCAAAATGATTCATACGCGGGTATGAATAGCTCAAACAACCTTTACATGCAACGATTGATTGATTGGCTTGAGAGATTACTCAAAACTGACATGCATTAGCTTCAGAGTATAAAAAGTCCTGAGAAAAATGCAAATTTTAGGGTTGTTGGAGGCAAAGAGCCATGGTTTTACCCCCGTTATAGGCAATTTCACCAAACATTTTAAATTCGCGTGTAAATTTCAGTCTAATTCTGACACAACAGATCACCTAAGCCAAACTATATTTGGCAATATTATTTCCATTTCACATGGATCTTTTGAATGTGCAACAGCAATGCTTTGCAATGCCCTCAAGTGTGATGCCTCGACAGTACTCCCAAAAGTAGATTGACAACACATGTTTTTAGCCGTAAAGTTTGTATTCCTCATCACAGCATCGTCAAACAGGCGTCAATCAAAAGATCTCAAAGAGCGGAGTTTGAAAATTGGGAGGAATTTGAGTTTTGAGGTAAGAAAAGGAGGTTTGGTCCCTTGGGAATTCTAGCAACTTTTTTGTTTTAGATCATATCAATGTCAATCTTAAATCATTTGAAAGCCCATTTCCCCTTGATTTCAAATATGCAATCTAGTTTCTCGTAAATGTCATCATTCTGGAAATATTTACCAAAGATTGAACCCTAGTGTCGGTTACTCCCCGCAGCAAATCTATCTGTGACCAGCCTGTCAAATATGGCTTATGACCTTAATAGGACAAGTGATATGAACATGCGGTCTTCAGATTTGGCATTAGGAGAAAATGGACTCACTGGTGACGTAAAATTGATGTTGCTAAGATTTGAAACAAAGAAGTTGCTAGAATTCCCTGGGGACTAAACCCCCTTTTGCTACCTCAGAACTCAAAATGGTCTCAATTTTCAAACACCGCTTCTTGAGATCTTTTGATCGATTACAAATCACCAACTAATCTTGCCGTATTACTGTTTTAAAGACTTATTTCCAAAACTTAGCATTCTAGGTCCACTGTGTGCCGGTAGTACAGTCAGAACAATCCAAAAAATACTTTGATTTTTCAGCTTTTAGCAAGAATTTGAATCATTCAAATGCGTGCAGTAGTCTTGGTGCTATGAATTTTCAAAAGTGGGAACTTTTTTCTGGCTCGCCCGGGATGTGAATAATGCTCATATTTTTAAGTCTCCTACCTCTAAAATACTGAGTGCATACATGAGAACGAATTCATTTTTAGAATTTAGTAGGAAAAAGATGCATTGTCTCCAGGCTCCTTCTTGATGGCTGAAGTTGTCAAGCACTTCCTCTGAAAGAGAAAATCCAGTCCCTCATATTGTTTTGGCAACGATTAATATTATGTAAACATGACATACAATATTTGCTGACAAAGAAAAAGGAAACGCTGCAGGTTTCATGTTTGAGATGAAGGAAAATATGGGGCCTTTGGCAACTTTTATTGATGCAATATACTTTGCAAAACTCAAACTCATAACTTGGGGAGAATTTTCAACAGATTTGTTAATCACAAAGCCAAAGTTGTTAGCCCTTTTAAAAATGCAGAGAAATCTCACTAGTGCTAGAACCCTTCATTCAAAATTTATTTGATTTTGGCATTGCAGAATGCTGTTTTTGAAGCAACCTCTTACTCTATTTTTCTTGTGCCACAAATCAGCAACCACTGGTCACATTGACTCGAACAAGGTTTCAAACACTTATGAGTTGAAGTGTTTCTTTGCAACTGTGTAAAAACAGCACAATGAAAATTACAGGTCCCCCACAGCAGCCACAAAAGCTCTGGGCACAATTCTTTCAGGACACCCTGCAGAAATCGCTTTCATTTAAAAAACCACAATTAAGTTCAATATGATGGTAAATTCCCATTATACCATTAGTGTATGGAAAGTTTCAAAATTTGTCAATATTTCAACTTCTAATTCAAGTTATTTCAAATATTGAAATTTCCAAGGGACATTTTACAAAAGAAGTCAATGGGAATAGCTGTTGTATTCCTTAAAGTTTGCCTCAAATCAGGTGTCACATGAAATTTGTGTTAATGCAAAGTTAATAATTGAGCGCACTTCAAATGTTTTTATTTGTAGACACTTTTATGTGATATCAAAGTTGAGCTATATTCCTTCAACCCCTGAAAAGGCAGAAATGTGGAGAAAAAACAAACAGGCCTTTTATTACCTATACTCCTTTTCCTCTCATTTGAAGTTGCTCCATCGAAAAACTCAGTGAGGAGGTTTTCAAGTGCAGCTAATGTTTCTTCTTGGGAGCTCTGAAATAAAATAGAAAAACATCTATTTATCATTTCCTCTTTGGCCTTGTTTAAGCTTCATATTCTTGAGTGAAATGGCAGAACCTAAAATGTTTCAAATTCTGATTTAAGCATTTCTTTTGCTAAGTTGGATTGAAACAAAATGGCTAAAATGGTAATCTTTTCAAAATTCAAAAGCTCAGCAGCTGATCACAGGTAGAAACTGAAGACTATGGCCAATGATTGATTAAATTAATACTGCACGCCTTTTGCTTCATTCATTCTGTACAGGTCCATATTGATGTTGTCACATGACACATTCATAGCATGCAAATTAAACATCAAATATAATTTATTGTAGGAGCTAATTAATCAGATCTACACTAGAACCAAGAATGGTAGAGTTTCCTTTCTTGTAACTTTGGCTTAAAATGCTTTTTGAATCATCATCAGCCAGAGTCAAGATAGGACCAAGTGAGAAATTAAACCACGCCCTTCCAGGAACATGACACAAGTTCATAAATGTTTCATCTAATATGAATGGGATTACAGTAGATAATGACATCTACCTTGGTCAAATCATCCATTCTTCTTTAAAGCAAAAAGGATTTACTTCAGAAGAAACTAAATTGCTGCCTTTTACAGGTAAATTTTTAGATTTAATTATGCATGTCCACTGGCAAATAAAATATTCATTAGGTCAATTCAAATATGTTTGAGGTAAAGTCACCATTCAAACAAGGAGTCTTCTCAGGAAAACTGTAGAACAAGAAGCAAAACTCACAACTGGGTCAAACATTTTCAACAGAAATTTAATCAAGACTCGTTTTTTGTTTCACCTTTCTATTGATAAAAAGGACACTAAAACGTTATAAAAGGTGTTTTGAACAATCATAATTCATAAATAATTCATAATTGATGTTGCCACTAAACTATAGAAATTTTCTCCTGTTTCAGTTTCTTCATTTCAAACCTCCACTACATCTGCACAATATTGAAAATAATTAATAAATTAACAAAAAAGGAAAATCATCACTAAATCTGATTAACTTATCTGCAATACAACAGCACCAGCTGCCATGGATTGACACTGGAACCCAAAGCAACCAGCTACCGCCAGTCGCCTCAAATTCCAGTGCCAACCAAAGACAGCCGATACCACTGCCCCACAGAACCTGACCCCATGTACATAATAGCTTAACAATACAATTTAAGTAAGTTGTGTGAAGGGGAATTTTTTTGAAAAGGAGCTCTCTCAGTATCAAGGGTAAATCAAGGAGAGAGCTTCCCCCTCAGTCAACTTCATAACTGAATACATGTTAAAGGTAACACCACTTCCCAGTCCAGCAAGCAGCAAGCCACCAATACCAAAAATGGCGACCCACCACCCAATCAAGTGAAAAGCAGAGCCACCTAAAAAAACTACAGGTGTAAGCCAACTATGAAAGGTATGAAAGAATACAGGAAGCATATGCAAATGACAGAAATCATTAGGAAATTCCCCCAAATTTTCAAGGATTGATGGATAGATGACTTCCTTGTTCTTGGTGAAAACAAGATTGCTTCTCTATTGAGGATGCAGGCACAGCAATAAAATTCTGACTTTATCACCAGGATTTCTGAAAGGTGGCAGTTAGAGTGTTGACATCATGCATGCCTAGGGGTTGCATGTAACTTGCAGGCAGACAGGAATCAACTGCTCTGTTTACAGAAAGATGCCCAGCCTCTAATTACCAAAATGTGTTCTTATGTCCACTTTGATGAAAGATTTCATTGAAAAATTCAATTGACCTACTTTTGGAATTCTTTAATGACTCCTGCTTGAAACAGACCAAGCCTTTGGAAAAAGACCTGTGTTCAGGGAACTTTGCACCAAAAACAAACCTATATGGGTGGCATACCATGACATGTTATGTACCACCATGCATGAATACAAGTTGCTTCAATTATTGATGTCTTGATGCTAAAAACCTGCAATCACATCTGATAGATCCTGGACTTGCTGCAAGTCTCGCTCTTGATCAATAAATAAACGGGAGGGAAAGAGAAGAAGAAAAGAGAAAGGGGAAGGAGAGCAAGACTTGTTGACTACGCATTCCGAAAACAAGGCTTGGCATTCACCTGCTCAATTCTAATTGGCTCTCACGCTAAGATGAAAGAAAGCCGCCGGTCAAGATCTTGACCGGTCTCATTTTCGGAACGCGTAGTTCACAAGTCTCACTCTCCTTCCCCTTTCCTTTCCCTTTTCTTCTTCTTCCCTCCTCCCATTTTTGTATTGATCAAGAATGGACTTGGAGCAAGTCCAGACAGATCCAAGCTACTGCCAAATATTAAGTGTGGGTAAAACTGCATTTCTTTCAAGACAAAGATCTGCATTGCCTTTCCTGGTTCTGAAATTTATCAGACTTGAATATTTGCCACTCTTCTATGAGCTGTCCCACATAGGTCTCCTGTAATCAACATTGTACATGTGGAGTTTGACCTTTTCAGAAACTCCTTTCTTAAAATCATGTGGTAAAGTAACCAATGCTGAGACTTTCTTTCATTTTCAAATTGTCAAAAAAGAACTTCTTGCATTTTCACATTTCCCACAAGTTTTAACAGTGTGATGCTCTTAAAGATCATTTTATATTACTGGTAACATGGGGGAAGGGGCTGTTTCCCATCTTGTCCGACTCTTTAATTCAATTTGTTATACATTTACGAAATTCCTCCCATTGATCACAATCACATTTAATTTACTGCTTGCTCATTCATTTTTGCTTTTAATTTAGGTTCCCATGCTGAATTGTGAAATGAATACAATGTCATGAAGTCATACAGTCAATGTCATGGAGCACATGACAATTTTTGTGTGACCTTTGGGATGATGGTATCCCTATCTTCATTGTCAAGTAACACAATGAAAACACTTGAGAGGCATTTGTGGTAATTTCATTTTGAATTGTGAACAAAAGAACTTGCACAGAAGCACAGAATTAGTGAGTGCATGATTGAAATGCTGCCAACAAATCTATCTTGATAAAATGAGGACATTGAGGTCTTTTCCTTTTCAATTTAAAGTTAGGATACTCTGGTGGCAGTCCTACCTGCCACTGCCAGACAAAAATTAAATGCACAAGCAGGTAGACAAAGAAGGTCAACATTTCAACCCCATGAAAATAAACCCACAAATACATCTTGCACTTTTAATTTCCACTTTACCATTTCTAATTTCATGTATTCCAAAGAATATTAATCAAATCGCTGCAATCAATTTGCCTGCACAAAACTTACTGCACTATGGTATGATGTGTCCTGCACAAACATTTGTTGATTAAGAATGGTCAGATTAAATAGTAAAATTGCAGCACAATTTCAAAGCAGTTTTTGTCTTTTCGGCTAATCTATCCGTCAGTTGTCAGTTATTTGTGATTTGAATGTGGGCAGCACAAAGGCGTGCCATTGGAAAACATACCTACGTACACATTCTCATGAGGGCTTGGTCGACCTGGTGGATGGGCCTAAATTGTATGGTGTTCGATTGAGTTGAGCAATCACAACACTGTATTTACGGATTCACCAGAATTAGATTTGAAAGACTAAGCACGTATATTTCTTACCATTTTTGCAGTTGCACAGTCATCGATTATTTTCTTCTGTGTTTTTGCTTTCGGTTATTTGTTTGCTGACGATGTGCGCCATTCTTGCAGCCAACATTTCGCATCATTGCTAAGACCTTCCTACACCCATGTCCCAGTCCTCTTTCTGCTTCCGACTCCTGCGTCATAAGTATTACGTAATAGCCAGGACCCATGCGGTGGTCATTAGCTCATTGGTGGCTCCATTGACAAAACAGGGAGCGCCGAAGGCAACAATTTTTACTCCATCTTTGTTTCCGTTACATTTTCAGTTTCCTGTTGCAGTTTCAGCCGAACCAAAATAGCACAAACAATGGTAAAGAACACCAACCAGTGTGCTACACTATGATCTGGAAAAGTTTATCCTAATCCCAAATTCAGCAACACAAGCATAATAAGATCAAGGGGGATCAGCCAAAGTCCTGTGAAGCGAAAAGCAGTGAATAAAATGAAGTATTTTCGGCAATAGTAAGCCTTAAAACCTATTACCAATGATAACATTTCCTCAGCCTCAAGAAAAACCAGTTCTCTGAAAAGACAAGTAAAACTTTTTTCATTCAAGCATACAGGAGGCTATCTAGGGTCTTCTGTGCTAGGGTTATCTAGGGTTGGCTGCAAGGACGTATATTAACGACGTACCCATGGGATGAGGTCTGGGGACTGTGGGCCCCCCTTTGCACAGATCGTTGCACCATGAACCAGGTCGTTCAAAAAATTACATGAAGTGAAGCAATCATTGGCTGGAGCGGCTCCCCCGATAGCGATTGTTTAGCAGTAAAAATATGTCGTCATTAAAACTTTCACGACAGGGTCCTTTGATCATTTGTGTTGTCAATGCATGGTAGTTGCAATAAAGTTAAAAATATCTCTGATGGTTTGATCAAAAATGGCCTGAAGATTTAAAATACAACATTCAATACGTATTGCGCAACAAACCGAAACCTCATTCCATTGGTCAGCGGTTCCATAATGAGGACAATATCTACGTTCTACGTTGAACATTTCTCTTTCACCACCCAGGAACACCACAGATCACCACAGCTAGAACACTCCAAGAATTCTTGCTTCAAATAAACAGATACACAATTCATCACTACCAAAAGGTATACCAAACGATTCATCAACTTAGACTCGATCTTTTAAAGTACATCTGGAACTATGGCATCACGTCAAGGCGGAAAGAAAAAGAGAACTATAAAGCTAGGCCAGCCAACCGGAGGAGATGGGCCTAGGCCCAGTGGTGGGCTTGCCGGTTCACGGCGATCAAGCCTGAAGAAATCGATCAGTGAAGCCGAAACGGCAAGTGCTGTTGAAGAGGAGGATCATCACGAAAAGACATGTGTTTTATGTTGTGAAGATATTGCTATTTTTGCAAAAGGATCATGTGATCATGTCGTTTGTTACAAGTGTTCAAGTCGGATGAGAGTTCTATGTGAGGAGATCTACTGTGCTGTGTGCAGACTTGATTTGAAGAAGGTAATGAAGCCAGCAAAGACAGATTTTTGTAACGATGGCATCTGTTGCCTTTGATTGACATGCTAGTTCAAAACAAGAAATGATTGTTTATAGACGTAAAGGGAATTCCAAGCTCCAAATCAAAGTAAACAAAGCCACAGAATTTGCCCTGCCTGAAACATGTGCAGCTCAGTGTCTTGTTGTGCATTCAAAAAGTAGTTGCTAGTAAAATTAGCAAGTTATTTGGGTCAGTCCAAAAGTTTTTGTGGTGCAGTAATGCAGTCCTCTACACGCTTTTTTTATAAGAAACTAGGATCAGGCCATAGTACTAAAAGTTTCTTAATTTAACATGAAATTTTGTCCATTTTAGTACTAAAAGTTTCTCAATTGGTTTCTTATTTTTTGAATGCATAAATTGTCAATGTGGTCGCTAACACTGCTGCAGATATGTTTCTTGATATATAAAACATCATATAGGAATAAACAGTGTTCTGTAATGTTGAAAACACAAATGGTTAGATAATATTGCCCAATAATAAAGGTTCAACAATTTATTTGCTATAAAATTCAATCTTTTAACTTTGAAAAGTTTCTTAGTACTTCTCAGACATAGTACTAGAGTTTCTTTAAAATTTGGCCATCTTAGGGCCTGTTCATATGGAGGGGAGCCAGCCTGCTTACCGGGTTGGAGCTCTTTGCCGAGATCTCACCTCATCTCTAATTCCAATACAAAACTTGATTTCTGTTCATATGAGTAGGCGGGCTGGCCCGCTTAGCGAGATCTCACTGCTATGGTCGCGAGATCTCGGTAGGCGGGATGAAAATTTTCCCATATGAACACTCCATCCCGGCTACTGAGATGAAAATGTCGCCATTGCTCATGCGCTGCGGCTCTAAACAATGGGCACGTGTCTCATTTTTGATACGTGTCAAATTTCTGTCTCGGGAAGCGGGCTGGAATTTCTCCATATGAACACAAGCTGAAAACTGTCTCGCCTACCGGGCCAGCCCAGTAAGCGGGCTGACTCGCCTCCATATGAACAGGCCCTTAGTACTAGTTTCTTATAAACCAGTTTCTGATAAAAAAATGTGCATGACAATATGACTTTTTTTATGCTGAAGGGATTTTGTGTATGAAATAATTTGATATGAAATAAAATAGGAATATGAATATTTTCTTTCAAAATCCTATTTTTGCATCCTAACATGCCTTGTTAGGAGGCTAACCCACCTGGCCAAGGTGGTTTTCACTCATCCATTTGCAAATCAAGATTATCCCTCCCCGGCAAGCCTCATTGAAACAGGTCCTTAGAATGTAGTCTGGTTCTGTTTGCATTGATTTTGAAATCATTTTTCTGCTACAGGTTGCCTTCATTGACAAGAATATTCCATTCAAAGAACTGAACATTGCTGAGATGAAAGCAGACAGAAAATACGGCATTCATTTTCAGAATGATGAGGTCAAGCGAATGTACATTGATCTTCTGCTAAACATTTGCCCGGTATGTAAAGAGGTGTCAAGAAATGTTGAAGAACTACGCCGTCATGTTCGAAAGAATCATGACAAACAGTACTGTGATATATGCCTGAAAAACTTGAAGATATTCCCACAGGAATTTATTGTTTACACCAGAAGTGATTTAGTGGCCCATAGAAAAACTGGAGACACAGACAATAGGTCTTACAAGGGTCATCCTCAGTGTGACTTTTGCAATGAGCGTTACTTTGATAATGATGCACTATTGCTTCATTTGAGGAAAAATCACTTTTGGTGTCACTTTTGTGAGAATGATGGGAAACAAGAGTATTATGAGAACTATGAAGATCTGAGATCTCATTTTAGAGATGAACATTTTCTGTGTGAAGAGAATGATTGCAAGATGGAGAAATACACTTCTGTCTTCCGCAGTGACATAGATTTCCAAGCACATAGGCTGGCTAGGCACAGCAAGAAGCTGTCAAAGATAGCTGCAAAACAAGCCAGGCAGTTGAATGTGGATATTGATTATGGGACAAGAAAAGCATTCAAACAAAGACCATACAGTGAGAGAAGAGCAGGAGATTCACCTAATTCTGAGAGAAGGGGATATCAGGCTGCTCAAGAGCGGCAGAGGTATGCAAATGCACTTATACCTTTTAACATCCAATGCATATAAATGGATATTTGTTGTCAGATTTTTCATTATAACATATGCAACCAATTCTTCTTTGTGATCTAGATCAATGCGTATAAAGGACACCTCAGTGGCAGATTCAGTTCACTGAAATAGCATAGATGCTGAATCTTGGACAGTGGCACAAGTTCTGGCATAGAGAATTGTGGTCAATTTATGTGGTTGGGCTTTTGCCCCTTTTTGTGAATCGAAAGCTATGGAAGGGAAGCAGTTCCAGATTTGTGGAACTTAAGTTATGCATCCTTTGTTTAGACGCGTTTCTTAGGCCCTATTTACACTGCTTTCATATGAAAGCAGAGTAAAACGTATCTGTTTTGGCCTTGCGTTCGCATTGTTCCACTGTGAAAACGGAGCTTTTCGAAAACGCTAATGAAAACGCTTTTATCTGAAAACGGTGCGTTTTGAAAACGATCCGTTGTCAGTGTGAGCGCCAAAAACGGAGACATTTGAAAACGCTTCACATTCCTGTGTTAATAGCATAGTCACAAGAGAGATCTCTCTATTGTGACTATGTTGTGATGGGCTGAACAAAGGCTTTGTTTTGAAGAGGTAATTATCAGTATTTTGCTGGATCAGTGTGAACGCCTATCGTTTTCATAGCGTGTTCATTTGAAAACGGAGCAATGTGAATGGTCAGCGCTTTCATCGTCAAACGAAAACGGAACAGTGTGCACGTAGCCTTAGACACAGGCCCCGTTCACACTGCTCCGTTCTTGGTATGATCAGTTTTTGTTGCATGGACGCTTCCCGTTCACATTACTCTGTTTTTTGTACAAAAACGGAGGGGAAAAGATCCGTTTTTGTCCTTTCACATTGATCCGCTTGATGACAAATATGGAGCCAAAGATATCCGTTCTGTGCGTTCACCTTGTTTCAGTTTTGTGAAGTGCATTATTGGGACGATTTCAAAAACCTCCGTGTTTGTGCTTTCACTTAAAGTCAGAGCGTTTTTCAAAATCCTCCGTTTTTGTTGATGTCCACGTTTGATAGCATTTTCGAAATCTCCATTTTTGTAGCGTTTTTGTGCGAATCAGTGTGAACACCTTCACAAAAACGGAGGATCTTCTCGCCGTTTTTGTATGAAAACGGAGCACTGTGAACGGGGCTACATTTGAATTACAACAAAATTGATTGGGCAGCCGTAGCAAGCGTTGTCTCTTTGATCTGTAGAGCCTTTAATCTTCAGAATAATGGAAGAACACCCTGGGAACGAGGTTTGGATAATGGGTCTCCTCGTAGGCTAAAGCCGTGATAACTTGAAACTCTTTTTGAAAACTGATGATATTATTCTCGAGCTAAAATCCTAAATCACGTGCAGCAATTTTAGCAAATGTATTTTTTTGTCTTGTAGTAGGGTGCTTCTTGAAATTTCTTGACGAAAGAAACGAACGGGGTGAGTGGCCGAGTGGCTTATACCGTCTTCGTCAGGTGACTGAAGTTAAGCTCGGTCGAGTGAGGTCAAACTCCGGATGGGTGACCTCGAAGGCCTGACCTTACAACTCACCTCGTCGTCCTTCGAAATGGACGTTAAACTAGGGGTCCCATGCCTGGATGCGGCGTGCACAGTGGGCCTAAATTAGCTTTCAGTAGCTAGAAATCCTGACAAAACTCAAAAACAATTGAAAAACAAAAAACAGAGCAAAATCTATCATTTACGAAGGAAACGATCGGATTTCACTTTCAGAGAGCTATCTTAGCTGTGGATTCCCTGTGCCCCTGGCACGTAAGCTTATGCTTATCCATATGTTTAAACTGACTGCACTTTCAACAGTTCTGAGTGGTTTCAAACAGTCCGCACGTTTGACTCGTTTGAAGTTTAATCTCGTTTAACTCTATTTGTTTTACAGCACTGTAGCCAATGGAGGACCAAACGACCAACAGCCGGCAGGTGCTGCATCATCTACCGACAACTATCATGAAAACATCTCAGCAAAAGGTGATCAGGACCTAAATCCTTCAGCAACTCCTTTCATTCCGTCAGAGCCAGTTAAAGAAGAGCCCACGGCTCAGCCACAAGTGACATCAGCAGCCGAAATACTGAAGGAAAAGAAGGTAACCAAAGAATTACAAGCAGCGGCCGACACCCCATGGTCACAACTTCACCAGCCCGTCGGTCGCAGTTACGAGTCCTCGTTTCCGGCTCTTGGTGGCAGCCCTAAGGGAGCAAGGCTACGGACCACTGCTCCTAAGAAAGAGAATGGAGCAAAACACTTCAATAAGGTTGTTGTGCAAGAGAAAGATAAAAAATCATCTGAGAGGCCTAAATCTGCATCTCCCAATGTATCTGTTCGAGGGAAACCTTCACCTGAAATATCTAAACCTAAGGCTCCACCGGGGATGGACAAACAAACTCCTGTACCTAGCACAGCCACTTCTGTTCCCGGCAAAGCACCCCCTGGACTCATCGGAAGTAACAGAACGGCTTGCTCTAATGCTAGTGTACCGCCAGGGTTAGGCAAAGGGCAAAAGCAGGAATCACAGGCAGAGATGAAAACAGCTGTGAAGCTACAAACGACGGGTACCGTACAAGAAAGGAACATGGCATTGGTTGCGCTCATTAGAAACCTTCTAAATGATCAAAACTTTGGTAAATTTAAGGACCTGAGTGGCAGTTTTCGGAGATCTGAGATTGATGCAGTTGCGTATTATAGATGCATAAAGGATTTGCTGGGCAGTAATCTAGAACTTGTGTTCAACGAGTTAGTAGAATTGCTACCTGATAAATCAAAACAGAAGGAATTGCTTAAACTTCACATAGGCTTAAAAATGTTTCCGATGCTGACATACGGAAAGGATGACGATAAAATGAAGATTGAGCGAGCTCAGGCCGAAGCCAAATTGGGCGAAGCAAGCGTCCCGAAACCAAAATCCGCATGGAATACTGTACCAGCACCACAAGCAGCAAGCCTGAAAGAACAGCAAGGTTCTGTGAAGCCAAAACGCGATTCAAATAATCCTAAGCAAAATGTACGGAATCCTAAACAAGATTCAAAGAATCCTACACAAGATTTTCAGAATCCCAAACCAGATTCAAAGAATCTTTCGCAAGATTTACAGACTTCGAATCGAGATTTTCAGAATATGCAACAAGATTGTTTCTACGATCAATTTAATATAATATTGAAGGAATCAACTCTGCAAGGAACAGAATCCAAGAAACAAAAGAAGAAGAAAAATAAAGATTTCGCAGTTTGTAAAGAATGTGGCATAACATTGCCCAGAAAGGATTTGACAGATCATATGGACACCCATGTTGACTGTGACTACCCTGCGTTGCCCATATCTACGAAGGCTCCAAGGGTACCAGCTTGGAGCAAAAGGGCTGTTCCAGTTCATAATTCGTGGGGTAACCTCAAATAAGATGTATTCGTATGGAAGTTTAATTGCTAAAATGTTGTTTGTATATCATTGAATCGATGGAATTCTTCGTCGTGTTTTCAGTTCTCGTGTACTCTCTCATCGCTCTCATTTCCTGACGTCAAGATATCTCGCTGACGTTAATTCTAACCTATTGCTTTCAAAATTGATTGGCAACCCAATTTGTGGAGGCAAATTCAGCGAACTTGAGCGTCATGACAGGCGGTTGCAAACTTGATTAGGTGTTCACCACTTCTGTGCGCAGCGTTTGGAACAGAAACGGCAACTCCATCGTCATTTCAGGTCAAGTGACTACACACTGTGGATATCATCTCTTTATAAGTAGTAGTTTAAGTAGTAGTTTTATAGTCTTTTATCTAGCCCAAGGCTACTCAAACGACTTTACATCTTACCCCCTGGTCACTATGCTTAGTAGCATATAGCAGGGTGCAGCCACAGACGGCGCTCATAACTACGGACCAGGTACCCATTTATACTCCTGGGTGGAGAGAGGCACAATTTGTGTTAACACCTTGCCCAAGGATGCTATCCTCAAATGTGGCCAGTGCCGGTATCGAACACACGACCCTTGGATTGTGAGCCCGACGCCTTACCACTGTGCCACCGAGGCCACAATGTGTTGGTACAGTGACTAGCATCACGTTATGAGAAGAATTTTTCTAAAAGAGGGCAATCACGTGATCTTAAGTCGGTGTAAAAAACGTTAGATGAACGTTAGATGGTGGCCGATGTATTGAGGGTGTGTACGCTAAGGCCCCGTTCACACGAGAACGGAACGGAACGGAACAGAACGATGTGGAACTGTTCCAGAAAACAAAGGAATTTTTGCAGGTGTTCACACGAGAACGACTAGAAACGTTCTGTTCCGTTCCGAAAAGTGGACGGCTCTGAAAAGTGAGCCGTAAAATGGAACGGAACGGAACGAAACGATTTAGCCCTCGTGTGAACACTTTTTGAAGCGTTCCGTTCCACTTTGCGGACTTTTTTCATGCAATTTATACATGAGGTAATTCTAAGACTCCAAACAATAGGATTGTTTACGCATGAAAATGGAAAAACTTAATGGCGAGCATAGAAAATTTATATCTCTAGGGAGGAAGATATTAACAAATCAAATCGATCCATTGCCGTGTGAACACCCCTTAAAAAGTTCCGTTCCGTTCTGGTCCGTTCCGTTCCGTTCCGTTCTCGTGTGAACGGGGCCTAACTCTAACTGCGTACTCTGGTATACACGTGTTACCTAATTATATTTAGATATGAGAATTATGCTGAAACATTTCAGGTCCCCGCTAATAAAACAAGAAACTTTCCCCAACTTCCAGTCATTGGGAACCAACGTTACGTTGCTTTACAGTTTGACATTTGTCCTTCGTTGATACAATGCCTCTTTCGTCGAGGAACAAACAAAGCGTTTTGTGGCATCACAAAGTTTGAGAAATGAAACCAAAAAACGAGTTCTGCTTCTTGTTGCCAAATAAACTCACAATTTCTGTGATCACCTCATGGAAATTTGAAAAAATTTGAAATCTTCCATGCGCCTGGAAAGATTAATGTTTTCGTCTCGTGATTTTGCAACAACCGGACATGGTAATATCAAAATGAAATAAATATGAATATTACAAAAGAAGTAATGACTCTTAGATCGAAAGAATTATATTCCCAAAATTTACGAACTTAAATTCAAATGTATTATAAGGAGCACTAGATGTCGAATAACTTAATTAGATCAAGCGTAAATAGAGGTCTTTTCGAGCACATTTGTGTCCATGCTTTGACCAATCATTGTTCCAGATATTTAGAACCGAAATACCTGCAAAAGTCCATTGGAACCCAATTACAACTCGCAGTTCTTAATTACACAAGAGGTATTAATTTGTTGGCTTAAATTAGCTTTTTTAATTATATATAGCTATGTAAGTTGCCAACGTAAAACAAATTGTTAATAATAATAGTAACAATAATCCCTTTCTCTTATGCCCTTTAATTGGTAGAAAATGGTCGGTAATTGTCATTCGTGAATCAACCATCGACTGCTCTGTACGATTCACAATTCAAAGTCCGTGAGTTACACAAAGGATTCCTTTCTGTCTCCTCTGTTTACACTTGGTAAAAGAATAGTTCAGTTCAGAATCCGTGAGTTACACAAAATACTCCTGTTCTCTTTGCTCTACTCCTAAACTTGGAACAAGGATAGAGGGTGGATCACTGCTATTCGTGAAAGAACTTTCAACTAAACAATCCTTGGAGTTCGTCCATCCAGGTGGGCTAAGCGATGTACCATTGGACTTGCCATCCACTTTTATATCAGGTTGGTCCGCCTCGAGATCAGTTGAGAAGGTTCCCTCTCTCTTTCGTTTAACTAATCCCACACTGGATTGTCTCTTCGCTACCTTTTTGGAACTGATAGCCCTGATCGACGCTCCAACACCCTTGCCAGTTCTTACCATAAGGAAAAACTTCTTGAATCCTTTGCGAAACTGTGAACTGAATGCGCAATAAATAAAGGGGTTGATTGCGTGATTAAAACCAGTGAGAATATTTGTAAAGATCTCGATCGCAAAAACTGTACTGAAGTATCCCGGCTTGGCGAACAGATTCACTCCAACCAGTGTTATGTACGGGAGGTAGCAGAATATCATTACTACTGTTGCTACAGCCAGCATTTTAACCGCTTGGCGTTTACGTGCCTCGGACTGACTTACAGTTGGACCGTGTCCGGGCGTTTCACTTGTATGAATATGCCAGCCGATACTAGAATACAGTAGAAACAGGAACAACGCGTAAATTGAGTACATAACTACCCGAAAAGCAAGTTGGAAGTCTTCCTTTGATTCGTTTGGTTGTATTTGTATACAAAGTCGGGTCAAATGTAATGATCCGGATATTGGTCGTATCATTCCGATGACACCGGCACTAAAGAAGGAGCTCATGCTTCCACCAATGGCAACTATCCATATCAAAACAATCGTGATGATGAGATGTTTCATTGAAATGTGGATTCTTTTTGACAATCTAAGGAGATAAAGTTGAATACTGTCAAGTGCTGAGTATTGTCATAGCGAAAAGAAGTACGATAGCTTCACAGTGTTCCTAAAAACCCACCTTCGCAATCTCATCCCCAGAGTGAGTTCATTACTCTACCTCTACTGTGGGAAACAAGAGGCCGTTCGGCTATTTACTTCGCAGCGCGAAACATCCGTAAACGGTCAAACTTCTCCTCTATTGAATCGCTAATACAGTATCACAAAATCAGTTTGATGTTTGGGGCAACATTAAATTTTCACATTAAACACACTTGCCAACCCCAGATTATTGTTGAAATACATTCAAAAGAGGTTGAAATAAGGTCCTCAAAGTGTTTGTTTTTAGTTTTTTTATTCATCTTCTGCAAAATTAGAGCTGGAGCAATGGCCATTTTCCGTCGATTAGCGTTGCCTAGCAAGCCGTGAAATCCATAATGGCTGCTAATGCACCCATTTTCTGGGCGCATTTCATAGTGCTAAGGTGTTCACTCGGTTTTGTGATCAGCGTGTATGGCTATGGCATAAGAAAACCCTGGGAACGAGGTTGCTATCTTCGCATAATAGGTAGAAACAAAAAAGCAATGATGAATGAATACGAGGGACCTCAGAACCAAAGGGACGTTTCGGGTGACTCACGGTATTATATTATTTCCATACCTGGCAACTTTACAGGGAATAGACATTGTTGAGAGCTGGCCAGGCCAAAGTAGAAACATAGTCTTTTGTATACGACAACTTTCGCACATGCCTTTTCAGTGTGTAACTAAAGAAACAAAGGTTTTTGTGCTCGTCTCTTTGGCCTTTTTATATCATCTTCTCGAAAGAGCTATTCCTTGAAATGCGATTATTGCAGTGAAATTGAGCCTATGACACGAGTTCAAAATCTAGTCCAAGGGAATGTATATTTTAGGTATTCATCTCGCAATGACTCCCTAGTAGAGTCGTAAAGCTCACAATCCTGTTTGTTTGCCTTTTCACAACCATACAAAGGGCAAAGCTCGAAGACAATTCTCCCAACCGCACACAATCAAATGAGCTCAAAGTAACAATGGTATCATGTTTCTTGATTAACAACCCCAATTTTTGTAGGCTACAATTTTTGCGTCACTAAGACAACAAATTATCAGCTCTTTCCTTAGATTTGGAAATTTATTAAACAGAAGTGGCCAAACTGTTGTAAAGTTACAGGCGAAGATGATAAAAGTGTCCTTTTCAACCTACAATTGCGGACAAAATTCGTCGAGAACACACTTGTGAACTCATCTATGACATTTCCATCGGCTTCCAACATTGCAAGGAGGGGGGGGGGGAGGAGGGATCTCAACTCAAAATCTCCTCCAAAAGGATAGTGTCTCCTGAGTTTGGTCCGGGATTGTGGATAGCACAGTTTAAGCGGTTTCTTATAAAAAACATGCTTCTATATGTGCTTGTATTACTGTCTCCTAGAGCCCAGTGGAGGGTCTGGAACATAGGCTACCTTGTATAAAATATCTCTCTTGTTTAAAATTTGACTAATAATAGCCTTAGCTGTCATTTCTCACATCTCGGCCAAATTTTCGATAACTTTATTCGTGTCCAAGGAACGACGGCTAACAAACAAAGACAATCTACAAGATTTCGAGATGGAAATAGTAAAGGAAACTTTAATAATGCAAAATTCAAAATTGATCTTTGTTAGTTTAGAGATAAGTATCTTGTTTCAATCAGGATGCAAAAAAGAAACTTCGAGAGTTTTCATGTGGTACAGAAGTTGAAAACAGAGTTGAGTGACAAATCAATACACATTTTTGTAAGAAACTAGGATCAGGTCATAGTATTAAAAGTTTCTTAATTTCACATGAAATATTGTCCATTTTAGTACTAAAAGTTCCTCACTTGGTTGCTTATTTTTTGAATGCAGAATCATTGATGTGGTCACTAACACTGCGGCAGATAGATATTTCTTAACATTTAAAACATCATATAGGAATAAACAGTGTTCTGTTATGTTGAAAACACAAATGGTTTTTTAGTACTTCTCAGACATAGTAGTACTAGAGTTTCTTAAAATTTTGGCCATATCTTAGTACTAGTTCCTTATAAACCAGTTCCTTATAAAAAGAACGCGTATGCAGAATAATCTGCAGCACACTGGCCACAGCCAAGTATCTTGTAATTATATGTGGTTAAAGATCCAAAGAGAAACATGATAATGAAATTTCATATGAAATCATTGAAATAGTCATTGAGGGCAGAGAGCCAACGAAAGTTAGACAAAGCTTCATTCAGCTTGTTGACTTTTTCGCAAGTTTTGAAGTAACATCAACGGAGTTAAAAGTAGCCTTAGCCAGGGACGTAGGAAGCATCTCAGATTTGGGGGGCACGACACTTCGAGGGCACTTTTCCTTAAGAAAAAGGGGGCCTTTTCTAAAAATAAAAAGGGCACTTCTTTGTTTATCGCAAAATCTTGGGGGGGCACATGCCCCCAGTGCCCCCCGGTTCCTACGTCTATGGCGTTAGCCAAAGGGAGACCAAAGAATCTAGTAGATAAATCGGAAACTTGTTTCGGAAAATTTACCGTGGGTGCCAGACCCTCTGAAGATAAACTCTCTAAAAATTGTCGGAGAGTGTGGTTACCCAGGGTAGAGAACATTAATAAATACTTTATACCTTATCACGATGAATCTGTGCACTGATATCGCAGCTAATGATGCTCCTGAAGCAAGTGCTCCAACATGAGTGAAGCAGTTTAGCACATAACAACTCCAATTTGGCAGCTTCCACACTGGGTAATAAAAAGTCTGAAAAACAGCAAGAATAGGCAAGGCAATAAGTGTCATGCAGGAATCGGCAATGGCAAGATTAAACAGAAGCCAATTGGGAATTGTCCTCATTGATTTGACAAAACTAATAACAAAGAGAACGGACGTGTTTGCAATTGTTCCGACAAGAACAACCGTCAGCCATGCCAATCCCACAAACAAACGCACTGTCGTAGAAAAAATTTCTTCATCGCTAAGGCCGGTTAAAGTACAGTTCCCATTACTGTTCGCATTACTATTTACTTTGGTGAGGACAGCCTTGTTGATTGATATGCCAAAAGTCTCTCTATTTGAACAATAAGTCCCGTGATCCATTTTGCTGGAGCGACCAGACTGTGTGCCTGTGCATAAATAAATGTGTCTATTGTCAAAATTGATCTCCCTTGGTGTGTTTTGAGTTTTGTGAACAATATTGTCACGAACAGAGCAGTTGATGTTTGGGAAAATCTTTGTTTCCTTCTGATAATCTCCTTGAATCTACAAACAAACTATGTCAATATTGTAGTGCAGTACTATCCTTGCCTTTTCTGATCTTCTTGTCTCAAACATTGATCCTCAAAACTTTCTATTTTGAGCTCTACAAATGATGCTGTCTGGAAAATGGCAGTGAGTATCTCCAAAACACTTTGAATAATCTCTGGTATACTTGAAGCAGTTCTTGTCCTAACGTTGCAACGCTCAAGTGGGCCTCTAGGAAGATTCAGCGACTTTCCACCTTCAAACTCTGTCCTTGAAATGTGATACAACAGTCTAAGCAGCTCTCCACGTAAGTGTAACGAAGATCTTAACATCCATAAACAGGAATCACACATCAGTTACCATCCGGATATGATGTCAAAAAGTTGTCCTCATCTTCCCCCACAAACCCAGAAAAACCCCACAGCAACTTAGCAACAGCATGAATTATGATGAGGACAGGATCTGTCGACTTCTGAACTGCAAGACGCAATCATGGACGCAATTGAGTAATCAGATTTTACGGTTCGGTTTACTTTACCATCAACGTTTTCAACGTTTGCAAAGTTGAAATCAGGAGAACGCAATGTATTGTCTACACAGGTGATCAAACAACAGAATCAGTTCTACATGAAAGAGTCAATAAAGAAGCTCCAAAGGATCGTCACTGCAAATCTTTGATTTCGCTGCAAGGGATAATGGATTTTCGCCTAATGTGCAGAACCTGCTATGTCCCTTGTTTCAGGATTATACAACTTGATATTGTTTACATTCAGAACTAACACTTATATTTCTTTTTGTAACAATATCGATATTGCTGGTAGCCTTGGTAGCGGTGAATAATTCATGTGGGGTTTTGTAACATTAAAATTCAAGAGTTCAACAGCATTGCTCTCCAATGCAGAGCTTCCTCTGTAATTTCGCATTACAGAGAATATTGCGCAGCGGAGTAACCACAGGGGCACGATTGCGTAGGAGAGTACAACAGCATGAGAGTTGCTGCCTTCCAAACCTAACAACACTACCGCTGTGAAAATTCTGTGGTCAATGCAAGCTCCGATTCTACCAAGTCTGCCGCGTTACCGTCTTGTCTTCAGAATTGGTACAAACAAGATGAAATACAAATCAAACGCATACCTTATGTGAACTTTGCACACGACATACAACTTTTCTATTAGCATTATCAAATTCATTACCGTAATTTGATTTGCACCACGGAAAATATGATGGAAAATAAGAAACTGTAACAAACAAACAATGCTCTCATGAACAGAAATTTACTCATTTCGAGGTTGGTAAACACCAATGTGGGCAAAAATTTCAAAAACTACGTGGACGGATTTAAAATCGAAAATTTTCGGACCGAAAAGTTTCGGCAAAAAAACTTCGGACAAAAACCTTTCGGGCGCTTTTTCGGGAATTTCGGACAAATACGACCGAATACGACATTAAAAAGCAAGCACGATACCAAAAAGATGTTAAAACTGATTGTGATTCTATCATAAATATCAACTTACAGAGGGTACATGGTGATCATCATATCTACAAGGATATTTGAATGTAATTTTTGTTAGATTGAGGAATTGTTAAACCAGCTGTAAACAAAATTCAAAGGTGTTGCTATGCATGAACTATTTTCAAGAAACGCTTCAAGGAACCAAAATTTTAGATAACATATTCAAGAAATTTAAGCGCTACTGGCAAAACATTGATTAATCAATATTCTATGTTACGCTTCTTTGTTCTTTTCTATTTTCAATGAATTAAAAATTTTTCGGACGAAAAAATTTTCGGACATCACCAGGGTTCGGACAAATAAACTTTCAGGCAACATTTTGTCCGAACTTTTGATCGTCCGAAAGATTTCGATTTTAATGTAGACGCCCTAGAACACACCTACGTCATATTAACTTGCTGCGCAGCTTCTGGCGTTTGCTTTCGCCTTGCACAGCCTCAAATTTTTGTAAACATTGCCGTAATCCACCTACGACTCTTTTGTTTCCGACTTTCTGACGCATTCTTTGCTTTATGATCAGTATTTTACGTAACCAGGATAAACTAACTATGATGATAAGTAAAGAAAAAGTTTATCGAAGGACAGGCAAGGGGGAATCAAACAAGAATCTTAGAATGTACTGTAGCCAAGGACCGCCTATAGGATCCCAACAATGGAAATAAAGAAACATGAACTGCACATCTCAAACAATAACCATTCTTGAAACACAATTACCTCTGATGACAAAGCATAGCTTTTAAATTTTCCATTCAAAGCAGAAAAAGTCTACTTGGAGAAACAACAGTGCCAAAGTTGAATCATCTTGACCCTGAAAATTGGCAAACCCTAATGTCGTCTTAATTTGTTACATACAAACAACTATTCCTATGCGTTTTGATATTTTTAAAATGACAATGTTCCAAACAATGATGATAACTTATCATGAAGGAGCCACTCTGTTGAAAGGAGACAATTTAAGTATTATTACGAGCAAGGGCGGCGCCATGGGGCGGACTGGGGTGGACATGTCCACCCCACTTTCATCCGGTCGGTATTCATCATAAGCAAAAACGACATAAAAATCGTTAGGTATACCTTCTGGCCATCAATTCTGTCTCTTTTCCACCCCACTTTTTCTGGGTTGGCGCCGCCCCTGATTACAAGGCTTGTGCAAGACACTGACAAATGCTTTTATGTTTAGCTATTGCAGGGATATAAAAATGTACAAACTTTAAGGTCTTCGCATGACTTCACTTAGTATTTCAACATTAAAAATGATTTTAAATTCAGACAGTCTTGGGTTGTCTTTTTGGAGATATTTGAGCCAACTGGATAAAGCATCTTTTATTGGTTGGTTTGTCATACATACTCCAAGCACCATGCCTGTAAAAAAGAAAAACTGCATTGTGATAACATCATTCCAAACAAGGTAACCAAAATACCACAACAAATCTTGGGAACCAAGATTCCATAGCCTGTCCACAGATGTCATATGAAAAGAGAGTCCAATGTAGCACACAAACAACAACAACTGAAGTGTTTCACAACATGAACAAATTTTCCATTATTACAAATTTCACATGACATCTTATTTGAGCCATACTTTAGCTCCCTTGTTAACTGTGGATTGAACAACATTATTTAGTTCCAGCTGGCAAATCAATGTATTTTTTGTTGTCATACAGGCACCTGAAAGCAATCCTTTTTATCTCAGCCTGTTTCCTTCTTTGGAACAAAAAAATCAATGGAGGCCTGGGTAACAACTGAAGACTCATGGGGGTCTTTAACTCCAGAGGCTCACTCAATAATTCAAAAATGGCATATGGCTACAATTGATATGATGTGAGGAATTTCATTTTGTTACTGCAAATCAAATATGTCAGTTGAATATAATATGACTTCAAGCATATGATATTAACTTTCAGAGTGCTGCCCTGACATAGACTGAAAACAATGATGTTGTAGGCACTTGACAGAAGGGCATTATCAAGAATCCAGTTTGGAAAGAGGGAACCAAACAGTACTTCATGATCATTGTTTAAATTCATCCTTCTTTTTCGTTCCCTCTGCCATGATATACCTGATCTAATTTTGAAAGTTCTTTATTTCAACAAAATTCCAGCATTCAAATGAGTAAAGCAGAGAATACAAGCAACAAGGCAGACAACTAACGGAAAACATCACCAGCAGAAAATACACACATTTACCTTCTCTAACCCTGGTGTCATCTTCATGGGAGACTGGATTCTCAATAAAAAGAGCTTCAGACCTTAAGAGATAGTACTGCTCTTTGATATGATTCATCCATATGTTGTAAGGACCTTCAATGTATAAAGTTTTCTCTGTGTCATGCTTTGCAATGAAATCTTTTTGCTCATCATTTTGTGAACCAATCAGGAATGATTTTTGGCCATCCAAGTCATCTGACTCCTGAAAAATACAAGAAAAATTCTGATGTTTAAGGAGTACATCTGCAATTTCATGCATGATTATCACATTGTTGTTGCTGTTGTTGTTGATTTTATCACTGGAGAATTTTGGTTCTTTTCCCCCTACAAATTCATGGCTGGTATTGGGCCTGACAAAGTCAAATAAAGATTAATCAACTTCAAATAAATCTATCTTTTAATTTCCCCACATAGGACTGCTTCTGCTGTTATGAAAGCTATGCTGTTATTTGGGCATTTTGCTTTACATGCCTATCAATTAAACCTTTCCATGTAACTATACCTCAGTAGAATAAATTTTGATACTTTCTTCATCCATCATCATTCTTTTCAATGCCATTTCACAAACTTTGAACCTGTCCTTGAGATCTTCTTCTGACAGTAAATATGGATTTGCATTCCAATACTTGTCAAACCAATACGCCATTCTCTGTGCCTTTTGAACTGGCAAGCTTGCCCTTCCAAAAACTTCTAACAAAATTGTGTAAGTAAGATCATCAGGCCTGACTCCATTATCTTCCATCTTGGTCAGCAAATCTAGCGCTGCATCAGTTTGAGGATAAGGTTTTGGCCACAATGCATCAAACAAAGTCCTGTTCACAATTTTGTATTTTGGAAGAACTTCTAATAGCTCATTATAAACATTCAAATCTTTTCCCAAACCAAATGCATCAATGTACTCTAATGCTGTATAAATAAAACTCAAGTGTCCTCGCAAAAGTCTGTCTCGCATCATGAAATCATGTATGACATTAATAAATCCCGCCTTTGTTCTATTTTCTCTGAATGCTTTTCGAAACGCAAAGATGTCCACTTTGTCAATTTTCTGTTCCACATTCCCCCTAAAGAAACTTGACCGTTTTATGACTGTTGTCTTCTCTTGAGTCTTGAGGAAATCTCTTATTGGCTTTGGGATTTCAATTTCTTTTCTTTTTCCATCTGCGTTTGTTATCTCTGTTTCCTTTGAAGCTTGTGGATGCTTGCTCATATGTCTAATAACACCAACCATACCTTTTTTCTCTGACGAGGGCCTAGACCCAAAAGAAGAAATTTGCAATGGACGAAAATACAGCAAACGGGCGATGCGGACGAAATTTGAAGTTGCAGCCATTGAAGGATTCATCTAACGTCCTGATGTGTAATATCTCTTATCATCTAACCGCTCAAGTACGTATTTCTATGACATTTTTATCTGCTTAGGCGGTCACAGCTTCCACCAAAGATTCCGCCATAAAGCCATAACCTCGATTTCGATTCGAATTTTGATGACCGCAATGCATTGCCGCTGTAAAACTTCACGTGTTTCTCCTTCACTCTCTTTCACAAACCCTTTGGCATTCAAACAAGTAAGTTAGAATTTGTCAATTTAAAACTTCGATATTTCCGTAATGAAAGTCTTGAACGTGCTGTGGTTCTGTAGCTCTGTCCATTAGTAATATGTAAATGTTTTGCAACTAGTATTTCGACAAAAATCCTTTAAAGATGTATAATGGGCAGGAGTTTTTCGTGATCGCGGTGTCCATTTCATACGATGGGCCTACGCCTGTGCCCATCGTGCAAAGGAGGGTTGCATCCAAAGCTCACAAAATAGGTTAAGGTTTGATGTTCAGATAAATAGCTCGAAAAAGAGAACAGAATGTTTCAAAGGATCAAGCTTTTACACACTGTTTCAGCTTTAGTAGATCTAATGTTGAAAGCTAACTTTCACAGACGAGCACAATAAAAGGAGGGTGCCCGCGCCCCGGCCACTGGCCGGGGCCGGCCGGGACTGTCAAAATAAATGGAAAAGTTCTGATGGCTGGGGCCCAATTGTAGATGGCCGGGGCTGGCAAAATAAGCGGAAAAGTTCTGGAAATGCCCCGGCCAGTAGCCCCGGCCACTGGCCGGGGTGCGGGCACTTCCTTTTTCTTGTTTGGTAGATTTTCCAACTTTGATCACACTGGGAGGGAGCAGTTGATCCAAATCCCTTATTCTTTCTGCCTTACAGAATACGTAAGCTGTTTGCCTCTCAGAGATATGCTGAATTAAGCAACTGTGGCAAATTAGATCATAAATACACTTGAAGATGGTCGGGGCTGGCCGGGGTTGGCAAAATAAATGGAAAAGTTCTGGAAATGCCCCGGCCAGTAGCCCCGGCCATGCCCCGGCCACTGGCCGGGGCGCGGGCACCCTCCTACAATAAAAGGGGAAAACATCGATCAGTTAGGATCAGTATAACCAGGAAGGGCCGCCAAGTCGGGGGTGCAGGAGGGGCAGTTTGCCCCTGGGCCTCAGGCCTAGGAGGACTCATAATTGAAGATATTTTTCATATTTTGGCTGCAGGAAATGCTCTGAAAAGCAGTTTTTTTAAAGCCATAACCATTTTAAAGCCACAATCTAAAGGGTGGGATGGAAAAATTTTCTGCTCATTTCACTCACAGCCAGGGCAGGGCCTCAAATCGCAGATTTGTCCCTGGGCCTCCAAAAGCTCTTGGCGGCCATGGTGTGCGATTCTAGGATGGCGCCAGACATTGAACCCCCAGACAGTCAAGAATTTTTGCCAGTCTGCAGATTCTTGTGTTTTTGAGTCATAGGGTATTTTTGGTGCTAGTACAGAAATGAACATGCATGTGGTGCGTAGAAACTGATCCTGACTGAAAACCCTTCCAAAAATCCTTTCAGTATTAATGTGGTCTGGCTCTAGAATAGTCCCTTTTTGTATAAAGAATGTATGGGGAACACATTCCGCCTGCTAGGGAAACTTTTCGGTCTGGATTGAAACCAAAGACTGCCACTCCAAAAGAGTGAAAACTTCCCTCAAATTGCCTTTATCAGAGCCCATCCCTTGCCCATTTGAAGTGGTCCGATAGTGTATAAAGAATAATTGAAATAGTGCAAAAGCCCCCAAATTAATTGATTTTCGTCAATTTGACAGTGAGATGATATCATTGTTATCCACACAACAGGTTGTCCATCGTAACTTGAAATAGGAACAACAAGGATGTCGGGTTCATTGGATATACTTCAGTTGGATAAAACCGATGTTGTCAAGCTTCTTGCTAGTGGAACTCATCTTGGTGCTACCAATGTCAACTTTCAAATGGTTAGCTATGTTTACAAGAGAAAGCCAGATGGTAAGTTGGGAAAAAACTGAACTCAAAAGGTTTTGTATGTTGATATTTTTGGATATCTCAAATGTCCAGCAAGTCTATGCCCAAAATTTCTTATGGTCGGAAATCTTCATTGCCTTGAAGACCTTCAGCAAAGAAGATGATACAAAAGCATTTTGGCCTTTGATGAATATGATGTCTTACTCATGAAGCATTTTTGTGTTGAAAAGGTATTTGGCGCACAGAAATAGGGCAGACCCAATTGAGTCTGCTACCCCTTGTCATGGCGCTCAAATGGTGGGGCCCAACCAGGTATCAAACCCACTCTGCCTGATTGTTCTGGCCGCAAGTCAGGAGATTACACCACTGCATGACAACACCTTCAAAAGAGAAGGCAGATGTTTTAGGTAAAATCTGAGTGCTCCTTGCCTAAAAGCTGAATTTGCTTGGTAAATAGCTGATTTCAAAATGGTGATATTGCAGAGAAATTTACTTTTGGTAGCATTCAGGGAATTTGGGCATTCTTTTAGTGAAGTTAGTTAATTTTTTAACAAAGTTCATCTCAATCTCAACGGTAATTATTCAGTGGAAATCCTCCAGATTGGAAAGTTTGCAGAATGCGCGGGGGATCTCTCTTACGTCCAAATTGCTTGCGCAGCTGCAATTGTGTCACTAAACAATAGGTCTATTGTTTTCTTTTGTTGTTATACGAAAATTTCGCGGCTGCAACCACGGCTGAAATTTAAAGTGCACGGCAGAGAAATCGACCGCGCTTAAGGCAAACTTTCCAGTCTGGGAAATCCTGATGGCCCTTTGTAGACTTAGATCTTCTTCACTCTAGGTATTCATATCATCAACTTGAGAAAGACTTGGGAAAAGCTTGTGCTTGCTGCAAGAATCATTGCTGGTATTGAAAACCCAGAAGATGTTTGTGTCATCTCATCAAGACCTTATGGAACAGTAAGTAAGCCAAAGCCAGACTGCTAACTATGTCGTGCGCGCGGAAGATCTTCCGCGCACAGTTCCAGGAAGAACAATTGTTTATTGTTTAAAAACAATGGCCAGGCGCGCATCTTCCACATGCATTTTGCAAAGTTATCAGTCTGTATCCAAAGTAATATCTTCAGGCTCCTTTAGAATAATGTGATTTCTGGTGCACACTAAAGACCCTTTCCTAGCAGAATGCTTCACAGATAAAACAGAGGTGCAAGTTTGATTTTCATGGTCAATTTGGTAGAAGCAAAGCACCAAATTAAAGGTTAGCATGACTATTAGCTTGGCAAAAAATATTCCCTGTCTAAGGTGCTCAAATGAACACACACGAAAAGAAGTTATTCCCAGAAAATTAATTGTTATAATTGGTATATGACACAGCAAGGATGAGAACTGGCCAAAGATAACCAAGACATTTGTAGTGAGATTGATCTTCACACTTTGCCATATGAAAAAGGTTATCCACCCATGCGCTCACTTTATCAAGCTCCAAGACGTTTTCATGAGCATGTGCAGGGACTTGATCAAGTTTGAGCACCTCTCCTTGCAATGCCTGCTCAAGATGTTTGGCAGAGTCATGGAGCTATAATGATTGTACTGACAAATCATATTCTTGTTCAGGCAGTCCTTTCTGATAGCAAGACTTTACCAATACTTGCGATGCAATCTTTACTGATTCCAAGCTGTACTGTGTAATCACAATGTGAGGATGGCATTGCTGTTTTACAGTACTCTCGAGTACCGAATAAATGGGGGGGGTGAGAATAATCGGGGGGAGGTTGGAAATGGTTCGATATAACAATAATCGGGGAGGTTGGAATAATCGGGGGGGGGGGCGTGTTGGAGAAATAGAAAATAGTCGTTTTCTTAGTGAACAAGTATCTTTTACTTATTTATGTGAACAGTGATGTTACTGATACATTTATTTTTGAACCCTGGTTCTGTTGAATGCACTTTTTAAGACGTTTTCTTGTGTTTATTGAGAAATATGTTTACTATCATTTCATTTTTCGAAAAATTAATAAAAGGGGGGGTTGGAATAAGAGTGGGGGGGGGTTGGAAAATTTTTCAAAAATTAATAAGCGGGGGGGGGACGATTATTCGGTACTCGAGAGTACCTGTGATTACAAAACAAGAATTTACCCAAAGGAAATTTATCTAATCTGCAGATGTCCAGTTACATGGATGGATTTTCACCCATAAATTTGCTGTGCTATTTGAAGGTGTTTTGCAACCAACAGATGAGAAAGTGGATACATGTCAATTGTGATAAATATTTGTAGTTAAATCTAGCAAATGATGCCTCCATTATTGCATGGCTTGGTGCAGTAGTCATTGCTTGCAGGTTTGAAATTAGACTGATAATGTAAAACAACAGGCTAACTCATGAATGAATTCATTTTTCCACTTTTAGCGTGCTGTACTGAAGTTTGCCCAAGCCACTGGTTCAAACCCAATTGCCGGACGATTCACCCCAGGTACATTCACCAATCAGATCCAGAAAGCCTTTAGAGAGCCACGTCTCTTAGTTGTCACTGACCCTCATAGTGATCACCAGGTATGATTTTGTTTTAGTCTGTAGATCATGCTGCAGTCCTTCATCATATAATTGCATTCCCTTTGAACCTTTGCGGAACATTCTAACAAACAAACAAAGAGAAGCATTTAATGAGGGAAGATCTTTTCTTACTGCAAGGATAGATGGTAGCATTCAATGCAACCTTCACATGACACACAGAGGGAGATATCCCTTAGAAATTTAGCAGGTGAGTTCATTGTGGTTTTTATCATTTCACTAGCAAAATCTCATCATATGCCTTATGTAAATGCTATGTCCTTAAATGCACTCTTGAACATGAAATCAAAGTTCAAAATTTACTGCTCCAGCAAAGAAATGTTTAGGATGCCACAGGAACATCTAGCTGAACCTACTATGTACCAGAAACTTCAACTGGAAGATACCCTTGATTCATAAAGGTTTCCTGGAATTCTGGAGAACAGAAGTTTTCTGTTATCATGTTCGCATTCTCCCTAATTTTAGAAGATAACATTAATTTTCATTGTCCCCGTAGTTCTAACAGCATTGTTTCTACAATAGGCCATCACTGAGGCATCATATGTCAACATCCCAGTAATTGCACTGTGCAACACTGACTCTCCATTGCGTCATGTTGATGTAGCCATTCCATGCAACAACAAGGGTGTACATTCCATTGGTTTGATGTGGTGGATGCTTGCAAGGGAAGTGCTTCGTCTCAGAGGTATCATCAGTAGAGTTACACCATGGGATGTCATGCCTGATTTGTACTTCTACAGAGATCCTGAAGAGGTAGGTCTGCCAAGAGGGGGTTGAAGTGACATATTTCACCAGGGGAGAGGAGCCCCCAATATCAATATTTCTAGAAATACAACAATGCTAAGGAGATAGAGCAAATGGGCATGTTACACCTTAATTTTCTTGGACTCAGCTTGATCTTCTGCGCAGACTACCCAACCAAATTCAGATTCAGATTATTTCATTTACCAATCAATCCTAAATACAATTCTACACAGTACACTACACCTAAATCTATACAAAGAAAACCGTATGATAAAAAATAAATTAGAATTAAGGGTTAAAGAAAAAAGAAATTTTACATGATTGTATTTAAGATTGATTGATTGAGGAGGAGCCCTCTAAATAGGTTAACTGATTGAGAGAGCCCCCCCCCCACAAAGAAATAATAAAACTACAACATATTTCCTTAAAATAAAACCAAAACAAACTGTTTGCCAGATTTTCCTGAATAGATGGAAGAAATCACCAAATTGAGAGATCAACCCATCTATCCTTTAGTTTCAATGGCATTCAACTTTTAGTATTTTCTTCTTTTTTGAAAGAGGTCTCATATTGCTGCATCCTGTATACACAAACTAGATTATAAAGCAGGCCTGTCGGAACGAAATTGATATTGGGGGGCTGAAACGACGCGTGAGCGAAGCAAGCAAAAATGTGGGTCTGGGGGCTTGCCCTTGGGAAAAATTTTCATGACCACACCCTTTAGATCATTGGAAAACTCCCATTTTTTGGAAAATATGCCATTGACGGAAGCAAAGGATCACGCCTAATGAGAGCCTTTCCATGAAAATTTTTAAATATTTGACTTGTATGACACCAAAAGATATTGCATTTTGGATAGATTCTGATAGCTTCCTTGAATATGTACGTGTTTGAATCTTCATTTCTACGACCTTGGCTTTTACAGCCTTTTTCGCTTACAAAATCAACAAACTGAAGCCCCCCCCAGCCCCTCGCTTCCGACGGGCCTGTAAAGAATGTGATGTGTGTGTGTGTGATTTTCCCCTGTGCTAATTTCTGTTGAAGAATCTCAATGCAAAGTTAAGCCAAGACCAACAAATTTTTATCACTTGAGCAGAGTGGCTTATGATGGTTATGTGAAAATACATGAAAAGTAAAGGGAGAATGAAACACAATCTTGGACATGAAAGATCTTAAATGATTGTGCATATACAAAAAGTGTGAAATTAAAAAGGTGACAGAACTAAGGGGCATACAGTTTGTTGAAATGGTATATAATGTGAATTTGATTGTTTGTAGATTGAAAAGGAAGAATTGCAGGCTGCTGCTGCTAAGGCCGATGCAAAGGCTGATGAGCAAGTGTACCAACAAGATTGGAATTATCAACAGGAACAGACAACTGCAGCTCCTGATGCTGCCTCGGCAGAATGGGGTGCCTCTGGTACTGCCTCTGGTCAAGAGGTAAGTGTTCATGTATCTTAAGTGGGTAGAGGGGAAAAATTTCATAGAGGGCATTCAATGCCAAGGCTGTTTGTTTGGGACCTAGCAAGATCGTTAGTAAGCACATACTATATTTTGGTCAGCTGCAGTTGCCAATGCTAACTGAAATTGCTGATGTATATAACTGTAGTTTTTTGTTTGGTAGTTTTTGTACTTTGATGTCTTGATAATTTGCCTCTTTCCCCATCCCAAAGTTTTCTTTTTGAAATAGACAAAACTATGGTCATATCAGAAAAGCACTTTATGGGTGTAATTTTGCAGCAAACTAGTATTTGCCAAAATAGAGCTACTTCAATTATAGTTCTGATCCAAAAGTAGTGTCATCCATATCTCTGTGATAAAGATGGCTTCTCCCAATAGAGAGACCAACAGAACTTTGGTTATTTTCTAATTCGTCTAACTCAATCGAAAATAACTTTATTTACCTATCAACACTACTTTATAACTAACACTAAGATACAGACAACAATAGATATCTTATAGTATAGTATGATCAGTCTAGTGATTCTAAGCCAAAATATTGAGCTTTCAAACAATACTCTTCAAGTATCATCCAATGTCAAGATTCTGAAGGAGGGGAGGGTGGGTTGGAGTTGTAGGACTTGTTAAAGAATCACTATCGACGTGTGATAACTTATACCTCATTCTTTGCTTATATACCTTGTATTCCCATGGGCCTTATTCTATGCAGTACTGCTCTAACTTATCTCAGGGGAACCTACCCGCTGGAATATCTCCTGGGATAAGTAAATTCATTAAGCATTTAGTATATACCTGTTTGTCATTGGCTAAAGATCATTCAGGATATCCTAAATGATCTGTAACCAAGGCTACCCATCATTCTCCCAACGATATCGTTCTTTTACATTGTGGAATTGTACATTTTTCTGTATTTATATATATATATATATAGAATAGACTTGTGAGCAATTGAACAAAAGAGTGGAGTCTGGATCGAGGGAAAGTTTTATTATTCTTATACAAAGTTGAATTGAAATTTTTTAATGTGAACGACAGTGATAGAGGCGTTAGCGCAGCTCAGTCGAACTTTTCAAATGAATTTATAAAAATATGATTCGATACAGACTTTTAAAACAGCTCAAAGGTCTATGGCCAGCCTGGTTGGCGTAGTATTTTTCAACAGACGACTACGCTAATGATGCCAGCAAGGAAGTTTTTACCAAGATGCTTTGGGATAGAATTTTGAATCTTTAACGATTCTATAGGAATTTAATTAAAGAGCGCAGTTCATCTCGGTAAATTTCCTCGCCACCATCTTTAGCGTAATCATCTGTTGGGCTTTATTTTAGCTCCAGTTTGAATTGCATTCTTTAGCATCCTAAAAACCTGTATCTCAACTGACAATTTTCTCAAATATTGTCTTTCTAGTGGGGTGCTGAAACAACGGGTGCTCCAGTAGCTCCAGCCCCTGCTGGCTTTGGGATTGTTCCTGCTGCCTCAGATGAGTGGGGTGCACCAGAACCCGCTAGCAAAGAATGGGGTGCAAGTGCTGAACCAGCTTCTACCGAATGGGGTGCTGCCACTAACGACAACTGGTCATAAAAGGAACTCAAAAACGATTACAGATTACAGTGTAATAATAGCATGAAAGAATAAGATAAATTGAGTTGCAAAACTGAGAAGTTTCTCTCGTATTTTCTGTCAACTGTTGGTCGGGTGCCCGTTAATATGTTGTCAGGGTGGAAAACCTACTTCGAGAATATTTCAAATGCGAAAAGTGTTACTCTGCCTTACGAATGGATAAATTCTGGAGAGGTGCAGAAAAACTTGCCTCTCCTACTAGCAGTTACCAAGGAGTTACTGACAACAATGGTGAATTTTGTGAGAAACAAAATGATTCAATTTCCCGACATCAAAAATCGCTTTGATTTTGCTGAAGAATAGAATTAATGCCTCTGTTTGCATTCACTCAAATCAAATAAACAGAGAGCGAGAGGGCATAACGGAAAAACCAGACCCAGGACCAGTAGGACCGGACCCTAACGGACCGGACCCCGGCAGAATATCCATTCATTTCCATGTTTCCAGGTGACTGACTGGGTACATTGATAATGGGCTACTTGCTTTTTTACACACTAGAGCCTATTTCTTGGTACCTAGAAAGCCCCCTGAGGTTTAACAATGTATCATCTTAAAATGAAGAAATCAAAGACAGTTGGTTGTGGTAGTTTTGTTTTGCATTAGATTTTGGCATTGTATGTTATTTGAATCTTGTTCTGAATGTCAATGAGAATCTTGTCCTTGGGAAATTGAAGTGAGTTACAGGGCCTTGCTAGACTTTATCATGCGTAGATCTTCGTGGGTCTTCGTTCCTTTCAACTGAAAGTTTGTCTGTTGATTAGATGATCAATGTAGCAGATTGTGCATTCTTGCAGTTAATGTGGTATCCAAAGATTAGTTATTTCTTTTCAGCGATGATTGTGTTGGTCTTGTCTTCATTTTTGAAATGAAAGTTCTGTACCGTCATTACAAACTCACGACGAAAAGGAATTGGCATTCACAGGGGTCGGGTCCGTTAGGGTCCGGTCCTATTGGTCCTGGGTCTGGTTATTCCGTTATGCCGAGCGAGAGAGAGATAAACTGGGTTTTCAGAAAGCCAAATTGGATTGTTGTACAAAATTCAAACTCAACTTTGAAATTTTCCCCAGGGGGGAACCTGTAATGGTATGTGACAGGGGGTCAGATTTAGGATATTTTTAGACCCCAAAAGTATATTCGTTATTTCATGGCATACAAAACTAGGGGTTTTTTAGCTTTCTTGGCAACTGAGCTACAATATTTTGACGAAGAACTCAGCGTAGCACTTACTCTGTCAAATATTCTCATCAGCAACCCCAAAAATTGACTGATTATGCACTAAATAGCGTACCCAAAGGTATACTGGACAGCGTTTCGCAAACCTAGAGACACCGTCACATACGAATAGGGAGTTCCTCCCTGGGATTCTTTCCCACTATGTGGTTTAAGATTACATGACATTTTGCATTAAATGATTGTCCTCTGCATATGATTGTCCTCTGATAAACAAGGACAAAAGGTCTTGCCGAAAAACTGCGTTGTATGAAGTTCGTTCACTCATCTTATTGTTGTTTGAAGCATACAATAGTCACAAGAGAGTTTGCATTTAATCAATTGCAGTCCACAGGCAAGCATCTCTGACGCACTTTGTCTCCGTAAAACGGATCTGTCGCCGATGATTTGTCATTTTGAATCAGGCGGAGACGTATGCTGGAACATCAGGGTAGGGGGAACATCAATCATCATTTTCATCTCTCTTTGTTCACAAGTTGTTCCAAAGCCATGCATATGTCAGGCATCATGCTGTCAATGAGACCAAGGCCTTTATGGGTTGCACGTAGTCCACTGCAAGATAATGATATAACGATGACAAGCTGGTTATAAGTGATGGGGCAAAATTATGTTCTACAAGGGAATGGCCACAGTTGAATTGGTGTTGTGCTAGGTCTAGTTTTATCGGTCCGAGGCATTGGTCCGAGGAGATAGCGTTTCGAAAGCAAGGCCGATTCATGGCGTATAATCTATGATCAATTCTATTTTAACTCGAGTGTCTTACCCGAGATCAATCCCTTCGAGCAGAGTCCAAAATTGCAAAATTCTGCGCTACACATTGTTCATCCTCGTGTCAAACTAAAGTTCGATTCTTTTTAACTGTCAGATGCGCAGGAGCCATTGGGCATTGGAATTTGATTTCTGGCACTGACTGGTTGGGCTTAGTCGACGAGAAAACAACAAAGAATAACAGTTTTATCAAGAAGGTGCTTTGATTTCTGAGCTACAAACACGGTACATTATTGCCCATGCTTCTGTAGTCCGTCATAGAAGCCATTGCAGCTGTTAATTGCTTTGTACTGGAATTTGTTGGGGATACGAATCATCAATGTTCCAAGCAACGGTTATCCCCCGAAAAGGAAACCTGTGATTATGCGCAGAAAGCATGTTTGGTCTGTGGAAAGAATGCGGGCGGAGAATCCAACCACAATCCAAACAATGATTAGTAGGGAAACAAAGAGATTCTCGCGCATGGTAATAAGTTCCTCGGCTGTTGATCTGCTTTGAGCATTACCAGCAAAACAAAGGCCTCAGACAAAAGGGGCAGTCCTCGGTATCCTCAACAAGAATGGTCTGTCAAAAGCTGCTTCTCGTGTTGCAGATGTCTGGATCTCGATACAATTTCGAGAAAGAAAACTTCAAATTCGCTAATTACAACTCACCATTTATCAATCTGCAAAAATCCATCTGACACCAAATTGCAAATCATGTCATTCTCGGAAAGACACTCCAGTTCAAGACCATTAGCAAACGCACTGAAGATCTGTATGAATGAAACAGTATGGCAATACAAATGGATACTTTCCCAACGCCTACAATTCATTATTTTCATCTCGATAAACATGATGCCTTATAATCACACATTAACCCTTGAAGAGAAGAAAAATGAAAGAAAACTGAGCGGCCAGAAAGCTTGGCCGTACAAAAATTAGCAACATACAATTATGCCAGTGACCACACTGACCAATGGTCTTTCGTTAAGTTACTGAGGCTCCGATTCGGGGATCGTCGCTCCTTTACCCGTCCCTTCAAAATGGACTGGATTTCCAACGCTTGCATCTTCACAAAGGATCCTTGTGCGCCCTAGGTTCCGGGTTTTATGGTCGTTTGTTCCCTTAAGGCGGGTTTCCACTTGTGCGAATTTGGTCGCACGATCGCGCGACCAGTCTTCTGGGCATGCGTAGTTTGTTTCAATCGCGCGACTGCGCGACCAAGGGCCTGAGCATGCGTGTGATCACTGCAGAATCAAAGCAACTTAATTGGCTCTGCTCTTGCTGGTCGCAAAATAGTTGAAGTCAATCCAACTTCCAAAATTAGTCGCGCGATCGCCGATGACTGGGGAATCTTCATCATTGAAACAAACTACGCATGCCCAGACGACTGGTTGCGCGATTGTGCGACCAAATTCGCACAAGTGGAAACCCGCCTTTAGTCTCAAGAACCCATATCAAGAATCTCGTCTGCGAAAAATCCTACAGAGGGGCATTGTAGGGTAAACGAGCAATTTTTCAGTAAGAATTATTCTACTCTGATTTGTGGTTATTTTTAAAAGGAAGGGGAACAAATTCAGAATTATTTGCGGTCTTTTCCAAATATTTTCAAAACTTGCTTCACATAAGGAAAGATATTCAGGTGGTTCAACGAGAACTATCGTTGCTTACTGTTTGGTCTATACCATTTATTGATCGCAAGCCTTGCAATATAATTTCTTCAAGTCTGAAAGATAGAAAAAGATTTTAGGGACAAACCTCGACATTATCTTTCCAAAATAATCGTCCTTGTCGTGAACCTTTGGTGACATTCACTTGAAAAAATTTCGGGAATGGACCACTTAAATTATAATTTGTTCCGTTCATCTAAAAATTGAAAAGTAACAACCAAAATACACCTGTAACTAGAGAGAAAATAGTTGAAAGCTGGAAGGGAAAACAAATTAATCTTTATATCGGAAAGGAAAGAAATAAGTTAATAACTCACCAGTAACTCCAATAAAGAACAACCTTGACAACCAAAGCGCGTTTTGTCGCACACTCGTCAGTTCGGTTTATGCGAAGAACAAATTATTGATACAAGCCGCTTTATTACCCGGGCAAACAAGAGATTCGAATGTTGTTCTTTATTACAGTTGCCGGTGAGATACTAACTTATCTCTTTCCTTTCAGAGACTAAGATTAATTGGTTTTCGCTTACAGGTTTCAAGAGGGTGCACAATAGGGCTTGGTGGGATGCGGGATCGGCCATTTTTAACGGGCGGGATAAGGGATGTGTAATTCCTGGCTATCGGGATACAGGATAAGACAAGGGCAGCGGGATCGGGAATCTGCTGGCAAAATAATGCGGGATAAAGGGGCGCTATTGTGCACCACCGTTCAACAGTTTTCTCTCTAGTTACAGGTTTATTTTGGTTGTTTTGTTTTACAGGAGTTAACAGCCTTCTCTCTACAAAATTACGGTTTTTTGATCGCATTTATGGGTTTAGGATTTAGAATGACGAGTTAGTTATTTGAAGCTATTTTAAAATGGATAAATTGTTTCTTAGAGAAGCTAAGCTAAGGTTTGGAAAAGAAGTTCTTAAACATAAAAGATCTGCTTAAAAATGGATGCCTCTGGCTTGTGACCTAGGACAACAAACCACACTCCCAGGTCAACAACGCACCAAGCACAGGATCCCCAGGAATTCAGGTCGCATAGTATAGCATAAGCATGGTCATATAAAAGTTGTGAAATCATGCAAGAAATCAAATAGGTAAGATTGATTGGTAAAGTACTTCTTGAGTAAAACGCGTCAGAACTCGAGCGTGTAATTTTCATTTAGCTGAGGATGAGACAAGCTGTTTCGAAACGTCCCTGATGATCATGTCCTTGTCAAGTCAATTTGTATTTGTAACCTGGATTTGTCTTATTGATGATTGGAATGTTGATTTTATGCTGATTTGTCTTTTCTGAAATGACCCGCAAAATCCTCGTTTTGATACCATGGGTAGTAAGACACCGCAGTTATGTTTCTGTGTATATGCTGCTGCAATGGAAATTTTATATGTTTTTACGGAGGAGGTTTGAAGTTTTTGAAAAGGAAGAAACGAAAACGAGAAACGTTTCTTTTCTTTATTCCTCCGTCCCTTATGATCGCTCCTACGTAGTACCAAATAATTTCATCCTCCGCAACAGAATAAAAAGCGGCAATGGAGCACAACTGCGGTGTCTGATCACCCATGGTGGCAATGATTCTCCACATGAGATTTTGGACTTTACCAAAGATGTACCTGGAATAAAATAAAAACTTTTGATTCCATGGAAGTGCTAACTCACTAAAAAATCCCTTTCAAAAAGATTTTAGAACTCTCCAGAATAACTCTCCAGAGAAACTTTCAGGCTACTGCAAAATGATTAGCCCCCTTCCCAGAAGAAACAATTGAAGCTCCAAGATGAAGCTCCTATATTTTGATTGATGGTCTTCTCGTTTGAGGGCATTTCAATTCCTGCAGAGTTCATAAGAAATTGCTATCATGATATCTTAGATTGAACAGATTGTTATCTAAATTTTTAAACTTATTTTCTTTCCAACCATTGATGGCATACACATGGTGCTAACGTATCTATAAACAGTCACATTCTGTTGTAAGCTAATCTTTGTGGATTTTCAAGACGAGAAACTTTCAACCTGAAAAATGAGAAATGCCATAGATATAAGAACGTTTTTAGGCTAGGTGTGAAAAATAGATCTTGTATTCCAGATTCCGGATTCCGCATTTCCGATTCTGCGTTTTAAAGATAGCCAATGTGGCGCTGGCGCGCTGTTGTATCATGTGGTACTTACGTCTGCAACCTGGATAGTTTTTCTACTTTCACCATACCATGCCTGTTAGTCTCTACCTATGGAAAATATATTAAGTTTGATCAGAACATAGATGGACTAGAATCACCAATAAAATAATGGCAACATAGAAATGCCTTTGTTCAGACATTCTTAGCTAAGTGAAAAACTTCCTGTGACGTATGTTTAGATTTATCCCTTTACTTTCGATAGCCACTCTCCTTTCTTTGCAAGCCTTTTCTCGTGCAGCTAAAATGATTTAACCATTCAGGTTTCCAGTTATTTTACGCAGCTTGACTTACCGTAAAAGCTCTGTTATGCACCCGGGAGGTTTATTTGATTTCAGAATTTGCAGGGGGCTGATAAGAGAGGGGGGCTTTATCACAAAATCCAATGACAAGGATATGTACCGAGTGAGCTAGAAAAAAGTTCCCACTCTTGA
The DNA here is from genome assembly GCA_964020215.1 of Aurelia sp. 3 sensu Dawson et al. (2005). Lineage (NCBI taxonomy): Eukaryota > Metazoa > Cnidaria > Scyphozoa > Semaeostomeae > Ulmaridae > Aurelia > Aurelia sp. 3 sensu Dawson et al. (2005). The sequence continues at coordinate 27,020,172 of OZ026573.1, read as the reverse complement.
AAATTCATAGCACCAAGACTACTTCACTGATTTGAATCAATCAAATTGTAGTTAAAAGCCGAAAGATCAAAATATTTTTGTGATTTTTGTCGTTGTCATACCAGCACTAGAAGTATTGGTAAATTCAACTTTATAAAAATTTCATGGTTGCAAAATGACGGAAAAAGGGCCTAAGATATTGATCAAATCTTAAGGACTCTATTCACACCGAACAATAGGTGATGGGCGTTTCACCTCCCTCTTCAAGGGTTATAAGACATCGATTTTCAAACAAATACGGAAGATTTTCAATCCCATTGCAATCAATGTTTTTCAAAGATTTTCAATCCCATTGTACCCATGAGAAATTGCATTTCCTTCATCATTCTGTGCTAGGAGTCAGTAATATTTTGATCGATGTTTTAGGCCATTATTCGGTCATTTTGCAATCATAAAATTTTGGTAAAGTTGAAATTTACCTATATTTGTAGTGCTCGTGAGAACGAGAAAATCACAAAAATACTTCAACCTTTTGGCTTTTAGATAGAATTAGAATCATTCAAATCTGTGAAACACTTTTGCTGGTATGAATTTTCAAAAGTGGGAACCTTTTTCTGGCTCACCCGGTAATGATAGCTTTTCAGTTCTTTTATCCAATATTTTGCGTATTCAGCATACAACTTTACGAATCAAAGTGGCTCACCTGTTTCATCCAGTTGTCAGGAACAAGACTCTGGACAGTTGATGTCCTTAGGAGGTTACCACATTTCAAAGAATGAATCCTGGAATGAATTAGACAAATTAAACATTCCACCATTTAAACTAGGCAGGTTCAACTTGCAACCCATAAGCTAGCACAGCTTACATAAATCTGACGAGTAAGGGTGAAAACATCAGCTTAAAATTTGGTGATCACCAATTTCCGTAAAAATGACTTGTTCATGATCGTTAATAAAAGGACATATGTTACATTTGAAATTGGCTGACAGAACAAATATTTTTGAAGTAGAATTCCACTATTTCATACATTTTATTTCATGACAACATAAAATTATGCTGCTTACTTTTAAGTGCTTGATAGGACAGGCACCTGTGTATTTACAGGATATGGTGGAGAGGTATATGCCTAACAAAACTCTCAGATCGAGTAATGCGCAGCTGTTAAAGGTTCCTCGTTTCAAAAACAAAACATTAGGTGCTAGGACTTTTGCCTATGCTGCAGCTAGCCTTTGGAACAGTCTTCCGTTGGAAATTCGTGCTACTGACAATACTGACAGTTTTAAATCGTCTTTAAAGACTCATTTATCTAAATTAGCTTATGATATTATGCGATATTATGCAATAGGTTTTAAATTTTGCAAAGTGTATAGAATATTGTATCATAGTTATGCACTTTAATCATGTATAATAATGATAATATTTCTGCTTCATGAAGTTTTATTTGATCCTGTGTTTTGTAATAAACAATAGAGAGAATAATATTGCATGAACCAATTTTCATGAACAATGCAATTTAAACATAGTTTTACATTCAACAATGTAAAAATATGGGTTTCCAGTGTGTCTAAATCTCTTTATCTCAAGAAGATTGATCACTAATGATTTGTTCCGGCTTCCATCCATTGAAAGGTCAAGCAGCAGTCTAGCCTCATCAACACGGCTGCAATGTCTTCTTGACCTGACATTGCTTTCGAACGTCGCAACCTTTATACAAGCCTCACTACCAAAAGGACCCTCAAGTTACGCTCATCTCACTGTAGCGATATCAGTTCAGGCAAAAAGCGAAACTACGACATGTAATCGAGTCCACCTTCATACCAGACTTTAGACTTGTGAACTAGAGTCCCTTGTTTCCCTGTCCAATTTGACTTTATGATGGCGTTTCACCAACCGAATATCTTTGACAACATTTGAAAAGTCGCCAAGTTGGTCGCAATGCACGTGATGTCAAACTAGGTTTTGGTTTGGGTGTCTGTGTCTTCAGAATCACGTTGAACGAGCACCAACTTCATGCAAACATATTATCTGAAGATTTTCTAGTGACCAGTGTCAAGTGAAAATTTAGCGGATACTAAACGCTTTTGAGTAAGGTTTATCGAAAGGATACAAGGGACTCATCGTAATCAGTGTACCATTAGACATGGCATCTATTTCCAAGGGCTGCTCAAAGCTGGCAAGGCGCAAAACTCAGTTTCCTGCATCAAACTGACAATACATACGTAAGTATCACAGTGACACGGCTCTGAGAACCTTCGATCCTGCAGTGTTTCGTTAAGTTAAAGGAAGCGTAAAGAAGCTGCCCTTACCTTCCATGTGCACCTAAAAGAGAGCAACATTCTTTAGATGAATGAGAATTGACTGAATAGACCTATTAGCTATTCTGTAAAGAATCGGAATCGAACTGTATTTTGCTACATTTTGTCGAATTTTCGAATGCGCACAATACTGATAGGAGCTCTAACAACACTCGATCGAACGTCGTGTATAAAAATGTATAAAAAACGCTCGATCCAGTTTCTTTTGCAGAATAGCTAAAGGGTCTATTACGTAAAGGAGTCAGAAAACACAGCTAAGGCTTGTTTTGCCTATTCAAGTGAGGAAATATTACTAAACAAATATTTAAGATCTTACGCGTCAAAAATATGTTCTGTTTTATCATTCAATCAAACATTAAATTGCTGTGGGATGCATTCGTTAACATATAATTCATGACCTTGCAAGCAAAGGCAAGGTTTGAGAAAATGACCAACAAAAATAAAATTTCTTTTCCCAAGTAAAAACTCGATTGCTTGTAAAACGACAGCCTCTGTTGGTGTGCCCTGGGCTTTATTCTGCATAAGGAGAAGTTTCTGTCACATTGGCTGAAACCATAAGAATTAGAAAATCTGAAATGAAAACTTCACTGAACTTTGGCAGAAAATCAAGTTTTACAGTGTTGAACACAAGTTTCTTCATCAAATATTCACGGTATATTTGAACCTTAAACCATAAATCATGAACCATGCACCTTGAAGGTGTTGTGGTGCAGTGGTGAGCGCTTGGCTACTTTTGTGATCCCAGCGCTTGGCGCTAAAAACCGCAACTTCACCTTCACCTCAAAGCTTAGGAATGTTTCTATGACAAATCCAAACAAACTCCTGTATAGAATTTAGGACTAACATTTCGGAGCAAGGCATTAAAGATGAAATTGTAATATAGACCTGGTCCTATGCCAATGTACTGATATCCATTCCAATATGCCTTGTTATGCTTGCTTTCGTACCCCTTGAAAACAAAATAGAAACGGAAACTACACGAATGCTAATCAACTTTTTTCCTTAAATTGTAACAGTTTTTACTTTTGATGCTTTGATGGAATGACTTGCCTAAGGCTGTCACCATACATTCAGACTGCAGTGTGGAAGCACCTTATAAATTATTTGCGACCATATATTCAATGCAGAGGATGATGTAACGATTACTGTAACCTGCAAAGAAATCCTGGCTTTAAAATAGACATTTTCTTTCTGACGATATCATATGGGACAAAGCAACAAACAGGCATTTCGATCATTTGAGGATATCATATGGTCTTAAAGATGCAGTCCTTTAACAAATGGTATGCCTGCATCTACTTTGGAAATAAAGGAAGTTGGAAAATTGATTGAAGAACGTAGTAGAAATGACATCTCCAAGCCACACTTAAAAGTGGCCAAGATCACAACAAACGTCGTTCTGAAGTTGTGAACGCAGAGTTCGGAGTAGAAAGGACAGTCATGATTCAAACCTGTTTTGCAAAATTTGCAACTTCGTATCTCTCTAGGCCAGCATTTTCAAGAATCTGCGAGCATAATGTAAACAGTATCAAAAGATAAAAAAAAAATGAGGTAATAAGTTAACCAAAGATTGGAGGAAAGGCTAAGTTAGAAGCTGCGGAAAGGAACAATATACTTCGGGGAAAGTCTTCTCTTGCACAACTGAAAGCTAAAAAAGCTGGTGCCAATTCTGAAAACGGTAAAGTCGTTAGACTCGAATTCGTGTTTGATTGATATTCCGAAAAGGATAAGCCCTTTAAGCTTGGAAGATTCTCGGAACCTGCTGCTCTAAAATTCAGAAGGTCCAGCAGACATAGGAGAGGTACTCGTTTCATAGTGGTGAATTAGATGTGTCCATCCCTGCGAAGCCTGTTGTTCTCAGAATTTGGTAGGTATGGAAGAACCAGTCAAACACATCCTGAAGAACACCAAATTGATTTTCATGCTAGTTCAAAGAGGTGGCATGAAAATATCTGAAACTAAGGCGTTCAGCTCTCAGCTCAGCTCAGCTCAAATAATGAAGACGAAAAGTAGGATATGTCAACAGCAATTCGACTGATCAATAGTAAGGTGGAAACGTCTTATTTCATAGGCTTTGTAACTGCAGAAGACGAAATCAAAAATTTTTCTTTTGTTTTAACACAGGTCTCTTACCAGGGTGCGAAACTTTGGAATGGTTTTTCTAAAAAGACTAAAAATACGTCAACTTTAAAAGATTTTATGAAAGCCATAAAATGATCATCTGTTCACGAAGAATCAACGATACCTCCCTTTTCGTTTTTTTCAAATGTATTTTTTGAAATTTCTTTTAACGATTGTAATTATGTTATCGATTTTGTAACGTTCATTTAATTGAAAATATTTTTTTGTATATCTTAGCATGGTCCCCTGTAAATCAGTGCTCGACTGAGGGGCTACCACGGGCAAAAAAAATAAAATAGAAATAGAAATAGTAACTCTATGGTCCCTACCTGCGTTTCAAAAAAATTCTTTATGAGTAACAGATCATAAAATTCAGTCTCAGTAACAGATCTGAACTTGAACTTTCTGTCTGAACTCTCTGAACTTTCTGTCTTTGAATACATCGTCTAAAGATTTCTGTCGATAGCACAGCTTGCATTGCACTTAAAGTGCCTTACCTCAACAGCAGCATTGTACATATCTCCTACTTCGTCTGGTTCTGGTAGCTTCTGCAAATATGGACAATCATATTTGATAAATCTTTTATAGACAAAAAAGGTCTCTAGTCTATAGGTTCGACGTTAGAAAGAACTGCTAATCTTTAGCATAGGTTTCAAATCTTTAAAAAGTAGGGTGTAAAATTCTATGACCTATTTCTTTGAACTGAACGGCTTCAAAGAAACTTGAACTATTTTACAGTATAACTGCCGTTAGACGTTTCTGAAATCTTCAATATCTTCAGAATTACAGTGTTTTCCTTCGTTTTTAAGAATTCTAGAAAATATTCGAAGAAAACTTGAAACTATCGTAATTTCTAAACCTGTTGACGAAAGATCAAATAATTTTCAAGAAAACTATAGTTTATGGATGCCTACAATATGGTATCAAGCAAAACTCTTTCACTCTTCTGGTTTATGATTCAGAAATTTGATGACGTCACATCATAAAATGAGCTGAAATATAAATAGGCTGTAATTTCGACAAATATTAAAGATTTCTGAAAAGTCCAACGGTAGAATCATAGAAAAGTGGCTAAAGTTTCTTTCAAGGCATCCAGTTAAAAGAAATAGGTCATTTAATTTTACACCGGCCTTTTTTCGAGGATTTAAAGATTTGACACCTATGCTCTAATCTTTGATTTACTAGTTCTAAATGATTTAGCAGACATTTTTAGAAACATTGTTTTATGGCAATATGATTGGACAAATGAACTGAACTGAACTGAAGTCAACTGAGCTCAACTCAACTCAACTCGAGCAAGCAAGTTCAAGTGTAGGTCGGCTTGGTATTTCAAAAAAGAGAAACTTGATCGATTTGAATCACTAAACTGAAAACAGGTAAGTGGGAAGAAAAGACCTCGTGCTTTCGTTGGCTGAAAGTTTTATAAACATTTCTTTTCCATAAGAAATTTGAAAAGAGATTTGATCACTTACGATCTCTCCTCGTCGATGCAGCTTCTCCATTGGTGTTGATCTTTCCATTGTAAGCTGATACAAGGAAACATGACAGCTACTCAGTTGCAGAGCCTGTGACAACAATAACGGTTTCTTTATAGGAATCAAATGATACAATCTAGAAGCTACATTTCAATCGCTCTTTGAGTATTAGGTTCTCCAAACAGTAATCTTTGATATACGATGATTTCAGCACAAGATACAACGGATAAACATCTAAAGAGGTCCTCCTCTTGACTACTTTGATCTGACTACTGCAATAAAGCAGTAAAAAGCTGTGGGGAAAAGTCCTTTGAATAAGAGACCCTATCTCAGAGTCCAAGTAGAGATTCTATACGTACCTTGAAAAAGATGTTTAAAATGCAATGTAATGTCCTAAACTCATTTTTTTCAAAGTAAAAATGCAAAAAGGCATGATTGATTACTTTCAAAATCTGCTTGATATAAAGCAAACAAAACAGCATAAGAATTTTGTGGCAAACAAAACAGCAAACAAAACAGCATAAGAATTTTGTGGCAATTTTGTTCCAGTTCTAAAGCAAATAAAGGAATTGATACTCTGCAAAGTTTCCATACAAAAGTGCTTCTCCATATTTATAGTCTCAACAAGTAGAATTTTTATCTGCCTAGACTTTTTCCAAACTGGAAATTTTTGCTTACAGCTAAAATGGCAAGAAAAAATCTTTCAGAACTTGGCTCTTACCATCTGTACTTCATTACTCCATTTGTGAAATGTTTGACCAGGCCTTCCAAACATTAAGTCAATTGATATTCGACCATCAAACACTTTGTTAGCTTCTTCGATAAACCTGAAAATAAAGTTAGTTGTGGCAGTTCTGAAAACCTAAACAAAGATAAGTTTGAACTGGCTGCTTATTGAAATAGGCAAGGCCAGATAAACATGCTAAAAATCAACCAAAAAGATGAATTTCCTCTTTGAGTTAAACTTCATTTCGTCAGCCCTTTCAGTTAAAAATTTCATAACATATGACATCAACAACTTACCAACTCAGACAAACAGATAGGTAGGTAGGTATTATATTTAACGTGGCTAGCCTGCGAAAGTCTGAGAGACTTATTTCCAGCAATGGAGTATTGTTTTGCCAGTTTCTGTCATGAAAGTTTCTGTCATGAAGTTCACAAATGTGTTTGGTGGAACTTCATAAGAAAGTGCCTTTCTCTCTGCTAAATGTCTTAAAAGTTTCAAAACTTCTAGAGTTATTTTTGACAGACATCTTCAAAAAAATGAAGGTTTTATTGCCAAGGAAAGTCATGCATACTCACTCAATAGCATCTCTAACGGTATGATCTCTACCAAGCTTCTGCAGATCTCTGTCATCTAATGCCTAAGAAAAGAATGAGACTGTTGGGCAATAAAGAAGCAAAATATTTCTTTTCACTAATCATTCAGATAAGAGATAGGGAACTTTTGGGACATACAGTTTGATCCATTCCTGGAAGCAGTACTAGAAACAATCTTTCAAAACATCTTATACATGAAATATAACACATTTCTTGCCTATTGCTATTGTTGATTTTCAGTTTAACAATCATTAATAAAGTTATCATTCTTGTCATTCTCATAATAGACATTTGTTCGTATGTATGCTAGGAGACTGAGAAACAGGGATGTTGAGAGCCAACGGGCCACACAGTAATTTTCACAATGGGGCTCCAAGGAAACTTTTTGTGAACATGCCCTTTACAGTTCCAGGAAAACACCCTATTAAGGAGTAATGGACAGTGAAAGAATAAGAATAGCTCAAACTTCTATGAAAGTTCTTGCATAAAATGCATGTATACGTATAATTCAAGGTCATCTCTTTGTAGGTAAGATATCAGTAAAACGTTTTGTCACACTCAAGATCCATCTACTGTAAGTCAATGTATTTCTTATAAAGTTTTGGATATAAAGAAGAGGGAAAGAAGTATGTATCATTACTTGAACTCCAACTGAAAGTCTGTTTACACCAACAGCTTTAAATGATCTGAAAAGAAAGGAAATATTAACAAAAGCACCCAAAGTAACAGTTAAGTGACCATGTTAGTATCATCATCATCATCACCATCAACATGATTCAACACAACATAATTCAAAACAACACATGTCAACAAAAAGCAAAGTCAACTAAATTCAGTTCAGTTCTATTAGTAACTTGTCCATGTTTCTGCACCTATCAGGAATAGAAGTAAACTCAGTCTACAAATTTGAAAGATATTCATGACAAAAGATATCTTTCAAGTCCCAAAGTTGCACTTTTCTGCTCACTACAACTTGAAATCAATAGACATGCCAATGCACAATAACAGAATTTTGATGCACTAATTGTGATATCATAAACTGTACCTCAGTTTTTCTGTTGATGATGGATTTGCTTCCAGTGAAATCTCAAAATCATTGCTTGCTTCATGAAATTCCCTTGCATCATTTATAAGTCTCTCTATTGTTGAAATTTCACATAAGCTTGGTGTCCCTAGCAAAATCAATGCAACCATATAAATCATACTCTTCAAGTAACAAATAAATAGGGGGTTGAAAAACAAGAAAATTGGGAAAAGAGGGATATGGGATGGAATAAGCTGGGTGATTTTATTTAAATGGGAATCCAGTGAAAACTCATTGAAAATGGAAAAGTATTGCATAATTTCAAAAGTTGATGACTATTATGAAATAATACATGAGAGAACTGAATGACCATTAGGGGTTGGAAAAAGATTCAAAAGTCAGTAAGCTGGGGGGGGGCTATTTGGCACTAAAGCCATGTGTATGTATTTCACATCGAACAGTTGGTTATTGGAGGAATCTGAAGCTGGGAGATAATACAATACAGGCCTTGTGCGCATTAACATTGACCAGGAGCAATATCAAACTGAAAAGACTTAGCACATCAGGTTGCACTCTATTCTCATACTGATATAGTTTATACAAATTTGTATTCATTTTTGTGTGCAAGATCGTAACATCAGCATCGTAACATCGTAACATCGTAAGATCAGCATAGCATTCTGAGAACCATGTTGTTTCTCTACAGCAAAATGTTTTTAGTTATGCATTACTTACCACCTCCAAAGTATATAGAATTGATCATATGAATGTCATTGTGATTGAGTTGTCTCTTTAATTCAGATTGCAGACATTTTTGCATCCTTTTCTGATCTACATTTTGGCTGAAAATCATTTTTAAAGCAAATACTTAAGACAATATGACCAACATCTTCAGGTTTCAATATCCCTGATACAGAGGCTACATTCACATGTATCTGGATCTTTTTTAAAACACATCTTTTTTTATCCGTCTAAATAAAGATCCGTGTCCACACAAGGAGCATTTTCGAAAATATTCCCATCCACATGAAAACGCTGTGACATTCAAGAAAACTTGATATTCGATAAAGAAGTTCAATATTTGATAATAATATTAGACATTTGAACTTCTGTAAGAGAAACAAATAAGCAAATTGCCCTTGCATGGTCCCCAAAGAACTTTTGAAAAGCTCCGTTTTCACCGGTCCCCACAAGAAGAAGAAAACAGTGTTTTCAAAAAGATCCAAATAGGAGAGCATTTTCGAAAAAGCTTTGTTTTCAGTGACTGAAAATGCCATCTCTGTGTGGATGCAAACCTAAAACAGATACAAAAAAGATGCATTTTCAAAAAGGTCAGGATACATGTGGACAGGGACTGAATTTACAGTACAATCCTATCATAATGTAATTTGAGGGACCACCTAATATGGTTGCACACCATTCTAATGGCTACTGCTGTCTAAAAACAGTATAACAGCAACAATATCTTGTAATATCTGACTGAATAACCAACATGTTAAAAATCATTTGAAAAAATTTTCTGGCCAAAATCAGTCACCATGCTCACATTTGACAAAAGATTTTTCTCAAGAACTGCAAAACTTCTTCAAAAGCATCCAGAATCACAACAAATTCCTAACATTTCTACCACAGAAATGACTTCAACAAGCTTTCAAACAGGGAGGATGATAAGTTTTCCCCTTGTACAAAAAACCTATCCTTCCAAGGGCCAAATTATATGCTAATACAAGCAAATGTCATTGCTGTTTGGAAGGAATTTGGCTTGTTGTCTTCCATCGTTTTTGCACGTTTATGAAACGGGATTTCTCAATGAAATCTTCAATGTATCCATGGGAAGGAATGACCAATTAGGTGAATATACCAGCTGTAAAACAAGAGAGCTTTCAATATCATTGCTTTCATTGTAATTTGATGGAGCTGGAAGCATGGCCAGCCCTCTAGATTTGAGCTTCCCATACACTTATGTTGTCAAGCAGAGTATAAACATTACAATCCAAAAACAACTTTTTGGGGGCTGAATATGACATACCTCTTGTACTTGTTGAAATTACAGTAAGGGCAGATGTGTTTACAGTATGGCCACTAGGAGCAAAACAAAACATAATAAATCCAAGCCTAAAGCAATTTTAAAACTCAGAGAATAAAGCTGTAGTTTTATACCTCAAACCTGATGTACAAACCAGGAGTTTTTTATTTTCACTCCCACCTTTGATTTTGCATGAATATGTATCTGTTATTCCAAAGACAAATGGTAACAACATGGATTTGTGATGTACAGTGAAAGTAATTGTAAACATTAGTTCTTGAGGGGTACATTTGTCATCTTATGCCTAATTGCAATGTATGTCCTTACATCCGGTGTTCTTGCTCGTCAGTGGAATGTTTGTTTTTGCTGTGCCAAAAGTTTGCACCAAGCCAATTGTCTAAAGACAAGACAATATACCTATTGTTTTACTATTGCACTTAATGTCACTCCACACCCTAGATATTTGACATAATTTACACGTTTTTCCAGCTTGGTTGTTGCTGTTATTGACCTTGATTGTGCTGTCAAAAAACTTTGGTTCTTGGCCCCAGGGAGCCCTAGACAGGGAGCATAGTACTTACACCCTGAAGTGCCCCCTGAGAAGTCATGGCTAATGAAAAATAGCTGATGTGATTTGAAGCAAGCAAGGGGATTGAAATTTGTTTGGAAAACACCCTAGAATTAGATGTCAACCATATGAAGATCAATATAAATGTTGAAGATAACAAGATTGGGCAATGAGGCTGATTGGTTGGTAAAATAGCAAGTCCATTTCGAAGTAGGCCAAAACAAAACAAATGGGCCTATTTTGTATAATATTTAGAATAGATGGCAGCCGGTCGATGCATAATAAGGCTGCTGTTTGGCCTGTATTATTATGAGAACACATACTTACATGAACATAAATTGCAGCTGTTTTCAACAATCGGAAAATCACACTTTCTGGATCATTCACTGAACTGGAGCAAAAGTACCTTTTCAGCGTTCCGTTGGGCAAGTTCAGCAAGTTCATTTTCCTCTGCAATCATCTTTGTTTGTTTCCCGCCATTTCCCGCCAAAATTCAGAAAGTCATAACGAGGCTAACAGACTATTCAGATTTGAGTGCAGATAGTGCAGTGCAGAGTTTCTAACGAGTTTCTTAAAAAGGTTCCATAACAATCTTCATGTTTACTAACTGCGCCCATGTGAACTTTTCAAAGCAATGTTATTTGACAATTTTCCAATGTTTGGACATCATTTAAGTACATTCCGAGTAATATGATACAGGAAACAAGTGCGATAAAGTAAAATGTGTCAAGGATTTCCTTCGTTAAAACTAAGTAGTTTCTTAAGTTTTATTTTCCCTACACTAGAGTTTCTTCATTTTTTGGCGATCTGAGAGTTGAGTTTCTTATATAAGCAGTTGGCAGTTTCTTGTAAAAAATACGTGTAGTGGATGTCTGCATGTCCCGTGCATGTGCACTTGTCTAGGAGTCAGGAATAGAAGAATGGTTGAAACAATAAAAGTTCATCTTTTTAAACATCTTATTTTAAGCATCTTATTTCAAAGTTCATCTATTTTGTTGAAATCAAAATATTCCGAGAAGGATTGCTCTGTGAAATATAACCCTGACGCAGACAAGCTATAATGACCTTTTGGCAAAAGCGTAAAACTGAATGCAAAAATTCAGAGCTTATAGAAAGGAAGGCAAGACAGTATATCAGGGAACAAAAATTCCATTTCAAACAGTTTTGGTCTACTACTACATTACACTTTGGCAGAAGCAAAACAGTCTGGTAACCAGGGTAAACTTTACAGTTCCCCAAACCCATTTTTTCTTGCACATGTAGTGCTGCCCATGTGCCAGAGACAACGAGAAAGACAACAAAAATTTTCCCTACGCACTACATTTTGGCCCGCAAAACAGTTAAATTAGGGCACAGCATGCCACTGGCCACCGGGGCCAATATCGAATTTTGTCATTTGAAACAAAGACATGTGAAAATGAAAATCACAATTTTATACGAACTTGAAGCTTCTGTTTTAAAGAAAAGACTAGGTCTAACGAGAATGTCAACAAGAAAAATAGTCTTCTTTGAAACGACATGGTTTAAAACCACATACCACCGACCACACTTACTACCGTCACTTTTCAGTTTCAGTTTTTAGTTTCATTGACAAATATACCTAAATACATTCAATACAATTACTAACATTACCTAAATTAAATTTAAAAAGACAATAATACATACTACACAAAAAAGATACATGAACATACACTAAATAATTTTACGTAATAGGAAAACATTACAAGATATCATGTATTTAGATATATTAGTCTAAGGAGGAGCTCTCTAGCCACTAGTAGATAAACTTATCGAGAGAGAGCCCCCCCCCCCCACTTACTCCACCGTTCACTTACTCCACCTACCACCGACCATGACAGGCCGTTGTTTTGACTGATTTGATCTCTGTTATTCTTGCTTTGTTATCTTCATAGGCACTACACGTTTTTTTATAACAAACTAGGATCAGGCAATATAGAAGTTTCTTAATTTGACATGAAAATTTGTTCATCGTAGTACTAAAAGTTTCTTAATTGGTTTCTTATTTTTTTTAATAGTGTTCTGTCATGATGAAAACACAAATGGTTAGTTGATATTGCAAAAGAATACAGGTTCAGCGATCTATTTGCTATAATATCCATGCTTTTAACTTCGAAAAGTTTCTTAATACTTCTCAGACAAAGTACTAGAGTTTCTTAAAAATTCGGCCATCTTAGTATTGGTTTCTTATCAACCAATTTCTTATAAAAAACTTTTTCGAACTGAGAAGAGATTTTTTATCGAAAAATTAAAGAATTTAATTAAGAAAGTCGTATTTCGTTGTCACCAAGCCAGTAGGAAGCGGGAGCAAGTAGAGCTCAAGCCCCCCTAATGATTTTGAAAACAATGGTGATATGTCACAAGCATTAATTACATGCATTGTTCTCTATTGTCTTCAGAACATTTGCCTCCAATTAGTAGTTGTATCCTACGGTACTGAAAATCAATGAGCGCAGATGTGAGGCCCCGTTTCCATTACTCCGTTTTCGAATGAAAACGGAGTGGAATGTCTCCGTTTTTGGGTTGGTGTTTCCATTGAAAACGATCGAAAACGGAGACATTTGAAAACGCTGTTCAAAGTGGAGTGATTTGAAAACGGAGACATCTGAAAACGCATCGTTTTCAATCGAAACACCGAAAACGGAGTCATTCGAAAACGCTAAAACAACAATCTATACAACATCCTCGGTTTCAAAACGAGTGCGAACAAAGGAAATGAAAACGAACGAAAACGGTGTAATGGAAACACCCCCTTTTTCGTGCCAGGCGCTCTTGGCAAAAACGGAGTAATGGAAACGGTTTAAGATCATCCGAAAACGGAGTGAGGATTAATTCTTTGTTTTAAGAAAGAAATTCATAAAATGAATGAAAAGAAATTGGATTTGGTCGGTGATCGGTGGTTTTCATGGTCGGTGGTCGGTCGTTATATACAATACCCTTTGATTTTGAAACAAAGTAATATTTACGAGGCTACACTAAGAGTCCAAATTCGGTCGCTGCATCGTTTACTGTCACTGCCTCCAAAAATATAGCAATTTCCATCAGTACCAATATCCAAAGAAAATCCGACCAATTTTGGTACTTGTGAATCCTGTGGAACTTTGTACAAATGAAAATCTTTACAGTCATAAACTAGCACATCTGATGTAACATAATCTCTTGCTTTCCATAACTGCCCACCATAGATAACAACAAATCTATCATTGACGCAAATCGCTCGACAGTTCTGCCTACCTTCTAGCGTATCAATCCGTGCAGAGCTGTGCAATAATTTCATAACACCGTCTACAAACACTTGACTAGCAGTGTTGCTGGGTCCATATTTCTTTGACCAGCCGCCGACAACACTATATTGACGACCTGTTTTGCGGCCACTGTAAACAAACAGCTTATATCCTCTCTCTGTGCCATACTTTACCATGCAGGCTGCATGGCCGGATCGAGAATCAACGCCAAATGCTGCCTGGCGATATACACCGGTACGGAGATCAATCGTGAAAGCATCACCAGTGCGTCGTTGTGTATGAATACCTCCTTCTCTACCGACTATCAGGACCTCGTTTTCAGAAACGAAGTTCACAGTATGAGAGCTTAATCCAACCGGAATCTCTGCGGAAAGATCCATAGCGTACCAAGTTTGGTTGGAAATCTCAAACACGAATACTCCAGATGTTCTTTTCTTTCCGTTCCAACCTCCAATAAGTATGATATATTCGTTCTTGTAGTTAACAGCACAATGATGACTCAGACATGGTTCTTCACACGGTTGCAAAGAAGCTAAACCGGCTGGTTTCTTCCTGACACTAGAACTATGAGACTCATGCTTTGCCCAATGCTTCGTATTTGTATTAAATGTGTATATGCTGGACAATATGTGGTTATCATTGTCTAGACCACCATGGATGTAAATACTTTCTCCAACAGCCGCACTTGCATGAAATGATCGCGAGGGAGGAGGATCTCCAGTCACAGATAATTCAATGGATATCATAATTATTTTCCAGCTACCAAATGAAATCGTAGAATAACCATAACTTACAGGCAAGGCTTCTGTCTGACAAAGCAATATTCGTGACTCGTCTGTTCTTCCATTTGATTTTTATGTACAGCAATCTGCAAATAAAGAATAAAAAATGAAGTTTATGAAGAACGAGACATATCCTGGGACACAGACCCACCTTGAACGAAACCTTTCTTTCTTTAGGATTCTGGTACCAATTCATGAGAGGCATATCTTGGACAATCATATGCTATTGCTGGAATCCTAATTCTTTTGGCTTGTAGTCTACTTGCTTCCTGTGAAATATCAAAAGTCCAGTTGAAGGTGCTGTGGCGTAGTGGTGTAATCCCCTTTCTTGCAGCCAGAACAGTCAGGTGGACAGGGTTCGATACGCGGTAGATCCCCATCACTTGCAAGCGTCATGACCCAGACTCGTCACAGACTCGATTAGCGCTTAGCTACCTGTGATCCCAGCGCTTGGCACTAAAAACCGCAACTTTACCTTCGCCTTGGACTTCTGTTCTTGTCTTTAAGCTTGGTTCACATGAAAGAAACTCTCGTTAGAAATGCATCAGCCATGAGCATAGGTGTAGCGTAGGAGGCAGGATGCTGGGGGGGGGGGCTTCAGCCCCCAACATTGGAAAACTTCAAAAATCGCCCATGATCGGGCAGAAATTGGTCTTAAGTCCGGCAAAGCAATGGGTTTTTTACTGGGCGGCTCCAAATTTTAACTCCCCGTAGGCTTATGGAAACGAGATGGAGAAAGCTTCGATATTAGTTTTGACTCCATTTGAGTTATTTTCTGCATGACTGAAGATTTCCACGATTTCCTGATCAGGGCCGTCGCGAAGGAAGCTTTGCAGGGGGGGGGGGGTGTAATGGTCTAAAGTTGCCGACAAAGGGCGTGGTCATTTGGGTGTGGTCATTAGAACTAGTCATGTCTGAGAAGTGTGTTTATTTATTGGTTCTCTCAGGCATTAATTCATAGAATTTTCATCACTGCACAAAACAGCGCAAAATGCAGTCTTTTGGTCAAAAGGATGTAGCAAAAGGGTGTGGCAATTGGTTTTGCAAAGTCATTGAGGACAAAGACTATATGAAATGTAATTTTTTTCATTCGCCGGACACGGACAGCATAATTATTCATTGATTGCCAAACACCATTATTTGTCCGTGTAGAGGTTGTGCAGCAAGATGCCAGAGATCAGAGATGCATAAATCTAGGGGGTCCAGGGGGATGCTCCCTTGGAAAATTTTGTAAATTTGACCTCCAGGGTGGCTAGAATGCACTTATTCCTCTTATTCTAAGGCAATTTCACACGCAGCTAGTTCTAAAAAATTTGGTCGTGTTTTTTGTCTAGATTGTATATTTTTTCTAACAATCTGTTTGAAGAAACTATGAAGATGTGAATAGTATGTGAGTTAGTTTCAATAAGAGGCAGATTTCCTGTTAAATCAACAGGAGCTGCCAAGCAGATTCATTTGTCTTTATTCTGAAAATATTAACAGCAGCAGTATTCAAATATTTCAAACTAAAATGCGAAAAAATCATCACTGCACAATATTCAATTCATCACTGCACCATGACTGCACAAATTGGTCATCACTGCACCTTAAATTAACCCTTGGGTTCTCTTAACTCGATTTTTACACCATGCTCTACTTAGTATACATGAAGAAGATCTGTTGCTTAGATACTAGCTTTCAGAATTAAAGCAAATTGCAAATGGTCTGTTGATTTCCAATTGCTGTTCCCAATGTTTCGAACGGCACCAACCTGTTTTCCCTTTCATATTCTGGGGGATTCTGGGTGGAATCTCTCGTTGTCATCTTTTCTATGGTTGTCGTCGAAAGCTCTACCACACACAAAACATTTCAGTTGCACATGTTTTCGTTTTCTGGCGACATCGGTAGTAGTACTGCCACTCATTTTGCTCCTTCTGACTTTTGCCCAACAAAATCAGCCTGAACATCGACCAGAAATTAAATACCGTCAAGTTGGCAAGTAAGAATTTCAAGACAAAGAACAACAAGAATGACATATCCTGTACCTCAACATCATTGTCGACACATGCTTATTATGCGCAAACACTTTAGTTCCCTTTTTACTCATTCCACCCTCATTCCTTTCTGTCGTAAAAATAATTTTGTTTTGGGAATAAGATCAAAGCAACTATTTATTTTACCAAAGATTGCAAACAATAGTTTACACTGCTTTTGTGATTTAATTCCGTTCTAACTTTATTAGTCATACAATAACTCACTGTTTTGTGAACAATATGTGGAGAACGCCGACTAATTATTGCTGAGCAGAGATTGCCCAAATTTTACCAATTTGCCAAAAAATGCAGGTTTGAGGGTTCATTTGCCGACTGATGCTTTTTTCAGGGGGGGTGTCACACCCCCCACACCCCCACGTCGCGACGGCCCTGTTCCTGATGTACTTGGAAAGAATTTGGGAATCATCACTCACTCCAAACATTTTGCTGCAAGTTTTAGAAGACTAAAGTAGACAAGGAATAGTCAGAATCAAAATTTTCTCAGAAGTTGGACAGTGGTCTGTAAATTAGGAAAAGGTTCGGATAGTTGTTTCAAAGTGAAAAATAAGGGGCAGTGCAAACATTATTACATTACATGGCCGGTGGAGAAGAAAAATTGTTGCAAAAATATCTGCTCGCCCCGTATGAAATCATTGCAAAAAATACAACTGCCCAGTCACCTTTTTCTTTAAAAAATGCATCTGCCCTGTATTTATGAACAACAGATGTTGTATAGCACTATAGTACTACCGACCATAAGAAAGGCAGTTCTTCTCCATACGAGTCTTTGTTAATGACTGATGAATCCTTCTTGCAAGAAACAAGGAAATTTTGTGCCATTTAGACACATCTTTGTGTACATTTATCAACTTGTATGATTCACAATTTTGTCCTCAAGGTGAGCCATTTTATATTTAAAAGTTCATCCTATCTTGAGCTCATAAAAAGTTACAGCCCCGTTCAAGGCGGTTAATATTTGCTAAGTAAAAAGTGTTGACACGATTGTGTGCAAGCTCAGAAAAGTAGTTGCCCCGTTATGTTTTGCACCGGCCATGTTAAAAAATAAACATTGCATTGTCCCTAATTTGCTCCAGAAGGCATGAAATAAACATGGTTCAAATGTATTGTTTTGAAATGAAATTTGATAACTCTAGATCAAAACTTTGGCATGTATTCTTATCAAAGTACCATTTCCGGGTTGATTTTTTTTTAACTTATCATCGATCATCAAATTTGGCATGTTTTGGTTTGGTGACAACAACTTACCATTTACTTACCTAGCTACATCCGCCATATTTGTTTTGATTTGATCTGCGCATGCGCACTACATTTGATATTTTCAAATGAGAAAATGGCGGCACACACGGATGACTGATTGAGGCCAACAACGGATCGGTTGCAAGAAACCAAAGAAACCATGGTTGAAGGCGAAGATAAACCCATTTGAAGCTGGAAGCAAGTTGACCGTACGATGGCTGGTAGAGGTGAATTGGTAAGGAGTTAAGGTTAAAAGAGGAGCTGAGTTTGGACAACAAAAATAAAACGGCCTGGCCTTGGCCTTGCAGAATGCCTGTCCTTTCATTGGGCAGGGCCTATGCTAAACAGAGGCACTGCCCTGCTAGCACAGCAAATGGTGACCTTCACGGCAATTATGGAATGGTTATACAGTTACCGTTGCATGTAAAAAAGAAATTACCATCACCCTAAATTCACCGTTGCTTGTTGGCCAAACACACTTATTTTCACTTTTCAGCTCTCTTCAGAAAACGAATAAGAAGATTTTTGGAGTGATCAAAGGAGTTTCAGAAGAGCACTCACCTTGAATAGGCTTCTGAACTCCTGCTACAAGCCTCACAGTGAGATCTACATCATCCATTTCCTCATTGTCTTGTGCAACCACTGAAATAAAGACAGATCTGGAGTGCTTAAATTAGGCTATACAGTAGTGCCCTCTCTGGATAGACCAAAGGACCACAGCAGAAATATGATGATTTAGCATCTCATTAATGGGTTGTCCAAAACTAACTGTGATCAGTTTGTTGCATTTGGCTGCTAACTTCTCTCCCTCCCATTAAAGACCCATTGCTAACCATGACCCTTTGTGCGCCGAATGAAAAGCATGACAAAGGGATTTAGGCCAAAAAACTTTCAGATAATATGAAAGTCGACTTAGGGGCCACAGAGGATCATGGTTAGCAATGGGTCCTTAATGCAAATAAGGAACTACAAACTTTCTGGTCTGGGTGCCATTGGATGATTGCAGGAGTGTCAACATCATCTAGCCTTTGAAGTGATTTTGAAATGCATCACTTGGATGATTTCATGATGTGCTGCATCATTTATAAGTTAAACGTGGAAAGAATTCATATATAACACACAGTGGAAGCATGAATAATGAAAATTATCTTAATCTCTTTACTTAGGACCAATCAGATGGCCTTCAGAAGGAAGAAATTCCACCAGGATATGAAGAATACTTATTGCTTCTCCAGCAAAGAAACAGGTACTAAAGCTATATGGCTCCTTTCTTGCTGACTGCATTTAACAATAAATCTTAACCTTCTTCAGTTGCTGCTGTACAGGCCCTGTGCATATTAACATGGTTTTTCTTTCCTGCCTAAGAATTCCTCTTAGAATTTGTAGTATAATGTAAAGAATTCTTGTCTTGTTAATGTGCATAAGGCCCGTATTGTATTATGTTGATTTAATTATGATTTTAAAAAGATATACACGGACCTGGCCATTTGTGGCGCACCATCCCCCGCGGGCTCCTCATCACACACCTCTTGCCCTCCAGAAGCGTGATTTGTCATGCCCCTAAGTCAAAATCAGGCACCTCCTCTTTTATTGTTGAGTGTTGGATATTCTGGAATGAGTGTTGGATATTCCATATGAGTGCCGGATATGCTTGAAAACTGATATCCTTTTACAGAAAGAAAATCAATAAATTAATTCATCCAAATGAAATAAAGTATTGGTGCTCCATTTATTAAGTGCTGCTAGTCATAGCTGCTTTCAATCCAAGAATTTCCTGTTGGTGGCAATGACATAATATTATAATTGGGACAGGTCACAGGAAGGTCAGGTTACATGGAGACAAAACATGAGGTCGGAATGCATGTGTTCCGAATCTATGGACCCCGTTGATCGTAAATTCAATGTAAAAATGCGATGTGGAGATGATTTGATTTGGAAGAAACGAAGATACTCAGTTCCCCTTCATCCCATGACTACCGCAGTGATTCGGAGTAACTACATGGAAAAGCATTCATCATCAAACGGCCTAAATACAAGTGTCTGAACACAAAGGAGAATGCGATTGTTTCTGTTGATGTTAACCGTTCAAACTACAATATCGATCCTTGTTATTTCAACTCATTGCCAGTGTTGTTTTGTAATACTAAGTGCTTGAATACTCTTTTTTGTCCCCAACCTCCAAAACCCTTTGGTCATGGATTGAAATAAAGCACTTAAAATCACGTGCCTCGATATGGAAGGCGCTTGATTTACCGCGCGCCACTAAAATTACTTACGTCCAGGACTGTATACAACATTTAGCTTTTGCTGAAATCTTCAAAAGGGTTCTGATCTAGCAAACACTCTATATAGCAAGCATCTATATTTTTGAGAATCCCAGTTCATCATTCATATTTTATTCAAACAACTGTTTTGACTCAAAATCTTCCTAGTACATGATTTAGATATGCATACATGTTTAAAGCTAACACACTGTTCAAAAGACATTCTTAACACCACTGTCATATGTTGTTTTTTCTAGACTTCTGAAGAAATTGAAAACAAAGGATAAAAAGCAAAAGGAATTAGAGCAGAGAGAGAAGGGATTCTCAATTTATGTAAATGGAGCAAATGTTGATCTAAAGCTTGGTAAAGCTGATGGGCACAAGTCATCCAGGAAAGCTAAAACTGCAGATGGTGAGTTGCGTCATCTAGAAGCTCCTCCTGGCATCCTCTCTTGTAACCACCTTTTTAGCCCATTCTGAGCCTGCCAAGTTATGACTAGTATAAGAACTGAGCTTGACATGCAAATTTGAAAGAATTTCAGAATTGCTTGTAGGCATGTGTGTGAACATCTGTGAAATAATTCAGCATTTTTTTTGGGATTGATTGGAGAAGTTCTTCAACAATTCTTTTGCATCTGCTGATCAACAGTTATATAACTGACAAGTTTTCTGTTGTTTGTTGTTGAGTAGGCTACCAAATTTTAGAATTTTACTCCAGAAAATGTGGGGATCTCCTGCCTTAAAATTTGATTTGTTTCTCCATGAACATATAGTGTCATTTGAAGAAAGTTTGACTAAAATATTTGGTTAGCAGAGTGGTTGACTAAGTTATTCTTAAACTTATGAAATATCTTGAACCGAATTTCCGCCAAAGCTGTAGAAGCAAATGATTGTGCTTAATGTATGTTTGGATAAATTTTTTGACTGAAAAATTTTTGGAGAGGAGGATTACTGAAAACCAGTGCGCACTAGAATGGAAAGGAAGGTTAGAATTAAGTTAAAACTTTCCGTCATCTCAAATGACTGAGTATTGTCAGCAATGGATGTCTGTGGTCATGTTAGGCATTTTTATCTTGTTGTATCCTTTCAGAACAATGGGTTACTTACGCTGTGATATGTGACTGCATTTTCATTCACATAGAAGGCTGTAACAGCACTTTGGTCCTGACAGCTGGTGAAGGTGAAGTTGCGTTTTTCAGCGCCAAGCGCTGGGATCGCAGAAATAGAGCAGACCTAATCGAGTCCGTGACCCCTTGTCATGACGCTCACGTGGTGGGGCCCTACCGGGACTCGAACCCACTCCGCCTGACTGTTCTGGCTGCAATGTCAGAGGATTACACCACTGCGCCACAACACCCACAACTAATTCCATTAGAAAACTATTAGATGCAAAACGACAGAAAAAACAACACACGATGTCCTGAGCTGTGTATACTTAAGTTTATTTTGGTGAATAAACCTATCTCAGCCTTGTGTAGCGATCACATGATAAATCATATCAGTGTGTGATTGGTTATCTTTGTACCAATATATTGCCATAATTTCTAGTGACAAAAAATTGCAAGGAAGTGAAGCAATACACATTACAATAGGAAAATACAGTAGAGTGATCACAGCCATTGTCTTATTCAATACAATGTACTTTCTGCTTCCTGTGCTAAACTGGGATGTTTAACTTTTTAGTTGAGAGTAACAATAGAGATGAGCTAACATTGGAAGAAGCCACTACGCTTGAAAGGTAACTAATCTTGTTGGTATTGTTTCATTGGTCAAATTGTCAGCACTTGAATAATCCAAGCCGCATTTCATTGCACACATCACTCGTCAGTTTTGTTCATGTGAGGAACAATTAACAATGTAAACAGATCACTGTAATGCCAGATGAACAAGAGAGAGTCCAAAATCAAATGTCAGTAAGAGCCAGGCCACCAATTGGCTAAAATCAGTCAACAGCTGCCAATGATGAAAGCCTTTTGCACTAAATCAAAACAATTGAAACATTATTACAAACTCAGAGGGAAGGATCTTGAAGTGCAATAACCCTGTTTCAGTTTTCAGTTTCAGTTTTCATTTTATGTGAACTTCATCAACTTCATGAACTTCATGTGAACTTTATCTTCATCAAGCCCTTGAGATGGACAGCAGACCTTGCCCTACTCAAAACTCTGGAACAATCCTTGCTATAGTTGCTCCCACACTCATTCCTGTGTATTCTCATCAGTATTTGAAAATTTCTTGCCTGTTTGATGGTGTGGATGTGGCTCTATAAGTTAATTCTATAAATAAAATAACATCAAGTTTTCTTTCCTGAAAGACACATTGATTTTTTCCACCTTTGCTGTAACTGAAAAGTAAGGTAGACTAGGGACTGGAAAATGTTTTCCCATGTGCTGTATGTGCTATCTTTCTTCTTGGGTGTGACCTTTCTACAATGAAAGAACTTATCTTCTACATAAGCAGATACTGCATGAGTAAAAAGGAACATTCCTCGTTTGAAAGATATTGGTACCTGGATATCAAGGCAATAATATTGGCAAGTACCGTAAAAGCTCTATCAAGCCCTCTCTATTGAGCCCCCCTCTCTAATAAGCTTGTCCCCTCTGAGTCATAATTTGACTTAAGCCCCTTCTCTATTGGTGCCCTCCTGCTTATATCAAATTCCACAATTTACCAAATATTTTCTATTGGGAGAAAAACTGTGTTGAATTTGACCCGTAAAATTGCATGTTGATTTGGCAAAATATGGGGCGCTGGAAACGAGCAGTGGCCAATCCAACTTGGATTGTTTTCTACACACCCTGTATCCCTAAGGCTTATATAAATTTTTCATATTCTTTTTACATAGCGATTCAAGAGCCTGGACAGCACCATCTAAACAAGCCAGGAGAGGTTGGGGAAAGGTAACTTTTCTATTTCATTTTGACTTAGCCGGAGAACAACAGAAATGCTGTTTTGAAGCAGCCAGTTATTTTGCCTACTCTGCCATAGATCAGCAACCAATTGTGAGGTTGACTCGAACAGGGTCTCAAGCTTTAAGTTGAAGCCCGACCCAGTGCAACTGCTTGAAAACAAAGATGACTAGATCACAGCTCCTCCACAGCAGCCACACAGATGGGACCTAATTATTTTTGGGACACCCTGTAGAACATAGGAACAAAGCAACAGGAACAACCATACCCTCAAAAACAACAACAAGTCAACAGTATATATATAACATTAAAAGGATGTTGGCTATGAAATATCCATTTCAGTTCTACATCTGGGAATACTTCCTGTAGGTAGTTTCCAAACCTAATGCTCTTGTATTGTCTATACTGTCATCTGCAAACTCTTGTTTAAAAAGTTCATTTCCATCAATCGAATCACTTGGCTATTCGTATTGCAGTTCAATTTTGGCCTGAATCCCGCTTCATAGAAATGGATAATTCGGTAACCATTCATCAGAGGAACCTGCAGTTGCTCATGGTAGAGATCTACAAAACAAAATATGATCTAAATCCCAACTCTACAAAGCAAATTTTTTAGGAAACAAAGATGCCTGACAACCTAAGGTGTTCTGATAAACTACAACCACCAAACACAAGAGCAACCTGCCTTGGAATCGATATATACAGTCAGATTTATGTGGAAAAAGATGTGGGAGATACTACCACCAGAACTGAAAAACTCGGATCCCCTTCAGGTTTTCAAAATGCTTGTCAAAGCCCATAGATATCATGCCTGCCTTTTCTAGATTATGTGAAATATTTTATCCTAATTTATGTTTTTAATGTAAATTATATCTTCATTGTAATATTATATGTATATATTCTTTTTGTAAATAGACTAGTTGGACTTAATTAGTAATTGTGGCTATTAGTCTTTAGCCGACTTTAAATGAAAGAATTAAAAATAATGCTAATAAAAATCTGCCCATTTTGATAAAAAACTTACCACACAGGATCAGCTTCTTACTTCGTGCATCAAAAAGCCAAAATGAATAAGTTTTAAAATAGCCTTAGATAGCGGACTCATCATAATGAACCCATGGACACACAATAGAATTGTAACCTGCAGAGAGAACACTATCAATTCCTATAAAAGAACAACGATCTTTTCAATAAATTTCTTGCTCAGTCTTGTTGTGGGAGGGTGTTCCAAGTTACTTATTTGCAGGTTATTTCATTAGTGAATGGGTCTCATCTTCTACACTTGTCTAGGCACATTGTACTTCCTCAACTGTCAAAGCTAGGTAGGTAGATAATCATATTTAACGTGGCTCGCATGCGAAAGTCTGAGAGAGACTTATTTCCAGCAGGGGCCACGGATGTTTTACCATCAACCCGCCGCAGCTACCAGATTTCCTTTCGACCCGGGCTAGAGTTACGGACAACGACCAAACTGTCCAGCGCGGGATTCGAAACTCGGTCGCTCTGAGACGTTTGGTTTACGAGTCAGTCGCCTTAACCACTCGGCCACGCGCTCACCACTTTTCACCAAGCTCACCAAGCTCACCAAGCTTTGTGTTTCTCGTTCTCAAAGCGTAAGCAAGATCCTCGAAAAGGGGGGAGGGTAGAGGGGGTAAAAGGTCCACAGGGCCTATAATTATTTTGGCCTGTAAAAGTTAATTATTGCTATATATCTCTGCAGTGCATTTTTATGACAATTTATCTGCTTTAAAAGAGTGTTTGCAAGAACTGCCAACTTTTTTTATGTATTCAATTAAAAATTCAATTACAAACACATCACTAATTACAATACCTACAAAATACTATGTCTACCCTGCGGCCATTCTAAAAGTAATTAATATCTACATAGAACTATCTACATATGACTATTACAGGAAAAATGAATTATGAAAATACAAACAGACGATAACGATACAAGCGAAGGTAGCCTGCAACCAAATAAAGTAATTGCATGGGTGGATTTGTAGATTTAGAGCCAACCAAGGTAAAAACTGCAGATTCGATTATCTGGTTGCAAGCTTCCTTAAGAGATTACATGATTACAAAACAAAGAACTACTAAAACAAAACATATACAGAAGGGGTTTGGGTTTGCCAACTTTGATGACAGTATACATAAACCAAACCTTCGTATTGTTATTTCTATTGTATAGAAGCTGGCTATATCTCAGCAAGCCAGTCCTTGGTGTCGTAGGGTCTTTGAGTTACCGTTCACATTCAATCTTTTTGGCCTTTAGATTTGAGTATTCCCTCTAGCACCTCCAGCGACTGCAACGACTTTGTGTGAACTAGGCTTTACTAACATAAAACGCAACCTCGTCCCCAGGGCCTTTTGTCATATGGGGACGGAAAGGCCCTGGGGACGAGGTTGCATAAAACGATGTCCTTGATTCATAAATACAATATTTTGTATAACCTTTACACGGAATCTACGGAATCTAAAAGCATTTTTTTGGAATAAGTAGTCTTAAAAGGGGCCCTTCCCTCATTTTCCGGGCGACTAAAGGGCGTGGTGACCAAAAATTTTGTTGGGGGCTGCACCCCTAGACCCCATAAAGGCCACCCCCATGGAGCCCAAGCTGGCTCTCGATGGCCACCTTTTTTAGGATGGACGTTATTTGACTGATTGTATAGTACGGATTCCACCTTAAACTCATCCTGAAACAACATATGTAACAATAGTTTCTAATAAAGTACACTTTCTAATAAAGAATTTTGGGATCTCGTAAAACCTTTTCTTTCAAATAAAGGGGGACTTATAAGTAGTGACATTTCTCTTGTGAAAAACGACGCGGTCATAACGAATGACCTGGAGCTGACGGAGATATTCAACGATCACTATGTAAACATAGTAGAGAAATCCAGCGGCAAGAAGCCCGTTAACCTTGCAAATGATACCGGAATTTCTGATGACCACCAAATTGTTCGACTTATTCTAGATAAATATAAAAATCACCCTAGCGTCCTAGCTATCATTCAAAATCCAGAACAAGTATTGAACACCTTTTCGTTTCATGAAATAGGCAATCAAGAAGTTATGGAACTATTAAGATCCCTGGATAGTAAAAAATCTACTGGTGAGGATCAAATACCGCCTAAGCTCGTATCTCTAGCTTCTAATGAACTCTCATCCGCATTAACTATGGCAATAAACTGTAGCATTCGAAATTCTAGATTCCCAGACGATGCAAAAAAGGCAGCGGTCTGTCCTTTAGATAAGGGGGAACCAAATCGCATAGTTGAAAGGAATTTCCGTCCAGTTAGTGTTCTAAATACCTTTTCTAAGATATATGAAAAGGTCCTGAAGCAACAACTGAATCAACATTTAGATAACACACTTTCTGTCTTTATTGCGGCCTATAGACGAGCATATAGCACTCAGCATGTCTTAATACGGCTGATAGAAGACTGGAGGTCTAACCTTGACAACGATTTCCTCGTAGGAGCAGTCCTGATGGATCTCTCCAAAGCGTTTGATTGCATTCCACATGACTTGCTTATTGCTAAACTGCATGCATATGGATTCGATGAAGATGCACTTGTCCTTACCTATTCGTATCTCAAGCGACGAAAACAAAGTGTTCGGATAAATAATACATACAGTTCTTTTCTGGAGGTCATATCTGGTGTACCCCAAGGATCTGTGCTAGGCCCAATCCTGTTTAATTTTTATATAAACGATTTATTCCTTTTCATAAAACAGGCAACCCTCTATAATTATGCTGATGACAACACTCTCGCCTATTTCTCTAAAAGCATGCCCGATCTTGTAAATATTTTGGAAAAAGAAACCGGAGTAGCTCTAACCTGGCTAGAACAAAATGAAATGATTGCCAATCCTGAAAAATTCCATGCTTTATTGCTCAGAAAAAATCAAACAAATACCAGTGGAGAACAAATTAACATTAACGGTAAAATAATCAAATCTGAAGAGACTGTGAAACTTTTAGGAGTCACTTTGGATTATAGACTTGATTTTGACCCACATATTTCAAATCTTTGCAAAAAAGCTGCAACACAATTAAATGTTCTCAAACGATTAAAGACGTTTATTGGGTTTCAGGAGAAAAAGATCCTAATTCAGAGTTTCGTATATTCGAATTTCGATTATTGCCCCTTGGTTTGGTATTTCTCATCTTCTAAATCATTGCAGAAGATAGAAAAATTACAAGAACGCGCCCTAAGGTTTCTCTATGATGATCATACAAGCTCTTATGATGATTTGCTCTTGAGATCGAGTAAATGCACGATGCAAGTTGCTCGCCAAAGACTTCTTTGCATAGAAATATTCAAAACACTGAACCATTTGAATCCACCATTTATGCAGAGCATTTTTGAATCACGCTCTTCAAATTATTCTTTAAGAAATGCAAATAATTTGGCTCATTTTAGGCCTAATCAAACTACTTTTGGGTCCAAAAGTCTTAAGTGCATTGGGCCACAGATTTGGAATGGCTTACCTAGTGAACTAAAATCAGCAGAAAATCTGAAAAGTTTCAAGGTTTTGATAAAAAAATGGGACGGTCCCAACTGCAAATGCAGTGCCTGTACTTGTTTACCAACCTTTTTGTAAATTTAGAAAATTTTAATTTTGTTTCTTTACTTTGTATATTCGATTTTGATTAGTTAACGTGTATATATTTAAATAATGTATATATTGTTAGCTATTTGTATATATGATCGAATCAAAATAAGATTACAACAACAACAACAACAATAGTTTTCACCCGGGAACGCAATCGTTCCGTTCGATATCGTTCTGTTCTGAAAAGTGGAACGCTCAGGGGTTGTGTTCACACGGGAACGCTTGAAATAACATCGTTCCGTTCCAGAAGTGGAACGATGAAGTAAGTGATAGCTACAAAAGTGGAACGGTACGTAATCGTTCCGTTCCGTTCCCGTGTGAACAGGCAATGACGTGCAAGACTGGTCCAAAAATCGGAACGATAAGATTTTTGCGCTAAGTGCATGCGTGGATGTAGTTGTTGCTGGAAAAAATGGCAAGGACTAAAGAGAAAACTGTTGAACAGAACGATTGCGTTCCCATGTGAACAGAAACAAAAACCGATAGGCCTAGGCTTTCAGTTTCAGTTTCATTTATTATCAATCAAGCCTAAATACAATTTAGCAAAAAGATACACTAAAATACATGATTACTACACTTAAAACAAAGGAACTACAGACTAACAATATTGAAAATAATGATTAAAGCTACTTTCATGATTGTATCTAAGACAAGCCCTAAAATAAGTGTGGTTCTGACTTATTTTGTGGTTTTGTAAATTAAAACTATGGTTCTGTAATTGGGGAAAGTGTGGATGTGAAAAAAGGCAAAATTAGTGGACATTGCAGGGGGAGTACGAAAATAAAATTCACTGATAATGCGATGATAGAAAATAGAGTTTAAATTATTAAATTGAAAGAAAGAGTAGTACCTTCCTCATGAATGCAAACTGGCCCCAATCCACCCAGCTGCGCTCAACGAGGTTGAAGATAAAGTGGCACATTTGCAAAGCCCTCTAACCGAGGAGAAGTAAACACGATCCTTGTTTTAGCTGCTCGTTCAGTCTCTGTGCTAAGTAAGTTTTATCGTTCTGGTAAGGTTAGTTGTTCATGCTGCATGTATACTTTCAAATAAAGCCACGCCAAATTTTCAACCTTAAGTGCAGACCACACCCAAGATTAAAAAATGTGCACTTGTAAAAATTTGTTATTTTAGGGCTTGATCTAAGATTGATAGATTAAGGAGGTAAACTAATCGAGAAAGAGCCTCCCCGTAAAAAGACAGAAACTAAATAAAAAGAAAAACAATTATTTTTAAAATATCAAGGCAGCAAGTAATAACCAGATGAACGTCAATGGGAAGGAAACAATAACTGGTTGAGTTTGTTTGAATCAGTTTTGTTAATATGAATCAAGGAAATAGCCTGTGGACAGGCTTCAGGCTTCAGGCTTCATCCACAGCTCCCATATAAGTCCTCCGCAGCCCCATATAAGGCCTGTTCACAGGTTATCAAGGAAATAACTTTTCAGTTTTGAACGAAAATGACAAAAGAGCTACCAACGCGTATGAACAGTGGGATAGTTTTCCAAAGTTTTGAACCAAAAAAATTGAATTGTTCGAAGATCATACAAAGTAGTGTTTTTAAATGACTTCAAGAGATCACCTTTGGTGGCCTGGCGAGTACCAATCCTATGAACAGATGAGTTTGGCTGAAAGTAATCATGAAAGCAGGAGGGAGAAAGCTTCTTAATAGATTTCTAAACAAACGTTAATATGTTTAGGTGTAAAATATCCTCAATTTTTAAGAATTTCAATGACTTGAAGATTGGTGTACTAGAAGAAGAGAAGGGTTCAAATTTAATACAGCGAAAAATTTTCTTTTGAAGTTTAAATAGTGGGTCCAAATAGGATTCATATGTCATTCCCCATGCTGAAATACCATAGTTGAGGAAGGGCAAGAAAAAGGAGTTATAAAGAGAGATGAGAGTAGGCAGGGGGACATAATGCCGCACTTTGAAGTATGCCGGCAGTTTTGGAAAGTTTTTTACAAAGTTCGGTTGTGTGATGTGATACTACGCAATCGTTCCGTTCCCTTGTGAACAATCTATTTTTGCGTTCCAGAAACAAGAGCGAAGATGGACGGAGGCCTAAGAATTCGAGCCACTAGTGAAAGCTGCTTTAAAAAATGATCAGCAAGGACCGAGATACAATTTTTTTACTGGAGGGGGCTATGGGTAAACTGCGTGATGAGCAAAGCGATCCAGAACCTTGAAGGGGGTCTAGGAGTATTCTCCTAGAAAACTTTGAGACCACGCTCTTCAGACTAGCTTAAAGCAATGCTAGTTTTTGTTCCTCAATACGGACTGACTTTACAAGTAAATCTACGTTGGGATGTACACATCCCCCACAAAGGTAAAAAAGCCTAATTTACCAACGGCTATTGTAGAGTTAATAGTATCATGTTTTTGGTGTGACACGACACAAGTTTGTTTGTTTGTAAATACCCCCCTAAGAG
Organism: Aurelia sp. 3 sensu Dawson et al. (2005); assembly: GCA_964020215.1. NCBI lineage: Eukaryota > Metazoa > Cnidaria > Scyphozoa > Semaeostomeae > Ulmaridae > Aurelia > Aurelia sp. 3 sensu Dawson et al. (2005). The sequence continues at coordinate 26,989,800 of OZ026573.1, read as the reverse complement.
CTTCCTGGACTAATGAAAGGTAGAAATTGAACAAGTACTAAATGCTAGGGATTTCCCTTAATTTCCTCTAATACTTGAACTCTAGTAACGTTTTTTGCGATATGAGAGTTGAGTGCCTTTATGGGCAGTTTCTTCCTTGGATAAATAAGTGCTTACTATTTACTAGCATTTACTAGTTTTTTATAGTATTTACTAGTAATACTATTTATCCCTGATTTCTTCTAAAAAGTATACGTGAACTGCCCTTCATGCCTTGTGAATAATCTGAAAACTATTTGAATTCACGTCACTTGTGTCAAGAAAACCTATCTAGTAAAGTGCACACACTAGCACTGTTTGTCACATCAAAGTAAAATTGTTTTGGAAATGATTTAACTAACTCCTTAACTTTAGTGTAATGCCTAACTTGCATTTGATAACATCTTGAGTCCCACTGCCATTGGTAGTTTTCGAAGGCAAACAAGCTATCTTGTATTTCATCTTTGTCAAATTCACGACATTTCTCAGGGCATTTATCAAATCCAAAGGAATAGCATAAACCTTCTCTCATAAATCTATCTGTCACAGCTTTAGGTGGCAAAACAGCATCAAGATATTTTCCTTTGTACATGATGTGTCTAGCATGTACTGATGATCTTGGAATCGGTATTTTCTGGCTTTCTAATACCTCATTTTCAAAATAACTGACATCAACCATGCTTGGTATTCTTCTAATGCCATCCAAGTTCCCTCCTGGTACTACTTGCAGATGCCAAGCATATGCATCTCGATGATGATACCAGACATAATAGCCCTTTTACCTTATGACGTAATTTGGCGCGCGCGCGCAATGCATTGTGGGAATGGTAGTATCATGCGGTCGTGTTGCTGCTGTGTTTTGTTGTTGACATGGTGAAAGCGGAAGAAAGATGGCGAACTTGACTCGAAATTGCAGCAACATGGAACAAGAAATCGTGGAAATGGATGCTCAAACTATCCCAGAAACGATTCCTAGCTTTCCTCAAAGCTCTGGTACAGATAAATCTGGTATAGAAAGTGAACTGATTACATTTGTGCCATCACCAGTGAACCTGACTCTGACACCACCGACAGCAAGAGGTGGATTCACGTGCTGTGTCCCTCATTGTTTCAACAACTCGAAGAAAGACAAAGCGCTGTCATTTTATCGCATTCCGAAGGATAAAACTCTGAGAAAGGTTTGGCTTCATAAAATTTCAAGAAAAGATTTTGAACCAACAGATGGGCACAGGGTTTGTTCTGCTCACTTTGTGGGTGGCAAAAAGACGTACATGAACAATGTCCCATTGATTGTGCCTAAAACAGTGAAGCCAGTTCAGCCAAAGCCTCGTCAAACATTGGCATCATCAGGAAATAGAGGAAGACCCCTTGTCGAGATAAACATGAATACTAACGACACGGAGATTGAAAATGAGCAGCCACTTCTCGGTGAGATACAAGAAGAGGAGTCACATCAATGTGAAAAGCAAATTTACAGGTATGAAGAGGAAATAGCATCCCTCAAACAAAAGATTCATGATATGGAGGTCAGCCACAAGAGAAGCATTGATGTTTTGCAAGGAGAAATTAAAGAACTGAAAAAGAAAAACTTTAGCCAGAGCTTTACAATTGAAAATGCAAAAGAAACGAGAGATATGCTCCAGTTCTACACAGGCTTGCCAGACTACGAGACTTTTGAGACCCTGTTCAACTATCTTGGACCTGCTGTTAAAAATTTAGTTTACATTGGATCGAACACAGTTGGGAGCAAGATTGACTCAGAAACATACATCAAGTGAGGCCCCAAAAGAGCTTTCTCCCCAAGACAGGAGCTCTTTATTGTTTTGTCAAGGTTACGATGTGCCCTGCTTGAAAAAGATCTGGCTTTCCGCCTTGGGGTTTCTGTGGCTCACATTTCCAGAATATGTGCAACTTGGATTGACTTTTTGCATTGTAGGCTCAGGGCACTTCCAATCTGGGCCCCAAGACAAACCATAGATGATACTATGCCCAAGTGCTTCAAGGAAAGCTACCCAAGTACCAGGGTTATAGTTGACTGCACTGAATTATTTATAGAGAAACCAAGCTCCCTGCGATCCCAGAGCATAACTTATTCCAGTTACAAGCACCACAATACAGCCAAGGGCCTCATTGGGATTGCCCCATCTGCAGCAATCACATTTGTTTCTGACCTATTTGCTGGAAGAGTTAGTGACAAAAAAGCAACCAAGGAGAGTGGCATATATCAGTTACTGCAGGCAGGGGACAGTGTTATGGCAGACAGAGGATTTGACCTGGATTCTGATTTACCAGTGGGTGTTGGCTTGAACATCCCAGCCTTCATGAATGGGAAAGATCAGTTAGACATTGTTGATGAGACTGAGACCAGGCGCATAGCCTCTATCCGGATTCATGTGGAGAGGGCTATTGCTAGGGTGAAATCGTTCCGTATTTTGAAAGCAATATCACCCATTAGTATGGCTGCTGATTTGAATAAGATCTGGGTGATCTGTTGCTACCTGACAAACTTCTTGCCTCCAATTCTTGTTGACAAAGACACTGAATAACTGATCCTTTATTGAGATTCATTTGCAAGTGTGTAAACTTATATTTATGTGGCTTGAAATACTGTAGGGAATCATTTGTCAACATTGTGTTTTCATTGCATACTTTTTGTTGTGTTATGCCAAGTTTAGCATTCATTAGTTTTCAAACTTATTGATTCTGCAAATATTAAATACATAGGTCACAATGGAAGCGTTCTTTGGTACTTTCAGTTTAACAAAGCATATTTTGGAGATCTGGTTGAAAACTAGAATCATAACTGAACACATTGCAGGCTTCTTTTCACCAGACACTGTTCAAACCAAGAAATGAGTCTCAATGTAAACAGTTTCTTATGAAAAAACATGGAGCAACTCACAATAAACAGGGTTTTGGGTGTACAGTTATTGTTCTAGTTTTCAATGATGTTTTAGATTTTGTTGACAAATATCATTCCAAAGAGTTGATAGGTAATTTAAACAGTATGTGAATTCAAAGTAACACTGGATTATTCCATCACAGCCGTTTACAGTAATATCAAAACTTTACTAGAAATTAATCAAGTTCCTCCTTGTCTACAAGATGAGGCAAAATATGATCAAAATAAAAAGAATTTAGTTTTGGTAGCATAACATTTTGCCATAATGCCTCATCATAAACAATTCTTTCTACTTGTAGATCCTTTGTTGTAAATGCCATAAAGTCTATCCATGGTAACTCTGTAAGTGCCATGACACCTTGACATTGAAAATAGTACTGATGTCTTCTCTTTAAGTTTGGACCATGCTGTGTTTCCACCATAAAGAACTTTTTGTCTTGTGTAGCCTCCTTCACTGTCTTGTCTCTGTGCGTATATGGGCATTTTACCTCAACACAGCCTTCAATAGTTCCTTCCTTTGACAGCACTATACCATCTGGGCTACAACCTAGCCAAGGATACTTTGGATTGACAATAAGCCCAGTGTTGAGTACTGTTGAGGTAGCCCTTTCACAAGAATACCTTTCAATTGCAAGTGCTTCGTTTTCTCTTCCCCATTTAAGAGAGGGAGGCAGCCTTGCACTGTTGTTCATAACTTGCTCCTTGGTCACTTCTTCCACCAGCTTTGTTGGGTCTGTTGTCTCTTTTCGTGTTATTACCTTGCCAAAGTTTGAAGATGTCAGTCGAATAGATCTATGAGCAAACCAGCTTTTGGAAACACTTTGCAGTCTAGTTTCAAGCTCAATTTCCTCTGCTTGCTTTGAATCCAAGGCTATTTTTTGAAATAAATATTTGTGACACTGCTCATTCATGAGTTTGTTTTCAACTGATGGCACATAAGTCGCAAACTTTTCAAAGAATCCTGTCTCTTCAAAATTCAAAGATAATGTTTTCTCTTCTGATCCTGCAACCTTTGCATGGTGGTCATTTGAATTCATTGCACGCTGACAGGATGTTTGAAACATTGTACATGGCTCATATTCATTTCCTTCCAAAGATGCCATTAGAAGCTGGCATTTACCAGATTTCCTCAAGGCTGTGGCAAGCTGTTCAATTTCATTTCGGTTTACCTGTTTTGCAAATTCTGGAGTAGCACAGTAGTCTTCCCTTACACCATTCACAATAGCTCTTTTTCTGCTTCCATTTTGGTCACGCTTGAAATCTGCCTTCTCAAAGCTTAGCTCCTCAAAATAAACTGCTTTGATTGATTGCCTGGCTGCCTGAGTTGGAACATGCCATTTCTGAGCAACCTGTGTGCAGGTGAGGTCATCAGGAACAACTCTGAGTCCTAACTTTGAGTAGTCCCAGAGCGTGTACAAAGTTGCAGCAACATGCTTGCAACATCCACCTTTTCCAGACTTGCAGTTGCAGTTAGCGAAAACAACTTCTCCATTTTGCTGTAATAAGTGGACATATACATTGTATGACTGCTGCTTCATAGAAGCTGCAACCTTTGCTTTTACCAAAAATTTTGCAGTGTCTCTGATCTTGACATTGGCTTTCACAAACAGCTTCTGCACGTAACCTTCTTTGAAGAGCCTGTAACCTTTTTGTTTATGTCGATATGCTTGGGCATACTTTTTGTCTGGCATTGTTGACGATTTGTAAATCAAATGATTGTCAATCATAGCTTCGGTAAATGCTGGCAATTTATTCAAATGTTTGGACCACTCTCCAGCAGGTATTCCTATTACAGTGTGGTGATCATCGACTTCTTCGACAAGTGACTGAGACTCCGACCGAGACTGGCCATGTTGCGGGATTACAGCAACTTCCTCGTTCGTAATGTTACCAGTAACGTCATCAGTACCAGGAAAAGAGCTTTGAGGAAAACTAGGAATCGTTTCTGGGATAGTTTGAGCATCCATTTCCACTATTTCTTGTTCCATGTTGCTGCAATTTCGAGTCAAGTTCGCCATCTTTCTTCCGCTTTCACCATGTCAACAACAAAACACAGCAGCAACACGACCGCATGATACTACCATTCCCACAATGCATTGCGCGCGCGCGCCAAATTACGTCATAAGGTAAAAGGGCTATTGCACATGATGCTGTAGTGACAAAAGCATGTTGTCGCAACTTTGACTGCCTCGGGAGCTGTTTTGAAGACTTTCAGAAACGTTTTGTTGTGGATTTTCTCAACGTACTTTCTCATCTCAACAATATGAGAAACTTTGAAAACAACTGGAAAATAAGACATGCACTGCATGACTTGCTTGCGGCCAAGAATATATTCTGCTGTGTCAAGCCAACAAGGTACACGAGGAACTCCGATCCTTGCTGTGACAACTGGTTTGCCATGCTCAAATAGCAGGTCTTCCGTAACAGCAGTAACGAACAATGTATCCACATTCAGAAAGCCTACAAATTCTCTTTGTGTACAAAAGTCGGCGTGCATCATATCCAAATACATTCGCTCCTTACCCCAATGATGAATTGTGTTTTGCGGTAACGGATTCATGAAACATAATCTCAGTTTCATATGTGCGTATTTCTTCTTTATAATTTCGTTTCCAAATTCCAAGTCCTCGGATTTCTCGGTGTCTAACACAACCACTGTTGAGGCTAGATATTTGACGAAGAATAAATTGATACTTTTAAATAACCACCCATCAAGTTGTTGTCGAAATGAATCCTTGCTAGTTAGTCGAACGTATAACTCAAATCGATTGCTGAGCCCAAAAGCAGATTCTTCGTCTTGTATTTTATCATAGGTTGAGGTCTTGGCAGAATTGTTCGATAATGAACCATAGGCCCATGCAGGTAGCATTGTTGATGATCTTCTGTCTCGGATGAAGATAGTTCTGAACTCACTTACAAGCACAAAAGTCACTGCAAGAATTGTCACAGTAAAGAAAACCAATCTAAGTGCTTTCATCCTCATTTCCTTTGAGTTGGACAGAATGAACTGAACTGACTGTAAACCGCATTTGGCTCCATTGCCAGATTGCAAGGATCCCATTTCACCTGCCAGTCTGGGTTCCTGTTCGCCATAGAATGGTTTCACTGAAGCTGTGGTCGCCTCGGGGGTGAGGAATCCCAAATTCTGTCGTGCACTATATACCAAGTAAAATTCTGCCGTCCATCCCAAGTAAAAAAGCATATGAAATCAAAAGTGAAAGCTCTTTTTGCGACAAAATGGAGCGAGTGTGTACGCCAAGCATCGGTAACTAGTGTTAAATATAGAAAACTTAGGTACTGTAATTTGTTTAAAAATAAATTTGAGACAGCGAAATACCTTGTCCATCTGAAGGACTTCTCATTAAGGCAGCAGGTAGCTAAGTTTAGGTGTAGTGATCACAACTTAATGATAGAAGTGGGTCGGCATAAAAACATTGCTTTGGAAAATAGGACTTGCACAAAATGTAGCGCTAATTGCATTGAAGACGAGGTCCATCTGCTAATCGACTGTAGTGCGTACGAAAATTTAAGGCGACAATATCTGAGTCAGGAAATCATGCAATTAATCAATCAACAATCTAAAGGACAAAAATGAAGCATTCAAAGTGATAAATACTAGTGAAGACCCAAGCAATATTCTATCAATCGCAAAATATTTGAAAGAGGCATTTAAAAGCAGAATGGTTTTAAGTTTGGTCTCGTATCCCATTCGGTTTAAATTTTGTTAATATGTTTCTCTTTACTGTTCGTTTTGTTCTTAAGTAGTTTTGTTTATTTATGAATTTTGTTTGTAGTTTGAACTTTGTTGATGTAAATATTTTAGTTTATTTAGTGCCTAGACCATGTACCGCCGGTATAACGTCGTTTATATATATATATATATATATATATACCAAATTACAACATTACACATAGGCTATTGTTTACAGAAGAAACCAATAATTTGAGCGTGTACAGAAAGTTTCTGTTAGACATCAGATTTTGAGTACTATTTTGAGTAGTATTTTGAGCAAGAGTAACAATCAGTTCAGTAATCCCAAGGGGTGATGATGTGATGCTTGACATGGAAAGACAGGAGTTAAATCTTAAACTCCTAAAATGGAGCCATGATGTGGAGAATTTGCATTTCATAGATAACACAAATCTGTCACTTAGAGGCAAAATCAATGACAAGCTCTATGCAGCTGACAAAGTCCATCTAAATCCAGAAGGAGCAAAATTTCTAATCAGCAATTTTAGTTTCAACCTCAAAGAGCAGCTTGGAATACCAAATCCTTACATGAATCAGCAGAGTCAGGTTCAGAAAAGAGGCTTTCGACGAGGCGGAAGAAGAGGAGGCTCTTATAACAATACCCCAAGGCAGGGATCTTGGTCACCTTCATAACTCTAAATTGACTATCACGGATTTACTCCTTGCCAACTCACGATGCATGCCTTAAATTTGTTATGTTATCAGAAGTAGGTAAGTTTTTTAACTTTTTAGATATTGGTTCTTGGAATATTTTTTTTTTTTTTTTTTTTTGATACTTTATTTAACGTTGGATACATAATCTAGCTTAATCATAAATAAATACAATCAGCTAATTGATACCAACTAACAAAACAACAGCACGCTAAGAATATACATAAACTAAAACATGTTCATAAACTAAGATGATAAGTTCATATTAATTTAAGCATAATATGATTTAAGTGATGTATCCCAGGTTTGGTATATACTGGGTGCATAATTTGCAGGAACATGGAATCCTTATTTGTTTTATCTGTCTTTTGAAGATTTCTAGATTGTTTGCATTTCTTACTTCGGTGGGTATGTTATTCCAGATCTGACTACATCTGTAAGAAACTGTTTCAGTTCCATAAATGACAGTGTTTGGCTTTTTAGAAGAATATGCTTCATTTCTGAGGTCATATGAAGATTGGTGGAATATCAATGGCATATTCCAAAATGTTGGTTCAAATAAAGTCTCCAAGCTAAACGATAAAGACTTTTTGCAACAAGTACATAACTTGGATATATTTGCACTCTTAGAAACACATACTGGCCCTGAACAAGAGATTTCTCTCAAAAATTTTACAAGCTATTCCAGTACTAGAACAATTAGCAAGAATTGTCGCTACTATGGAGGACTAACAGTGTTTATTAAAAAGAGAATAAAACCAGGGGTTAAACTTATTAGTCTGAATAACCCTGAAACCATATGGATAAAACTTGATAAATCCTTTTTTGGCCTAGACAAGGATATATTTGTTGCTTTTGTATATATACCACCACAAATTTCCCCTTATCTCCAAAAAGTAGGGACAGATACCTCTACTCTTTTTCAAAATTTAGAACAAGAGGTTGCTAAATACAATACACAAGGGGAGGTATTCTTGCTTGGAGACTTCAATAGTTATACCAACACTATTAATGATTTTATTGACAATGACTCGTCAATGAATAATTTTTTCGATATGCCATTAGACTACAAGGCAGATGAAATTATCTCAAGAGTAAATATGGACGAAAGAGCTCCCAACGAGAGTGGAAAAATGATACTTGAGTTGTGTAGAGCATCGTCTCTTCGAATAACTAATGGCAGAGTGAAGGGTGACGAAATTGGTAGCTTTACGCGGTACCTCCTTCATAGCGGTTCAGGTACTGAACCCAGTATGATAGACTATTGTTTAGTCAATAGTAGTTCTTTATCTAAGATTGAACGTTTTAACGTAGGTAAGTTGACACTGCTTTCCGATCATTGTTGTATCTCAATGAGGGTAAAAACAAGACCTATTCCACCTGAACCAAATCTAATGGCTGAAGTAAACTTCTCCCAAGCCCCCAAAAAATTGGTTTGGAACTCATCAGTCAAAGAATCCTTTGTACAATCCATGCAGTCTCCTGAAACTTTACAGAAACTCGCTAATTTTGTAGCGTCTGAAATACAACTTACACAGGAAGGTATAAATGCAGCGGTTACCAAAATAACCGACGTGGTCCAGGACGTTGCTTTCGGCGCAATTTCTCTAAAAACCAGAAAGTATATTAACAAGGGAAAGAGGCACAAGCCTCATAAGAAGTGGTTTACCAAAGAATGCATGGTAACAAAGAATAGACTTTCTGGGCTTGCATCACAAATGAAAAGGTTTCCGTTTGATAGAAACTTGCAGTCTAGATACAGGTCTCTTTATTATGAGTATAAGACATTGATTCGGAAAGCAGCTAGATCTTACGACACCAGTCTTGAAAGTAAATTGCTATCGGTGGAAAGAAATGATCCGAAAAGCTTCTGGAACTTGATTTCAAACATTAAGAAAGAAAGTAAAGACGATGATGACGAAATGACCCCAAATGAGTTCTCTAAAGCTGCAAAAAAAATATCATGAATATTTTACCAGCCTCTACTCCTGCTCTGATAACAGTACGGATAGCAACGCTACTATCTTCAAATCTCATCTGAAACCTGTTTACAGAGACAAGGATGTTATGCAGCTACTTAACACCCCTTTTACGAAGGAAGAGATCATTTGTGGTATCAAAAAACTCAAGCCCAACAAAGCCCCGGGAATTGATAGAGTTTTAAATGAGTTCTTGAAAACAGGGAAAGAAGTTTTGTCCGGGGCGATTACAGTGCTCTTCAATAAAATTCTAGAATCAGGAAAGTACCCAGAGCAATGGTCAGTAAATATCCTCTCAACGATCCACAAAGGTGGATGCAAAGACAACCTAGACAATTACAGAGGAATAAGTGTGAGTTCATGCTTCGGCAAGTTATATGGATCTCTGTTGTCAAATAGACTTGAGGAAACTATTAATAAATTTGAACTAATAGGTCCACATCAAATCGGTTTTTTAAAGGGGCATAGAACGGCAGACCATGTTTTTGTAGTAAATACGCTCATAAACAAATTTTTTTTTTTTTTTTTTTTTATTCCAATAAAAGTTTACAATTATATTTTACTTAATACTCTACTAACAAAATTACTTTACTAACTACTCTACTTACAAAATTACTCTACTATACTACTAGAACGATACCGCAAGGAGCAAAAGCATTTAGTCTACCCTGCAGCCAAAACATAAAGATAAAAACTACTGACGTTAAAACGAGACGAAAGAAAGAATAAATCAAACAATACACGTGACTACAACAACAAAAATTTGCTAAAGAGGCTATGCTGGTTGAAAAGCTTAGGATGGAGTTTGATATATTCTAATCAAGTCGACCAGTTTGGTGGATAAAATTTAAAGTTAGAAGAAGTATGCTTTTATTGAGGTCATTAGGAAGGTTCTTATCACCATACAGTAAGACTTGCATGAGGGCCTCGTTAGAATTGCTGACATACCCATATGGTCGTAACAGAGCTAACACTCCAGTGAGAAGACCTCTTCGCGGCACTGCAAAGGAAGGGCAGAGCAACAAGAAATGTTCCGTATCCTCGATGCCATCGTTCGATGGGCACAATGGGTTTATAGTGTCCCTAAAATTATGCTTGAATTTGTGAAAGTTTAGTTTGCTGAGACCAACCCTCAATTGACAAAGGTGGGATAAACCTATTGGGTCATGTATTCCAAAAAAGGACTTAGCAGGGGGTCGGATTATTGAGAGGAGTTTTTTCTTAAAAACAGCAACCGACGGTGCAAGTCTAATTTCAGGATCAAGTTTATTCCATTCAGATAAACAGTGAGGATAGAAGCTACTTTGAAATTTTTCTGTTCTGGCCTTTATTCGCCCAATGACATCTTGGTTGCGAAGACAGTATTGCAACGGTCGCTGAGGTGGAAAAGGATCCTTCATGTAACTTGGGGTAAGATTATTCAGAATCTTATAGAACAAAGTAAGGCGTCTGCTCCACCTTCGGCAATTTAGTGATTCCCAACCAAGTTCTGTGTACAACTTTTCTTGCGATGTTCCTCTCCATGTTCCCGTAATAGCCCTGGCAGCAGAATACTGTACAGATTCTAATTTTTCCATAAGGCTTGGTAAAGTGATGTTACTACTAAAATCACATACTTTTGCCGGAATATGGTAAATAACATCCCCATAGTCTAGATGGGGTCTTACATAAAGCTTGTATAATTCATTTAGAGTGTGCATGGGCAAATACCTGGAGAGATATCTCAGCAAGCCAATACCCTTTCTTGTTTTAGAAATAGCTGATTTGATATGAGTAGAAAAAGACAATTTTGAATCCAAGATAATTCCTAAGTGTTTATGATCATCTACTCTCATAACTGGTATGTTGTTAAAGCGAATTTCTGGATGGTCAACTTCGATTCGTTTCTTTGAAAGAATTAATTCAACAGCTTGCTTCTGCGGATCTGGGTTAAATGACATCCTCCAGTCATGAGCCCAATGTCTTATTAGCTCCAAGTCATGGTTCATGTCGTCGGCAGCAGCAATGGTATCATGGACCACTGTAAATAACGATGTATCATCGGCGAAAAGCTTGACGTTACACTTCAAGTCATTGGTTAAATCATTTATGTACACAAGGAAAAGCAAGGGCCCTAGGATAGAACCTTGTGGTACTCCAGCTGAGACATCCCCCCAAGTGGAACAATGCCCGTTCAGAACGGTTCGCTGTTTTCTGTCCTTTAGAAAGCTTTGAATAATAAACAGTAACTGACCTGAGACACCGCAGCGCTTTAGTTTATAGACCAAACCATCGTGCCAAACCCTATCAAATGCTTTAGAGATATCGAGATACACAGAGCGAACATCAAGGGGGGGATTGCAATCAAACGCTTCAAAGATTGTATGCGTTATGGAAATCATTTGGTTAACTGTTGAGTCTCCGGGACGAACACCTGATTGATTTGGGTTGAGTAGCTCACATGACACAAGATGAGAATATAAAGAGTCGTAGATGAGTTTCTCAAGTATTTTCCCAAAGACTGGAAGAAGAGAAATTGGACGATAGTTCGCTTTCACATTTTTCTCATTCTTCTTATGAACAGGCACAACATTTGCATGCTTCCATATTTGAGGAAATATACCACGCCTCAAACAGTTTGTGAATATTATCTTTAGTGGAGGAACTAATGCAGCATCACTTAATTTTATCATTCTTACAGATATTTCAAACTGTAAATCTATATCTTCATCTTTTTAACAAGCTATGGTCCCTTGGGTTTGAAGGCAAATTTTTCCTGAGCCTTCTAGCTATGTATAAGTCCGTTTATCAAAGCGTAAAACTTAATGGTGTGCTGCTTGAGCCCATTCCTGCAACCAGGGGTCTCAAGCAGGGTTGTAATCTTTCCCCATTATTATTCAACTTGTTTATTGAAGATATAGATTTACAGTTTGGTAAACAAAATAGTAAAGAAGGAGGGAAAAAGTTTGTACACAGCTTTCATAGACCTTCGAAAAGCATATGATTCTGTGGAAAGAAAACTGCTTTTTAACAAGCTATGGTCCCTTGGGTTTGAAGGCAAATTTTTCCTGAGCCTTCTAGCTATGTATAAGTCCGTTTATCAAAGCGTAAAACTTAAAGGTGTGCTGCTTGAGCCCATTCCTGCAACCAGGGGTCTCAAGCAGGGTTGTAATCTTTCCCCATTATTATTCAACTTGTTTATTGAAGATATAGATTTACAGTTTGGTGGGGAATGTGACCAGATCAATGTAGATGGTATGAATGTGTCGCATCTTCTGTATGCAGATGATCTAATAATACTTTCATCCACCCCCTCGGGATTGCAGTCATGTCTCGATAAAGTCGAATCTTACTTTTCGGAGTGGAATCTGACTATGAATTTGAGCAAAAGTAATATAATGGTTTTTAACAAAACGGGTAAAATTCCGAAAAATTTGACTTTTCATGTTGAAAATGAAATAATGGAAATAACTAACAGGTACAAATATCTTGGTACATTAATGTCTTCTTCAGGTTCTTACAACCCAGCCATTGAACAATTAAATGAAAAGGCTTCTAAAGCATATTTTGCGGTAAGAAATGTTTTACAAAAAGTTGATTTCGATACAAATATTACACTGAAAATTTTTGACACAGCTATACAACCAATTTTAACATACAACAGTGAAATTTGGTCACAACTCAGCCCAAGTCAGTTCAAAGTAATGAAGACAATAAGCCACAGCCACCCGAATGAACGTATTAAGTTCATATTTGAATCCCTCCTAAAGGAAACCGAAACCCAACATCTCAAAATATGTAAAAGCATACTTGGTGTTAACAGAAGTTGTTCAAATTTAGCGGTTTTAGGAGATTTGGGAAGAATGCCCATGATAATCTATTGTCTTCAAAAACAGTTTTTATTTTTTCATCGTTTGATAAATCTTACTGGGAACAATCTTGTTAATCGAGCATTCAACGAAAGTTACCACTTAAAAGAAAATGGCCATTTTAGTTGGGTCAGCTCCTGCTGCCTATACCTCGAGGCGTTTGGAATTGATTCAAACCCCAATAAACTAAGAAACATGAAAATGAAGCAGTTTAAACTGCTTGTGAGCCGAATCTTAACCAACAGTTATGAACGTTATTGGTTGTCAAAAATCAAATCAACAGCTGGTCCTTCAAATACAGGAGGTAATAAATTAAGGACCTATGCAACATTTAAAACACGCATTCAACGTGAGCCCTATACTAAAATAAAAGACAAATCTTTGAGAAGGTGCTTGGCAAAATTCCGATGTAGTGACCACAGACTGCGAATTGAAGTCGGCAGAAGAGAGAAAATCCTTGTAGAGGAGAGAAAATGTCTCATTTGCAACGAGAACGTCATTGAAGATGAGCAACATTTTTTAACTACCTGTCCAAAATATGGGACACTACGCACCCAACTCTACGAAAAAATTGGACATTCAGTCCCAAATTTCAACTCTCTCTCGGCAGAACAAAAATTCATCTATATGATGTCAAGTGAAAGCCCACATGCAGTCCAATGGGTTACGTGCTTTATTAAATGTGCCTTTGAAACACGATCCACTTCAAGTACGACATGATCTGATCACATTTCCTGCACCATTATCGGTGTCATTAGTGATCTTTCACTATGATTCGTTTACCATAATTCGTTTATTTCTTTTTCGATCGTGCTATTTAGTATATCGTAGTTTAGCTTTCTTTTGTTTTGTTTTTTGCTGTTAGTATCGATGCTAGTAACGACGCTCCTTATAAAAGTGTAGCAAGTTATGTTTATATAAATTGAATTGAATTGAATTAAATAGTACTCAGAGTTTCTTACAAGTTTTTTAAATGTTCCATAACAATCTTTAAATTTACTACCTGTACCCTCCTTAGCATTTAAAAACAACGGTCCAGGGTGGAATCCATGTATGTTACGCCGGAGATCTCCGGCGTGGACTTGTCCTCTTGGCCGGCGTACTGGCGTGAGTTGAGCTGCTTCTAAAGCCTTGGCGTGATGAATTATCGATGTTTGGCGTGAGTCTGTACAACGAAGGGTCTTGGCGCGTTGTTATGTTTCTTTCGTTGGTTTTCGTATTTTTAATGTTATTTCATTAAAGTGGGGGTCATAGGGGCTGATGTGCGGTTTCTAGCCTTTTCTGAGACGGTTTTACGGTTCATGGCTTTAAAAATGACGGTTTTACGGTTCCCATCATTCTGAACGGTTTGCAAACTTTTTCGATGAAAATGGCTTAAGAAGTCAAATTGTCGCAAAATTGGAGCTAAAGCTACGGATAATTGTCCAAACGATATGATTTGGGGCGAAATTCTAGCTTTGTCTTCTTGGAGTCACGAGAATGAAAAGGATACAGCTGTCTGCAGCATAGAGCCGAGGTGATATATGCATAAAGTAGAAAAATAGTTGTGACGGTTTTAGCTGAATTTCGAGGCGGTTTTACGGTTTCTCTGAAATATTTCGGCGGCTTTACGGTTTTTGGGACCCTCCTACGTACGACTCCCACATTAAAGACTTCTAAGTCTTGTCTCATTTTTATTTAACCTTGTTTCCATGTGTTCGGCCGGTCAGAACAGCAGCAACAACGGAATTGATGGTAGGACACGGAAACGGAAGGAAGCTCCTTGTTTTCTATACCTTGAAGTACTTGGAATAGATTCAAACCCTAGCAAGTTAAAAAATATGAGACCAAAACAGTTTAAGTTCCTCGTAAAATGGGCCCTAAGAAATAGCTTCGAGCATTATTGGACAGATGGAATTAAGTCAAAATTTGGTCTATCGAACAAAGGAGGTAATAAGCTGAGAACTTATGCAACATTTAAGGGGCACTTTAAACGGGAATCCTATAGTAAGTTGACTGACAAGTCGCTCAGAAGGTGCTTTGCAAAATTTCGGTGCAGCGATCACAGACTACGCATTGAGGTCGGTCGGAGAGAAAATTTGCAAGTCGAGGACAGAAAGTGCCTTATGTGTAATGAAAACACTGTTGAAGATGAACAAAATTTCATGACTTCCTGTCCCAAATACTACAGTTTACGAACGGAACTGTACGAGAAAATTGAAAAGTCTGTCAAAAACTTTGAGCTTTTCACTCCGAAACAAAAATTTATTTTTTTGATGTCATGTGAGAATCTGCAGATAATCAGATGGGTAGCTTATTATATAAAGCATGCTACTGAAATACATTCAGAGAATGATGTCAACCCCACATTACCTGGTTAACAACCCATTTCCTTCTGATTCCACTGTAAATACAGAGTTAAATATGAACACCATTATAGTTAATTTTAGTCTTATACATTTGATATTCGTTTACTTCTTTGATATTAGTTTATACTGCATTCACACTGACACAGTTAAACCAGCTTTATCTAAACCAGTTTAAATTTCAACCAATCAAATGACTGGATTTTTTTGATTGACCAATCAGAAGGCCTTATTCGAAAACCTGGTTTAGTTTAAGCTGGTTTAACTTGCAGTGTGAATGGGGCATTAGTTTATTCAGTTAAGTTGTAATCCATTTGTTTTGTTATGTTATGTTAGTGTAACGACGCTCCTGTAAAGTGTAGCAATGTTATTATATAAAATTGTTATTATATAAAATTGCTTTAGAAATATTTGACTGCTGTTGTTCTAGACACAAGTCAGGAATGTCACATGTTTCGTTCTTTTCTGGTGCGATAAGTTATTTCGTTTGAGAAGAACGGAGCGCAAACTAAAACAACAAGAAGCACAGCGTATTTGCAGAAGCAGAAATTTTTTAATAGCGAAGTAGAGTATATTTTCTAGGGTAAATGGGCCTGTCGAAAAACCGTTTTTTGAAGGCCCATTTGCCCAAGAAAATATGCTCTACTACAGGGTGTCTCAAAAAAATTGTTCGACATTTAAATATCACAATATAACGATAGCACGATCAGACTCATGGGAAGATAACCTTGTCTCAAAGATTTTGAAATAATTTTAGGGAGCAGAATCTTGCAAATCGGTTGAAAATTCACTGAGTTGCGAGCTTTCAAAGTTTCAAAGACAAAAAACTATGCGATACAGTAAGAACCCGCAAAATAGAAACCACTCTATAAGAAACCTCAGGCTGATTGTTTTTAGAAATGGTGCCCTCATATAAGAAACTTCTCAGCCTGATTTTAGGAAAGTTTCCTATTCCAAATATGGCTGAACAATTTGTGATGAGGTCATTTTCAAATACATAAATTCATGCAGAAGATTGCGCCAGCACACAAATTTGGTGAACTTCCATTTTCGATTATCTTGAATCTCATTTTATGATGTGCAGCAGTTTATTTACAGTATACCCATGTAAGTATGTAAAGGTATTTAAATTGAAATCAGAGTTAATTGCTGCTGAAATCATTGAAGGTCTCTTAACCATATTATAAGAAACCTTTCAGCCTCTTTCCTTGATAAATGCCCTTTTAATAAGAAACTAAACAGGCTGTTTTGAAAAAAACCGGTTTCTATTTTGCGTGTTCTTGCTGTAGCTGAAACCAGATTACTTGCAATGCAAAAAACCTTGAAGACCGAGGTAAAAGAAGCTTGTCTAATGTCATACATCTCGTTGATATCAGAGCAAACCATCTGTTCTTCGGGTTCTTCCAAAGTAGTTTAATCCTTGCGATGAAAACAGTGGTTCAAAACATAATCAGTGAGAGACTGAATCTGTTTCCTCAAAGCATCCATATGCTTGAAAGTTAGGTTATCGAAAACCTGTTCAAATCCTATTTGGTTCGCCATGAAATAATTGAGAAATAACAGAAATGATGGTCGATGAGATTTTTACCAAAAATGCCATTTCGAGGCTTCTGGTTTCAGTTTTCGCATAAACCTGAATTTCAGAGTATGGTTAATAGAATACCATGTTCAGAGGCTTGTAACAACAAATGAACAACCAATAATTTTTGAAGCAACCAATAATTTCTCTGCCTTAAATCAGCAACCACGTATCAGTTTGACTCGAAAAAGGTATCAAAAGTTGAAGCTTGACCTATTCAACTGTGAAAAAACCGACAAAATTGAATCTGCAGCTCCTCCGCAGTAGCCACACAAACTGGACACAATTTTGTGGGACACCCCGTAGGAAAATGGAAAATGTATGACGAGACCGATTATCGAATTCGGGACCTTCTACTATCTAGGCAGACGCTGTACCAGATGAGCTATTGTAAGAAATTCTGTGAAATTCTGTGAAATAACTGATAGGATTTTATACTAACTTTAGATTTGGAATTTACGCTCATTACCTACACCCATACCTATATTAAATATACCAGGTCTAATAACAATGTCCAAATCTTTCTGTAGTCACCATCTCAAATAAAGATTAAAACGGATAAAGGTGATAAAGTTGAACTGAAGACTGGTAAGTTCTTTAAAATATGAAATCTTTATGGTAGATTTCTTGATTTTGATATTGCTGGAGAATAACAGAAGTGCTGTTTGTGAATCAACCACTTATGTTGTAGACTTATGACGACGAGTCTCTTGTTTCCCTTGACTTGATGATGGCGCTTCGGTCAACAGAGACTCATGATATTACTCTGAAAAACCTGGCCCTATTTAGGCCCAAACTTCGCGATTTCTATGTTACCAAACAGATTGCGAGATTTGTGAATTACAATTGTTATGGTGTAAATGTGATAGAATGTTCGAGTCGATTGAAGAATTGAAAACACTCCCACGGGATTGAGATTCGAAGCCGTGATTCCATCATAATTCCATTGATGATTGAAGAAAATAGGGCCAGGTTTTTCACAGTTTCATTATGAGTCCCTCTTGAGCAAGGTTTACCACAGGGATGCAAGGGACTCATTGTCATAGGTCTTCTTATATTGCCCTCCCCTTCATGTGCCGTACATCAGCAGCCATGTGTCTGATTGACTGAAATACGGTTTCAAGCTCTAGGTTGAAGTATATTATTTGCAACTTCGTAATAAAAGGATCTACTCCTCCACAGCTGCCACACGAAAGGGACATAATTTTTTAGGACAACCTGTGACTTTAAACTTTGGTATACGAGAGTTTGTGTGTGAACAAGTTTCTTTCTTTTCCATGTTGTTTATATGGTACCGTGAAATGATGATACTACTCTTAATGAGAAATCCGCACGTATCAAAATCTCCCCCTTTTGATTGGAAAAGGGAACTAATATCCTGGCAACTAGTTTGAACATTTATGGTTGGACAATAGACTGGAAGTCCCTTTTAAACTCCTATCATTTGGTACCTTGCGATCAAGATTTGTTGGATTCTTCAGTAGATCTTTGAGCTACTACACAAAAGAGTCTGGATCGAGCGTTATTTTTATACATATGCATGGTTCGAGCGAGTGGCGTTGGAGCTCCTGTCGCTATTGTGCGCATCGGAAAATTCTACAAAATATAGCAACATATCGTTCGATTCTGATTGTTTGTTTGTTTCTTTTCAATTTGTTTTGAGTGAGCTTTTCAGGATTTCTAGCTACTGAAAGCTAATTTAGGCCCACTGTGCATGCCGCATCCAGTCATGGAACCCCTAGTTTAACGTCCCTTCCGAAGGACGACGAGGTGAGTTGTGAGGTCAGGCGTCCGGGGTCGCCTATCCGGAGTTTGACCTCACTCGACCACTCGACCGAGCTTAACTTTAGTTACTTGACGAGAACTGTATAAGCCACTCGGCCACTTACCTTGATTCTTTTCAGAATAGCTAAAAGGTTATTGTTGGTAAAGTTGCTGGCAAATGTGTTAAAGATGTACAGATATATCAAAGCATTTTTTAGAGCATAGGGCTCAAATCTGGTGAATCTTTAAAAAAGTGGGTGTAAAATTGTATCACATTTTTCTATGAATTGAATGACTTGAAATGAGCCTTGGGTAATTTGCTGTAAATCTGCCGTGACAAGTTTTTTTGTATATTGATTTTTCTCATAATGGTGGCATTTTTAACTATTTTTGTAAAAATTCATCGAAAATTTGAAAAGATTGAAATAATTGTAAATCTCAAATTACTGAGGAAAATTGATGGAGTCTTCAAGGAATCCATAGTAAATGCAGGTCTACAATATTGTAGCAAGTGGACCTCAGTAGCTCTTCTTGTAGCCTGCGTGCAGACTATACCCAAGGAAAAGGTATAGTCTGCGTAACGCCGCCCACTTTGGTGTAGTGCGTGCTTCAGCATTTATTTGATAACAAAGAGAAAGTATTGTTGTAACAGCCAATAACATTGCTTTCCTGTGAAACGAGGAAGCAATCAGATTTGAGAACGGCTATCATGTGATTACATCTCATGTTTCGCTTTGTTCTCTAAGCAAATTACGTTAGCAACACAATACTCTGGAATTTTAAGTACCCTACGTTAGACAATACATAGACGCTATGTAGAACGGGCCATTGAAACTTGCTATTGAAATGAATCCTGACTCATACAATACGCAATATTGAGTGGTGTTGCGCAGACTATACCTTTTCCTTGGGTATTGTCTGCACGCAGGCTACTCTTCTTGTTAATGATTTATAAATTTGTTGACGTCACAGCCTGAAAATTAATAAATGCCGCCATTTTGAAACTAATCAAGATATCAAAAAATTGCCACGGCAGTTTTATAACAAATGGTTCAAAGTTCCTTTCAAGCACTTTAATTCAATGAAAAATGTAATAGAACTTAACACCGAAGCCTTTAAACATTTGAGCCATATACCATGTTAGAGCATGTTTAGTTTATTCTTGAATTTCAGGTAAAGTTACTGGGAAATACAGCGAAGATTTTGAGATGTATCAAAGTATGCTAGAAGATCAGCTTGCGGAGGAGGATGGCAGTGAGGATGATAATAATGACAAGGAATTTGAAATTGTAAGTCCGATAAACACATCTCACGTTGATCAAAGGAAATATTATCATTCACCAATATACCCTTTAGCTGTTCTACGAAAGAGCCTGGATCGAGCGATGTTTTTACACAACTCTTCACAGGAAGTTCGATTGAGTGGCATTAGAGTGGCATTTCAACACCCCTGGCTAAATGCCCCGGTATGTTCTACCCCGGTGATTTCCCCGGTGAAAAAATAAAGCAAATCATTCCCCGACAAGCTGTGAATCTCCCCGATACAAAATGCCTCACAAGTGAAACCCAGCCTTCAAACTGACAAACCCTGAGGAGAAATTTATGAAGTTATTCCGACATGTAAATAAAGTTCCCCGCCAATAATTATGCTGTCCTTGGTACCTAATTGGAGCTCCCCGGTGAAACTTTGACCATATCTTTCAACCAAAAGCACCCCAGTGAACATCTGACCCCTCACCGGGGCACTTAGATGGGGGTGTATTAGAGCTTCGATCACCATTGTCGAAATTCGAAAATTTGGCATATTGTATCAAAATATCGTTCGGGCTCCAACCTCGTTCCCAGGGTGTTCTTACGTCATGCTTATCACGAAGCTGAATGCATTCCTTAGTACACTTCAATCAAATCTGCTGAAAAAAATGGGTAGATTGGCAGCTGTTATGGATTTGCAGTTTGCTAGGCTACGCTAATTCCAAATAACAAGGTAGCATTGCAATAGTTGTTCCATAGTGACAACATTACTTTGTTTTTATTCTAATCATTAGGAGGCTTTCGAAAAATAATTTATGTTTACCATTGTTTCCGAATGGCCAGTGAAATGCAGAACGGCCTGCCTGTGGTATTCCAGAAAAGAGGTAGAGCAACGAACTGACTCTGAGAACGGGTTTGGTTCGATCCACCTTCCTGTATAATTTCTTTCTTCAACTGTGATCGTGGGACACATAAGTGAAAGATTTTCTATGTCGTTTCAATTATGTTATTGTGGTACTTGCCAGCTTTCTGTGTTGGGTGTGAGGACTAACCAACCGATTTTTTTATTTCCTACTTTCATTAGAAGTGTTGCTTCTTATGATTCAGCTACGGAGATATAGCAAAATTTTCTAGATTTAATGTTGCACATGATTTATGTGGTTAAAGTACATATGTCAGAAACCTGATTGGTTCACACGATACAATTCTTTTTATTGTTTATTACCGTACAAAGCACAGGATCGAGGCTGAATTTTTATTACAATGAAATTCGTGAAGCAGAAATGAAAGGTCACAAAATGAAAGGTCACAATGGAATTCCACTCTACACTTCTTTGTTTTATTAACAAATTGCTAACGTGACATATGTCCTTTGATATTATACCCAGAATAGTTCAATGTCGATGCGTGTATTTTGAAACTTTTTCAACGCTGATATGAACAGATGAAATGTTTCATAGTGACTGATCAGCCGGTTTGCCCATATCTTCTCCTAGGAGGTCGAGGAAAGTAGTCAAAACGAAACATCACCTGGTGTAAGTCGACATATTGATACAGAGGATGAAGGAAGTGAAGATGTCATTGATGAAAATGAAGACAAAATGACGTTGACAATAAATGATGTCAAGGTAATGTGCAGAGTTTTTTGTTTCGAGAATGCTTTTCAAATTTGAAACAGTGTATCTCGATAGATCCTATATGTGACAGCCTACAGGTTTGCTCAGAAAAAGATTTCCCTCCTGTTTGAAAAATCATCGTAGCAAATTTATTTGCGCGCTATAATAATCAAAATTGATTTTTTTGATAGCTTAAAGATTGAAATATTTTTCATATTTATTAGTAAGTTTCAAAACAATGGTCCCTTGGTAGGCACGAAAGATTAAAAAATTTGTTCTGCAGAACATCCAGAAAATGACCTAAAACGCATGAAAAAGGCTTCTCGAAGTAATAGAAACGCAACTTGCCAGCCAGGTTTACTATTCTTTTTACAGCCAGGTTTACTACCAATCAGGTTTCCTTTTTCACAACAATAGATTAGATATTATTCTCCGTTCCTGTCGCAGTTTCAATTTATCATTTAATAGTTGTCCTTATTCTCAAAGGATTTCAAATGATTACAGCACGAAACTTTGGCTACAACAATTTTCAAACAAGGAGACTTTTGTGGGTGATCTGGTATTGGAAGATTGTTGCTATTTGTTGGCTTTTTAAAAACATATCCTATCAAAATTTTGTGGGGATGAAAGAAATGAAATGGAGATGCTATTCACAAACTTTAAATTTCAATGACCTTTCTTATCTTGTAAAAAGCAGCTTTTAGATACATCGTTTTGAAGCTGGAATTCTGGTCAAGGCTGGAGTGAATTTTCAAAGCTCTATAATCTTGCAACCAAAAAACTAATTACCGTTGATAACCAGGTCAGTTATCAACCAGTTTGCGCAAATCCTATTTACAGAAAGCATCCTTTTCATCAGCGTTTTTCTGGTGATGGAACGACGTATGATTCGATTTAAAGCAGCAATTTTTAGGATCGGAAATACATGATTTATTTTCGACTATTTTTCTCTGAATTCGGGAAAAGTCATCGACTTAAATTGTTTCAAGTTACGAATGAACTGCGCTAAGCAAAACAAATATAGTTACATAGCGCAAAGCAAGATCAGAGTGACTGGGGAGGAAGTTGTTGCTGAGGCCGAGGGGAAGTAATTCTATTGAAATTCGATGATCTTTTCCGGAATCGTCAATTAGCTGCACCATTATGAGATATTTGATACCTTAACTGCGACACACAAGAAGACATTTTTAGCTTACCAGTAACATAATGATTATTTTGCTGTTGCAGGCCCTCCGAAAAAGTCTAGAAAGCAACAGAGAAATAGCCGAGAGCATAAGAAGCATACGTGAACAAATTGACAGAAGCGACCAAACTGAGACAGACACTGATGATGATATAGAAGAGGAATTAGAGACATTGAGAGAAAGTCGAGAGATCGATCCTTCTGAGTTGCCGCAACTTGGGAGGACTTTCCCGAAAGAGAACTCGGATGCGCAGGAGCTAACTAAGGTCACAGCAAAACAAATAGTTGATAGAGCACCTGAGGGATCAGTTGATGTCTGCAGTAGTAAGTAGTCTTAGACTTCAATTTTGTTGTAAAAATTTCACTTCTAAGCTTCTAAGAGTCTAATTGTACCAGATGAGTCAATGAAAAAGCCCGACACGTGGAAAAATGCTGCTCCCTGAACATCTTAGCAATGATATTGAAAACTGTCTCGTTTTATTCCTGATATGTCAAATTAGGTTCAGTAATTTACCCGGCTTTAATCGGCCATTACTCTCCTTTTCATTTCATTTCTTTTAATTTCTCCGTCGATATGGGAGATTTTCTGCAGAAAGCCCCCTTGCAAAATGAATGAAAACGACGCGCAAGATTGCTGTTTGTTTCCTAATTTTCCTATCAATACTGACACTAACATGCATTCAATGTATTTTTTCTCCTCTTTTGTTTGGGATACTATCAGTGAAAGTATTTCAGATTTTCTCCAGAAGAGCCAGACGCCTGGTCAAGTGCGTTTGAGTTTGCACAGTGTCTATCTTAGGGTCATCGCCCTTCATCTTTCCTTTTTGAATTTGCGCATGCCCCAAAATGCTTCGCTCGTCCCATTGATCAGCGAGCCAATCAGAGTTAACGTCTTTTCCTTTGTGATTTACAAAAGGGGAAATTCGCAGTATCCCGAACAATCTTGGAATAATGGAATCCCCAGAAAAAGTAATTCATACTAGGGGGACGAATTTTTCATTCCCTCAAGAGGATAGCACGTGCTAAAGTGTATTAGGAGATTTTTTTTAGAAAATCCCTTGCAAAGTCTGAACGGAATGACGAATTTCAGTCAGAAAAAATTATAAAGATAACTGAACATGTTAGCTATTCAATTAGAAATTACAAAATGCCATTGCATATATATATCCAGAGAGCAGTAGCCTTTCAAACGCCGGGCCTTTGTATGACTCACCAGGCAGCATCATTTGTCTCCATTTCCATTTTCTAGAACTCTGTCCGATGTTTCGAATTTACACTATTATATAAATATGCAGAACTTTTCTTGCCCATTGCCCGAATTGTTTTGAAAAATGTAGGAAAAAGATCGCTGAATCAAGAATCTTAGGAGAATAACTAAGAGGCACTTTACATGAGACCCGACATGGAAGTCATGCTGGCACGAGTTTCATGTCGGGTGCTGGTCTGAGCCACTGTTGTGTTTATATGATGTTGGGTTGCCATGAAAATTTCATGTCACTTTTTCATGCCGGCATGAAAAGTCATGTCGGGAGCTCATGCCGGTATGAAAATGTCTTGAAAAACACAGTTTTCTCATATCGGGGCGACATGAAAGCCAAATTACCTTTGTTTTTCTTCTCAAATATCTACGCAAAGTCATGTGACAGATGCATGACGTATGTGGAAAGTTTCATATCGGGTCAATATCGGGTCTCATGTAAGCAGGAATGTATCTCATGCCGGCATGAGTTCAAGTCGCCCTAAGTTTCATGTCCGATCTCATATAAAGGCCCTGTAAAGGTCTATTTGCCAGCGTGCGTCTTGACTCGATGAAATGTGAAATATCTCAGTTTTTGCAAAATATCATCTCATTCCATTCCATTTTCTTTGTAGGTGCTCACAATACCAATAGGTAAGCATTATTAGAGATCATCTGACAGGGTGTCCCAAAGAACGTACTGGGTGTCCGAAAAATTGTCTAGGAACAAGGATTTCTCATTCCATTCTGGTCCATAGTTTACTTGCTATTGAGATTAAAATTCTCTTTATCAAACTTGCAAATGTGAACTTCAATGCCACATAAATTATGGACCAGAATGGAGCGTGGAATTTTTCAAATTTTTCACTTAATTTAGCCTTTGACTGATAGATTAACCCTTTCACCCCCGGAAGGGGCATATAGCCCAACAGTATTTATCGAGAACTGCGAATTTTTCAGGTGGTAAAGCTTCCAGAGTTTTGATTGATTTGAAAGGTTATTGACATTGCATTTATCTACTGCTTATTGAATCACTGATTATGATACCCCCTGGAAAACGACGATCTACATTAGGTTTTCCTGTTAAGCTTAATTTTAGCCGGACGTGAAAGGGTTAACATTTCAATTTTGGACATCGGACTCATACTTTTTATGTCACAGCCCGCCAAATGAGTAAACTTTTTTTACTTACCCGGTAGTACACCAACATTAACCCTTTCACGCCCGGCTAAAATTGAGCTTAACAGGAAAACCTAATGTACATCGTCATTTTCCAGGGGGTATCATTATCAGTGATTCAATAAGCAGTAGATAAATACAATGTCCATAACCTTTCAAATCAATCAAAACTCTTGAAAGCTTTACCCCCTGAAAAATTCGCAGTTCTCAATGAATACTGTTGGGCTATATGGCCCTTCCGGGGGTGAAAGGGTTAAGGTTGGTTTTCATATGTCGCATTTCATCGTATTTCATCGTATTTCATCGTATTTCATCGCATTTCATCGCATTTCATCGGAATTCCGGGCCTACGATCAATTCAGATTAATTCCGATATATGAATACCAACAAAATCATATGAAAACCAGGTATCCTAATTCATCCTAATTCGTCGCAATTCGTCGCAATTCGTCGCAATTCGTCGCATTTCGTCGCAATTGATCCCAGCGAATCAAAAAAATTTGTTTTCTACGATGAAATAAGACGAATTGCGATGAATTACGACTCTCGATTTTCATATTATCTGACAATCCCAATTATGGAAATCCGACAAGTTACGATGAAATACGATGAAATGCGACATATGAAAACCAGCCCTTATAGCCTGTTTCAAATTAGATAAAATTTTCAATTCAATTTCAATTCAATTTCAATTCAATTTTCAATTTTTTAAACACGGTAGCCCCGTCAGTTGATCAACAACTGCTTTTCAGGGGGCCGTGGCAAAATCTAAAAACTAAATAAAAAAATATTTCAAGAATGATAAAAAGAACACGTGTTTCAATTTTTTAGTCTTTTTTTGAAGGTGGCAAGGGAGGGTGCCTGTTTAAGATCAAGTTCGAGTTCATTCCAAAGCTTAGGTCCACGAAAGGATATTGCCTTTTGCCCATTTTTAGTTTTCCGCAGTGGTAGCGAAAGATCAGTTTCAGTATTTCTTAGTTCTCTGACATTTCGAGTTGAATTTTTGACAAACAATTTGGAAAGGTACTCAGGTACGAGGCCATTCAGAGACTTGTACATGTTAGTAGCAGTTTCACTTCTAATAATTTCGCTTATATTTGGCCAATTTAAATTATGTATTAGTGCCATAGCAGGTGTATCAAATTTACTTTTCGTTACAATTCTCGCCGCTCGTGAAAACGCCTGAAATAACGGGCGTCAAGGCGAAAAATAACGGGCGAAAAAACGCCTGATATAACGTGAAAACGCCTGAAATAACGGTAAGTAAACTGTTTTGCATGATTCATTTTGTGTGTTTTCAGAACGCTTCCATGGTATCTAATTTGTGATAGACTTTAGTACGTCAGCTTCTAGATCGTTGTTTTCTAAGAATAACAAACTATGACAGTACTGAATCAACAAATTCATACATTTTCAAAAGACTTTGTTTGCAGGGAATGTGATTTACACTGTCTGTTGGAAGATATCTTTTATGAATGAACAGACTTGTCCCCTTTGCATTGCTTCAAGCAGTGACATCCTTTTTTGGTTTGTTAAAGCTGAATCAAGCATCTATTTTTTATTTGTTTGAGCTGAACCAGTCATCTTCCTTTCCTTTGTTAGAGCTGAACCAATCGCGTTACAAGCTCAAGTTGAAGATAAACCAAGGGAGATGATTTCAGGTAAGCATAGTCTTCTTATCGGAACCTCAGTCCTAGCTTGGTAAGACATCACCGGAGGCCCGCGCTACGAGACAGTGAGAATTCAAAAGGTTGGAATAAGCAAACAAGAGTAGTTATAACAACCCAAATGAATGTGGAGGAGATATAAGAAGGGAAAGTAGTCTTCCTAAGTGGGTATTTTAGCAAAACCGGAAAGCTTAAAAACAACAAGGATCAGCCGAACTAAGTGTCATCTTCTTCGCCCATGTTTGTACTGGTTCTTGTGTGGTTCTGAACGTTGATTTTTTCCCGTGGGCAAGGTTACTGACGCTATCCCAATGTCTTTGTCTTGTGAGGACGAATGTTAGACCTCCCAAGTAAAAATTTCGCAGTCTGGACCCTCTTGAGTAAAAAACATCGAAAGTTAGAAAATTTTACCCCTGGCTGGCTCATTTTGATATCAAGCTTTCGTTTTCTAGCTGCAAGGAAGTCGAGACCATTGTCTGCAAGCAGAAAAGCAAAAACAGAAAATTTTGTCCCAGTGGACAAGTCCTCCGAAGATATTGCTAAGGCAATTATGGAGGAAAATCGAAACATTGAAATCAGTGGAGTTGGTAAGTTATGCCGCAAGAAAATTTGTGAATTTCTTGCAAACATTATTTGTATTCGCTCATTCGCCTTGACATAATAATATCTTTGAAAATACGTTTCCATCGTGTTTTGGTGTTAGATACCACGAAATGCGAATTTCATGCAAATTTAATGTACAATTTCATTTTAGGCTCAAAGATTAAGCAAGATATGGAAAGGGAATCCAAATCAGCACCTAGCCAGGTATTTGAACAGAATTTTGGTCTTTTTGACTTCTTTGATGAGTGTGATGGTCAGAGTTATTGTTACGGTCACAGATCCTAGACTGATGACGATGAGTCCCTTGTATCCCTGAGGTAAACCTTGCTCAAGAGGGACTCATCATGAAACAGTAAAAAACTTGGCCCTATCTTAGGCATTCGATCGATCGAATCATGATCGAACGACTGCCGTAGCTCTGTTCAACGGTCACTCCTCCGAAAGAAAATGTGATAAAAACGACGTTAAGCAGACGTTTAATAAAGGAAACTTTGTATAAATCTGAAGAAGGAATTTCACTTTACCTGGTGAGAGCAAAATAAGTCTTTCAACGCTACATTTTCCATGTTTTTAAGACCAAAACAAACCAGAGCAATTTACAACAACCTGCTGCAGCAACTTCCTTCAAACTCCAGTCAACTGCATCATTCGAATTGAAAATTTGACAGCATTGTTCTTGGCCAAGTCTCGCAATCTGATTGGTGCTGAAGAAATCACTCAGTTTGGGCCTAAATAGGGCCATGTTTTTCATAGTAATACTATGAGTCTCTCTTGACCGAAGCGCCATCATTAAGTCAAAGAGCACAGGGAAACAAGAGACTCATCGTCATAAGTCTACACAGATCCCCCACTGTATACAAAATGAATAGACCTTTTCGATCAGACGAAAAAGGGATTGGGGAGAGCGGCCAATTATGGTAGTAGGTCTGCAAGATTATTTTTAAAGTTGCATCATACAGTCACTGGGAAATCGCAGCGTAGGAGCGTGCAGCTTTCTCCTTAGACTACATTACATAAGCCCCTCTAACTTACGCTCGTTGTTGTTGTTGTCATCGCTTCAGTTGAGGGACTTATGTCCTTACGCTTCAGAATAGGGACTAATTAGGCCAAGTCCGCCGCGTTCACGGCGCGACCAATCAGATCGCTACTTTCTTAATATGGTCAACCCACGTGCCTATTGTTAGCGTTTGATTGGCTCGTTAGTTCAAAGTTCGACTTCTCGAAGCGAAGCGACGCTCGAAATGACGTTCGAAGGGACGTTCGACTTTTCTTTCGACGTTCGAAGGATGGAAGATGTTCTAAGTTTCTTCTGATTTTTCGTAAGATTTTAGTCCCTGTTTAGAATCTGTTTGGTCGTGAGTCCTTTGTATGAGTGAATTTAAAACATCAGATTATAAATGTTGAACGAATACAAGGAATCACGTCGTCAGTCTACTTTCTCCTCTGAAAAAATAGTTTTAATTGATGAATATAGCCATCCTACAGATGAGCATCCTCCAGACGTACTACCAGAATTAGCCGCTCTCCCCTATACCTTTTTCGTATAAAGGAACCTTGTGAGAAACTGCAAAGAACATTCAGTACTCAAGAGCTGATAATTTAAAGAAACTTTAATTGCCAGGTTAATTTCATTATATTGTTATGAGGAAAACACATGCATGTCTGTGTAAAAAAAAGGTCTATTTTGCATCTAAAAATTTGTTGTCTTTCAGGAGAAAAAAGTAGAAAATCCGATGGAATCTGCTCCAAGGCCATCTTCAATCGCCACTGCATCTGTTGATGATGCACTCATTGTCTCGATCGTAGAACGGGTCAAGCTAATGGATGGCAGGTTTGTTACTGTAACACATGATAAAATCTACATATGAAAACCTTCCTCGTATAAGAAGTTACAGCCTGAAATGTTCAATACTTACTCCTTTTTGTAAGAACCATTTCACCTCGGTTTTTCATACGAGGTGTTGCAAAAGAATTGTTCGACGTTTGATTAGATATTTAAAAATAACAATAACACCAACAGGCTCGAAGGTGTTGTGGCGCCGTGATGTAATGCTCTGACTTTGCAGCCAGAACAGTCAGGCGGAGTGGGTTCGATACCCGGTAGGACCCCACCACATGAGCGTCTTGGCAAGGGGTTGTGGACTCGATTAGGTCTGCTTTATTTCTGCGATCCCAGCGCGCGCTTGGCGCTGAAAAAGCGCAACTTCTCCTTCACCTTCACCTTTGTGGGAAGCTAACCCTTTCCAAAAAACGTCTGTTAACGAGAAACTGAATAATTTTCAAATTATGCTCAATAGAATTCCTAAAATTCTTTTCAGATTCCATTTGGTTTGCTCTGAAATGAATGAGAAACGAAAGAAACAAATGACCATGCTACTTTTACGACAAATGCCATTTAATGGCCTCTGGTTTCAGTCTTAGCACAAACTCGTACTTTAAAAGCTTGAAGCTTCGTGCATATTCAGCAGATTGAAAGAGTTCAAAGTTACGTATTTCGTGCATGCGTACGCAGTTTTTGCTGTCACTCACCCAACATTTCTTTTTAGACAACAACTGCGTCTTTTGAACTTCCTGTCTAAAATTGAAGAATTAGACGTTACTGAAGATGACATTGCCAGCTTCTTTCACGAAACAAAGCCCCAAACACAGGATGCTGCTTCAAAGGTTGCTACAGCAAAGTTACCAGATGGGTCAGCTATTGGACCATTATTTGAGAAGAAACCAGAACAGCCTACTGCTCCAAAAAGAACCGAAAGAACTGCTAGTAAAGTAGTGGATGGTCATGATGAAATGGATTGTCAAAGTGAATCAAAAACAGTTGATGTCTGCCTTGAGATCAATTCTAACTGGGGTCACCAAGAAATTGTAGGAATAACAGAGGTATGATATGATTTCAGTGATGCAGTAAAAGCTCTATTTAGCCCCCTCTCTAATAAGCCCCTTTCTTATCTATGCCAACATTTTAGATAAGCCTCCAATCTATTAGGCTCCCCACTTATGTCAAATGCCAGACCATAGATTCTCCAACAGGTTTGCATGTTAATTTGCTATGGTTGGGGACAAGACTGTATTGAATTGGTATATTTGACTTGAAAGTTATTTGTTTATGCCCGCAAAATATGGGGTAACGGAACTAAAAAACTATCTTTCATGTCCTAATCATCTGATTTTATGAATAAGCCATCTCCCCTTTTTAGGCCCCGGAATGAACTAAGCTCCTGGGCGCTTATTGGCGCCTTTGCGGTGATTTCTGTTGTGCCAAAATGGCAGTGCTCTGGTTTGGAGGTGACAGCAAATTTTAGTGTTCAAGGTTGATATTTTAACACTCAAAGCACGAATATCAACAAACAAGGTATTGTAACTACCAAGGAACAGTTTTAAAATGTTTAGCCAGTGGTCAATGCTAAATTTCATCGCTTGGCCCAGCCAAATCTGTAGAATCTTTTTTTGGGACACCCGGTATGATTCTTGCAATGTTTGCAAGTTGATTATGGAAAAACGTAATGGGTTAGCCCTTGTCATGTCATTGTGAAATAAATAGATAATGGTTTATAGTTTTTTTGCAAATCTTTTGAAATCTGACTGGGACTGGAGCCCCTTTAGCACCGGTTGGATTCACCTCTGGGGAGGGAGAACATTATTCCAGTAGTCTGCTCATATGTTTCGTATCATGTTGTCTCCCTACTTTTTATTTGATTTGAATACCTAGTTTTAGGTCCGTGTCCACGGCGTAGCACACTACTCATTGAACTTTTATCTTTGATATTTTTGAGGTGGAATTCTTTGATGATGATAACAGACAAATTCGGCTGAAAGCAGAACAGGTTGAAATGACAACAGATCAAATTTGTTATACTCCAACGAGAAATCTCATAAACGGGAAAACGAAGGTATCTAATTTTCTTCTTCTCAAACTGTCAGTATTGTAGATTTAAAAGATGTTTGAAAGTCCACCGAAACCATTGTAACAAAGGAGTGGGTTTGTAGCAAACTTAGTTCGATAATAGACTCAAACATGGCCCCAGTTATCATCGCAGCAATAGCAAGGACAACAGTAACAAAAACAACAATTTTATATTTTTTGATTGAATTGAATTGTTTGCTCATACTTGGTCTGAAAAAAGTGCTCAAATTTACCAGGCAATATACTGTATGAAGCAGGCATTTATGTCACTACGTTATCAGTTGGTTCACGATTGTTCGTTACCGAATTTATCATCATCTTTCATGCAAATTGCGACCAAAGATTTCTGTCGTTTCTTTCTGTAACTGGCACGTTCAGATATTGTCCTGAAATTACCTTCTTGTATTATAAACTTTTGCGCAGACCACCAAGGAAAGATACATGTGGAACTGCCAAATGAGGAAGGACGACCCAATCAAGCTGGTATTTCATATTCCTATTGGCAAGATTACGAGCAAGAAATCCAGTCATGGAATATCAAAAATAGCCATTTGGAATTACAACAAGAGTTTATATGTGAGTTTTAAACATTAGTTGTATGATTTTGACATTTTTGCTATAAATGGAAGTATAAATGGAATTTCTACTATTTTGGCAGCGGCAAATCTTCAGATTATAACAGAATGAGAGGAACGAAATTTCGTTTCTTACTTGCACCGTCTTTGCAATCCTTAAACAACTGTCGGGCTGAAGAACAAAAATCTGTCAACTTAGATCTATACCAAATAACAGTTTCTCATGATCAAATGTGTAGAGCCTCAGCAGGTCCCTCAGATACTTTTTAGTTCTTTTCCCATTCAGTTAATTTTTCTGAAGAATTTATAATTCGCTGTTTCAGTTCAGAACATTGATGACAGTCAACAAGAGGTTCAGCAGTTGAAATTTCACGCTCTTCACCATCTACCTAACTGAATTCATCTTCCTGCATTGATTCCCTCCTATCTTCCTCAACCTGATCATTTTGGCACAATGAATTCTCAGTGGTTCAGTGCTCTTCTATTTCACGCAGTATCTGCTATAAAGATTTTAAAATCTCACAAGGCTGACTCAGATAACTTTAGTATTCATGAAAATAAGCTATTACCAGGGATGCTCCCTAATTATTACTCTCATTTTTTATAAGAAACAACTTGTAAGAAACGATAGGCTCTACATTTGGCAACACAAAAAACGACCCTATGAGTAAAATAGATAAGAAATCTTTATAACTTGCAGCTTTGATTTCCCCATATCATTCAAAAATGTTTTGAAACTGTGCAATAATACCAACTGTTTTGACATTATTTTGATTGCAAATTAAGTTAAGCTAAGTGATTTGGGAGCCCCTCTTAACAAAACTAAATTGGCTCTCCATTTTGGGCTTTAAAGATGTAAGAAACGTATTAGAGAACTGAAAACTTCAAACTTCGAAGATTGTATAAATGAGGACTTGTCCTAGGAAATGCTCTCCTAGACTCAATACAAAGTCCCAGTTACAACAACAACAACATTTTTATTGAATTTAATTGTTGCTGTTGCT
The DNA here is from genome assembly GCA_964020215.1 of Aurelia sp. 3 sensu Dawson et al. (2005). NCBI lineage: Eukaryota > Metazoa > Cnidaria > Scyphozoa > Semaeostomeae > Ulmaridae > Aurelia > Aurelia sp. 3 sensu Dawson et al. (2005). The sequence goes on along the minus strand of OZ026573.1, from coordinate 26,956,744 downwards.
GTTGTTGTTGTTGTTGTTCTGAACGAACCACTGATCTGTGGAATGAACCGACAATTTTATGCCCCTGCACAACAAGCCATTTCCGCTGCAGTGATCGTAAAAATGGAATGGAGTGAAGTTATTGGGACGAATAGATAGATTGAGTGTTTTTGCCATCTTCCAGGGCTATATTTATTGTGGGAATTGTGCCTGACTAAAGAATCCAGGTCCTACTGATATATTTGCCACTTCATTTAACGATATTTGCTGTTCATTTTATGAATGGGCCCTGCAAGGCCCTGCATTCTATAATTGCTCCGGGAATTGCATCTGGATGCGGATTTCTTCCCATTTTTGGCAACTCTGCAACCGCTTTATTGGCAGTGAAGGCTGGTTCTTCGAAGTGGAAGGAACGCAAACAGACGATAAAGATGGTTGCGATTTAGGCCTATATCTCTGCGCGAATCGTACCCATATCCGATGTCTTTAGCCATCATTGGCTTTATTTGGAAACTGATGAATCGATATTCCTTTCGTAACTTTCGTATATTGCCCGTATATTGTCCATTTTGGTAACCATTCTGGTGTGGGCACCAGCTACACAGTATTGGTTGCCACATTAGTTTTTTTTGTCACTTTCACTTCATTCACCATGGATGTGCTCGCCATCTTTGAGGACTGATAAGGATATGTTTGCATTATAATGAATCGCACTATAATTCTTAGTTTGACTTCGCGGACTTGAAAACGCGCGAAAGGAATTCGCTGTGAGTTTCCAGAATACCCTGGACTTGCCCATGAGCAAGTCCAAGAATACCCTTAATTACGAACCGTCATAGCTCAGGTTGGGGTGTAATTTTTGACAATATGATAGACCAAAGTTATCAGTATGAAATGATCTTTCATTTTATTACCATCAAGAGACGTCGAATATTTGAGTTCACATGCACTTTGAAAATTTTCACTTTGATATTTATGTGTTATTAATCAACTTCTCAGGATCTTAACATTGGCGTGAAAGATGTTAGAGTGATTATTGACGGAGAAGTCGTATGGGAAGGCATTATTGAAAAGGTATATTAGTAACGATATTTATGATGATTAAGGATTTTATTAAAGGATAAGTCTGGGGTTGATAAAATTATTGTCCAAAAGCAACCATAGCAACTGCTGAACACTAATCGCGAGTTCTTTCCAACTTGTGACGTCTCCAACTTTTATTGATTCGTTAATGAATTTTCATAAGTTAGGCCAAATGTCGTCGCCATTTTGTATTTTTTATGAGTGCGTTAATGCGCGATAAGGAGGCTAGCAATGCGACTGGCGTTATCAATACATTTGGCAACCTCGTTCAGGTCGAAGTGAAGTGACATCATAGAAAATGACGTCATGTCGCACGTTTCGCAGATTGAAATATGTAATTTCGCAGATAAAAAGAGAGAAAATTGAAAAATATGCTACCCACCATTCACAACACTGTAATCTTTTAAATAATCAACAGTTATACCAACCCCGAGCTTTTCCTTTAATGATGATCGTAAATTATTTATTTAAGTTCGCGAAAAGTAATAGCATCGAGCTAATTAACGATAGCCATACAAAAAATTCGAGTCTAAATAATTCTACAAATAGCTAAGATTTAAAAAAACTTTAACGTAATTCACAGTTGCAACAATGTTTTTATCCACGTAACGTTGCCTTAAAAATCTCTTATGATTGGATCTCGTTAATTTCTTTTGGTAGAGACTGCCATAACCTTTTGCACCTTTTGCTACTGAAGCTGATAATGTCAGTGCCATACAAAAATGGTCCTAGCTCTGGGCAGAGCTAGGTTGTTATTGCCACGTTGGTTATATGGCACATCTTTAGGTGGAACGGATAGTTTTCAAATTGTACGCAAGAAACCAAATCGACCTATCAAAGTAATTTATGTTAGATGCCCAGGTGCCTAATACCGATCCCCCGGGGGGGGGGGGGGTTACTTGACTGTGAACGTGACTCGACGTGATTGTGGACTTTATATGACATAATTTTTCAAGAATTTCAAACCCTTTAGCATGTATTTCAGGAAGTTTCGTAACCATGTCTATGAATTTTGTCGATTTGAGGATGGTGAAGGTGAAGGTGAAGTTGCGTTTTTCAGCGCCAAGCGCTGGGATCGCAGAAATAGAGCAGACCTAATCGAGTCCGCGACCCCTTGTCATGACGCTCAAGTGATGGGGCTCTACCGGGACTCGAACCCACTCCGCCTGACTGTTCTGGCTGCAATGTCAGAGGATTACACCACGGCGCTACAACACCTTCAATGCAAGGTCTATTCAGGTTTCTTCGGTTGTGATAAAAATTTTGACAAAGCTACCCATCTACCAGAATTAAGGTTAAAAACTGATCCAAATGTGGGAATTTCATGTGAAAAACCCACCTTTATGAGCGGCACGTCCAGCATCACTTAACAATCAAGTAACCCCCCTCCCCCCTCTCGGGTACCGATCACATGATTCGTCGTTATTAGACCATCGTGGAGTAGGTACGAATATTTGTATTCTCAAAACACATCATTTTGCGATGGGATTTCCTTTCAATTTTGGGGGCGTTTTTACTAACCGTGTCTGTCTTGTATTGGTTTTCAGGGTTGTGGCAATCAAGTATTCGATTTCAGCAAAATAATCCAGCTTTACGAAGAAGCTAGCAGCGAATCTGTGAAAGAGCCCTTACTCGTAAGTGACAACAACTTTTAAAGGGTTTTGCAGCTAAAGAGAAACTCCCTTTATCTAAAATTAGAATAGTGTGCATTCATTTTATGTAAGAACCAGCTTGTAAATTTTTCGAAAGCTAAGAAACTGTGCTACCTGGATTGAAACAGCTGAGAAACGTGTAAATTGTAGCTTTGATTTTCCATTGTCACTCAAAAATTATTTGACACTGTATAGTAAGAGCAACAGTTTAAAAATGCATCGAATGTGATTTATGTTATTACATGTTTGGAGATTTACAATGTTATTTGGATGCCTTCTAGCAAATATGAATTAGCTATACACCAAAAGCACTAGGAATATAAGAAACTCGTCAGAAACTTTTGGCATCAGAAGTGTCCTAAACTTTAAAAAGCTACCTACCAGTTCTCCACCTTAGTTTCTTATCAAACACTGAGTGTATCACCAGAAGTTCCTGTGTCTAAGATGTAATTCTGTGTGTATCATCATTGGATTGGCCTAAGAATAGCTCCGATAGACCTATAGTTCCGAATTTTTTACTCTGATTACTGACTAAGCTATGAATTTCAAGATTCCCTTTCTCGGTATTTGGAATGATTTAAAATCAGTCGAAAGATCAAATTTTGATAACTTTTGTAACAGCTGAACTTTTTCTAGGCCTCTGCTATACTCACTGAAGAAAAGACTCTTTAAATACTGGCTCCGCCCAAGAATTTTAGCTGTTTGAAAACTGTAGTACCAAGAATGCTGGTTAGCTTTGAATTGATCAAATTTTGGGTGCTAGCAGGAGTATCTTAGTGATTTTTCTCACATTTTTAAGAACAAAGAAAGCATTGATAGATCAAAAATCTGGTTTTGCGAAATGGCTGGAAAAGGGCCTGAAACTCTCGATCAAATTGTACGTGATCTCTTACACGGAGCAGTACGCAAGGGCATTTAAAGGGAATCAAAATGGTTAAAAGCTGTCCCGGGCTAGGTCAAAAATATAATCTGTTGTACTCGACAGCCTCGATGCATTGTGTAGCTAAAGAAACAATGGGTTTTTGCTTTTCTTTAGCTTATACGTACCAGCTACGAGATATAGCTATGTCTGTTCCCTTTAAGCTTTCTCAAGAATTACAGGAACTTAATTTTTGATCAGATACCAACGATTCTCGATCCCATGGCAATGGATGTGCAGAGAATATCCGATAGTTGTGTAATTATTGTATTTTTTATTGTTGACGTGAGAAATATCTTTGTGATTTGATGAGTTGTTTTAGGGCCCTTTATAGCATTTTGCAAACAGGGGATTTTCATGAAGTCTAATTTACCGATTCTGTTAGTGCTCATGAAAGCACCAGAAAAATCACCAATATACTTCAGGCCTTCTGGTACAATAGAGTCCCACATGTTAGAAACACCATCCAACAGGCTCTGGTCTGAAAAACCACTGGTCTGACTGCCTTTAAGAAACTTTACCCTGATTAAAAGTTTATATCTCATTTTATAAGAAACGCATCAGACCTGAAATTGAAAACGTTGTTTCTTAGATGCGAGACACTACTGTATCAAAAAAATTGTATTGAAATCTAGAATGCTCCATTCACTGCGATTTTTTAAACGCCTAACTGTTTTCCTCAACTGGTAGGAATATTTGACAAGTTGGTGGTATGTTCTATAGTTGGACATTAGATTTATTCTTGAACCTTTCTTTCCCCAGGAAAATCCAGATAGATGTAAAACTGCTACTTTATCAAGAGATCCGAGTGAAGTTGTAAATTTACCAAGGATAGATATGCCTCTGGAAAGCGCAAGGTTTGTTGGTTATATCGTTTGATTTTCGCATTGAACGAGGAATCATGTTTTGTTTAGCTTAAGCCCCGGTCAAACTGATTAAACCTTTTACCAAACATTTATCAAAATTCATATTTTGATTTTTTGCCCTGCCTGTGCAGTCACCGAGACGCTGCGGAGCATGCACAATGGCATATTGATGAAAACAAAGTAAAATATTTGGCAATAAATTTGTTTAAGTGGTCAAACAGATCTAACATTTCACAAAATAAAAAACAAGATTTGTTTTTTGATCACATCGTCAGTCTACAATGAATTTCCAAAATTGGGAACTATTTTCTGGCTTACCCGGTAGAATTTTACGCCCACTGTTTTAAAGATTTGGGTCCTAAATTGTTTTTTTATGATCTGAAAGCGCTACTGTTTAACACTTGAAACGCTTTTCTTAGACATCTGCTGCATAGACTAAGACTGCGTTCACACGATGCTGGCACATTTTGAAAACGGTGAAAAAAGTGACGGATAGGCCTTCCGTTCACACGAAAACGGCACATTTTTTACCGGCAGATTTTCAAAACGGTAGATTTGCAAATAAGAACTCTAACCGGCACGTTTTGGAAACGGCATCGTGTGAACACACGAAAATGATGAAAACAGAACGTTTTTCGACGCCTTTGAACGAGACTGTTGAATGTTTAGGGTGTAGGTACATTTCTTTGGCATCAAAATCTTGCAACGAGTTTTTTACAGTCAAATTCCTACCGTTCTCAAACTGTTCCAGCATCGTGTGAACGCTAGCTCAAATTTTTCTACCGTCACATTTATCACCGTTTTCAAAATTTGCCGGCATCGTGTGAACGCTGTCTAAGTGATTGAAGAGTGGGCCCGTTGGAAGCAGGGGGCAGGGGTTGATGGCCCCCAATTTTTCTAAAAACAATGGTGCTACGTCACAAACATTAATTGGATGCATTGCTGTCTATTGTTTTAGGAACAACAGGGCCCCAACCAGCAGCTGCTTCCTACGGCCTTGTTAAAGAGCGACTAAGTGATTAAAGTGATCAAAGTGATTAAAGTGATCGAAATTACCTGTTACTTTGTTTATATTTTGAGAAATGAAGTGCTAAAGTAAGAATTTAGTGAAATTTGGAATTGGTCAGAAAAACTTCATCGCAAGCAGGTTATTTACGTTGGTCAGCTAGGGAATTTCCAGAAAACAAGAGACATATTCTCTTAGATTTACTGGATTGAAAGAATCGGAAGTATTGGAAAGAATCGAAGTTTGGTTGGTATACGTGAGTCTGTTGCTGTTGTGATTTTTCTGATCTTGTAGGAAAATGTTTTCATCTGATTCTTGTAGGAAAGTTGGAGTTATGAAATTTCATTTACTTCGAGATGCGTGAAACAGGGATGAGTGCGAGGAGATTGTTTATAATTTTGATCGAGGGTTGCAAGCCTGTTTTTTGCATGTCTTGATTATGGAATTTTATCAATTGAATTTACCTGTATCGACAGTGCTGAGGAAAACAGAAGAAAAATCGCCAAGATGCTTGAGCCTTTTGGCTATCAACAAAACTTTGATTTATTTCTATGTATCAAGTATACCCTGTGTGGCGAATTTTTAAACATGCTAAGTTCTCTTTAGCCCACGCGGTAGAGGAAACACTACTGAGCTCCAAATGCCACACGATTTGAAGGATTGCTAAAGAAAGCTTATATTTAGGAACGAACAGTTTTTCACTCTTGGCTATTTCTTGTTGTGTAAATTTCGTGTTTTTAGAAACTACAAAGACGTCACTGCTGTCAAAAGCTATAATGATGATAACGAGGCGATCACCGGTACAAGTATCCTTGAATCTTCAGCAGAAGATGCACAACGACAGTCTTCAAATCTGGAAAGATTAAAATCGCCAGAGGCTTCCAATTCAACTAATTCTGTTGTACTGTCGTCAAGGTACTTCCTATTTTCCTTACAACCCAGAAACCCGTCTTAGATGTTATGCCGTATGAAGAGATTTACAGGGCTAGAGGTTCCATTTGTTACAGGTCAGTCCTTGCTGCACTTGAGTCCTTGCCAACGAGTATAGGTTCATTATTCAAAAGAAGAAAGGGTATACGAAACAAAAGGTATAGACTTACAACGGCAGCTCAGGTAATTATTGATTTGCGCTGCGGAGCAGCATGCAAATCTTTAAAATGCACTGAAAGCAAACTCGGACTATCGCGCGGATGGCTGAACATTGGTAAGGCTTAACAATAGATAAACAATGGGTAAACTACAAAATGCTGGCTTACATTCAAAGGACACAAAACAGACACAGCCGACGCAAAAGGCACGATCTCATTTGCGTGCGCACATCTGCAACGTTCAGAGGAAACATTTTCTTTGTTTTGTAACAAGTTTGCTTGCAGTTCGGTTGATGAAGCAAACTTCCAGGATCATAGGATCTTCGAACTCGAAAGGACTTACTATCGTTGTGGAAGCACCCAAGGGCAGAAAGCCAAGCGAAGTAGAAGCGAACGAATTTGAGTGATAATTAATGCTGAAATTTCAAATGTTAAGTTTGATACGTTTTGGAAGGACGGCAGCGTCTCTACAAAGTTGCTGTGTCCATTCAAAGAACTGGTGAAGGAAAATGTTGATTTCTAACCGTGCAAAAGTTGAAATTTTTCTTTTGGCCTACACTCACCTTCGTGCGCTCCTACCGCAAGGAGATGCAAGATTATGGCCAGGTTGCTCTTCTCCAGAAAATCGAAGAAAATCGTTCTGTTAGGCCCTGCACTGAGTCAAAGCAGAACTGCTGCAAAACAACATTCCAGTTTGACTATTTGTCAAAACGTTGGACCATTGTTCGGCAATGTCAGTTGAATTGGTATTGAAATCAACTGACGCAGCTTAAAAGGCGGACTGTGAAAGAGGACACCCAGATAAGGGATTTCATGCCCAAAGCATTTACGTTCAAACTTCAAATATAAGCAGACATCAAGGTCGCAAATCTTAAGATAGTAATATCTGTTGTTTCAGATTATTTTAAACCTCTGTACAAAATATTTCTGAAATGTGTATGATTTGAATATGATTTGAGTGATTTGAGAAGATTGTTTTAGACTCTAAACCTATTCAAATCCAGCTTCTCATTTTCTTCAGGTCCATTTCAACGCCTAATTTATCTTCCAACGCAGACCAAGGTACACCTCCCGACCCTTGCGAAAGGTAAGCAATTAAATAAGGATATAAAAAACTGTTGAACTTTGTGAAACATGATCAAAGCCTTGGAAATGTTTGTGAAGAAACGAAAATTTAGAGCCTACATTGAATTGTAAATACTACGCTCGCACTACGGTTTTCTAAAAAGGTTTTTATGAGCAGCAAATGCATTCCTACGTCGAGAAAAGTTAGATATATAAATGCGAGGCAAATTTTAGTAAGGCTTTATGGACAGGAACAAAATATCGAGCAAAGGCAAGCAGGAAATTAGAATCAGATCGGACTCGTTACACCAAACCAAAATACCAGAGAAAATTGCTCGTGAATTCAATTTCTGAATCATCTCATGACGACTTAAGTACAGTAAATCCGTTTGGTAGGATATAAGAACCTACCAACATAAGAACCAGTGCTGCCGAGAGCTTTTCGAGGCCCAGGGACAGACTGAGAAATGAGGCCCCTTGCGAGCGAAGGGAGAAGAATATGTTTCGATCACGCCCTTTCCTTTAGATTGACTTAGAATGAATTTGAGAGCATTTCCTGCCGCCAAAATGTAAAAAATCTTCAATTATGAGGACCCTTAGACCCTGAGGCCCTGGGGCAAATTGGTCCTCCCCCCTCTCGGTGGCCCTGATAAGAACCTACAAGCTTTTTTCCCTAAATTATGTACCTTGTAATTAAGAGCCTGTTTCAGTTTGAGGAAACATAGTCACTAATTGCAGGGGTAGCTGAGTTGATTTTGATTGTCCTTAAAAAGATCATTTTTGTGCCAGTTGGCTGTTAAAGTTTTATATTCTCCTCCCAAATTAATCATTGGATCCATAAGAACCTTGCCAAAACAAATAACAGGGCTGAACATCTTACTTAAAGACTCTGAAAAGGTACCTTTCTAATAGGAACCTTTATACATTGAAATTAGTCTTAGTACCTTTAAAATAAGAACCAAAAGTGTAGGTTCATTTGCTGTATCATTTCTTAGTGTCTTTTTTTTTATTTCAGGGACTACTCGCTGACACCAACGATGTCCAGAAAGCATTCACTTGATCCATCAAATTTTAAAGGCAGAGCTGCCGGTTTAGACAAGAAACCACTCTGGCTTCCCGGTATGTAAATTTCTTTTTAGGTAGGGTGAAAAAAATGCTAAGTTCTTTCATTTAAAATGTTGAAACTTTTCAGTGATATACACGACAGTGCGTTTGACGAAGTTCTAAGAAACGAAACCCATGCGGTTTTCCTCAACCTGTCTAAGGTCTTCGATAGTGTGACATGAAGGGCTGTCCTGTAAACTTGAATTCAATGGAGCATCACAAGCACTCTAATGCCATTTTCTCGCAAACAGGGAGCAACATGTATTTGGTAGAAGATAACAATCAGAAAACGCTACGTGCAGGAGTACCTCAAGATTCAGTATTGGGTCTCCCGTCCTTTCTCAGTTATTTTAACGAAATCTTTGACATCATGACGACTGACGTTAGGCTTTTTGGTATTTTAGAGCCAACTGATTCTGAAAATAATCAGAAATGGCAAGGGCTGATTAATTGATTTTATATTTCGTAATTTGAGGTTCTATTTCATAATTTCATATTTGTTTTCTTTCAGGAAACGATGATAATTCAAAAGAGCTTGGACCCATCAAAACTGATAAGGACATTATAACTGATAGCAAGCCTCGCTCCAGGCCTAATAGTGGCAGGCGATCAGTAAAGAGTCCAACCGAGGGGTCTAGAGAGTCAACGCCAGCTCGGACAGCGTCGGCTGGACGAAGGAAAGGAATGACTCGAAAGAATGCAGAAGAAGAAATCGAAATAGATTCAAGGTAGGCTGTCTCTTATAGTTTTAACTAAAATTTCATTCATCATGGGTATGATGGAAAGAGAGTGGCATTTTTTTAGAGCGGAGAACTTTTTTCAGCTTTTTGGAGTCTCATGGGAATTTAAGTCTGAACTAAAGTTTTGCAATATTATGAATCGTATGTCAGACTTATTTCAATGTTGGATGGCGTAGTCTAGAGCCATAATCCTAAATAATGCTCTGCAGTTGTCGGTCGCCTACTTTTCACGCTATGAGCAAATTCGTGAAACTTCTCGGGAGAAATGGAAAATAGCGATCTCATTTTCCAAAGACTGAGCTAGAAAAAAGAAAAAAGGAGACAACTCTTGGAAATGACTTAGGAATTTAGGAGTGGACTCGTTGTGAATGGCTGCATGAGCGGTCACTCGATTCTAGCACAATCTTCGTACTGCCTTTAAAATTTGCCGATTATTATGTGAGAGTCATGGCTTATCTATTAAGTGAGCTTTTCTCGGTGCCAGGGCCGCCGAGAGCTTTTGGAGGCCCAGGGACAAAACTGCGAAATTAGGCCCCTCGTGAGCGAAGCGAGCAGAAAGTATTTGCTATTATACCCTTTAGATTGGCTTAAAACGCATTTCAGAACATTTCCTACGGTCAAAATGTTAAAAATCTTCAATTATGAGGCCCCTGAGACCTTGAGGCCCTGGGGCAAATGGCCCCTCCTGCCTTCTTCTCGGCGGCCCTGTTTGGTGCATTGATATTGATATTGAGATAGCCGTTGTAACATTCGTCAAATGTTTGAGCATTCAAGTGACCGTATTTAAATGTATCGGACAAGTATATGACGCAAATTTAATCATTTTTTGCAGGGACGAGCTGGCAGGGCTGCTGTCGAAGAAACCAAACCAGAAGGTAATATTTTGACAACATTTGGTTTTTCTCTTTTGCACATTACCTTTCATTTTATCGCAATATCATAAGAAATAAGATTTTCGAAGTTTTGCAGCTCTAATTTTTGTCATTTTTGAGAACACCTTTTTTGTTTCATAATTGACAGATTTTCAAACAACTCCTACAAAATGCATTTTATGAAGTTTTATGTAATAATGGGATTTTCAGTACGGTCAAAATCGACACTCCGCACCCTTAAGACTGATTTCCACTCAGTTGAATTTTCCGAGCGGACTGGAAATCTTTTGTTTACGAAAGAAAATGTCGCTTTATATTTGAATAGAATTTTATGTGTAACAGATGTTTTTAATTGTGTAAAATTACGTCCGCTCAGAAAATTCTGATAAGTGGAAACATGGTGGAAATCAACCTATATTAGAACAGAGGTCGAGCGCTTCACTGATTGCAATATGTGTCGTCAGGTCCTTCATATATTTCATATTTGAATTTTTTAAGGAGGGTAGCCCTTCAGCAGAAGCCGTTTTTCAAGGGGCCTTCCTTATGAACAGTTTTTAAGTTTATTTAGGTACCTAAGGCCCTGTCCAGACGTATCCGGATATTTTTGAAAACGCATCTTTCTTTGTCCGTTTTGAAAAAGATTCGCGTCCACACGAGGACCGTTCTCGAAAATATCCCCGTCCACAGGAAAACGCTGTGACATCGTGACAAGCGTGACAAGCGAAAACGCCGTGACAAGCGTTTTCGAAAAGCTTCGTTTTTGGTGACCGAAAACGCCGTCTCCGTGTGGACGGAAACCCAAAACGGATAAAAAAGATGCGTTTTCAAAATTATCCGGATACGTGTGGACGAGGCCTAAGTTAGCATTAGCTTTAGACCTGGCTACAAACTGCCTGGTGAAAGCATCAGCAGAAAAGAAGTGATTTTAATCTACTATCCTTAATCTATTTGATCTAATCCATTCAGAGACCAACAAGTGGACGGAGATCGACAGCTGATGTCGAAAACAAAAAGACTGAAGCTTTCGACAAAGAGCCGGCAGGGAGAAGGAAATTTCGAGAAATTGTTGACATAGATTTAGAGCAATCTTTGAACTCGATTAATAAGTTCGAACATTCACATCTTGGAAGGATAACATCAAATCTTGATCTTGAAAAAGGAGGTATGTCTATTGACGCTTGTTATAGACCTTTTTGACAGTGATAAGAGGGTATTGGGGACCAGTACCTTTCTGGGTGGTGAATACAGATCTGATAAATAGCTTCCACAGGACTTGCGAAAATCTGCTAGTTTTAACTGTCAAATATCTGGCAGTTTTGCCGGGAAAATATACTTCATCCTTTCTGATTATTAGATTAAGCATTACGAGCTCTACAAATTCAACTTAGCTGCAAACGGAACTTCTTGTTTAGCTAGATGTTTTCTAAAATTCTTTCTTTGTTTGGATTATACTTCCAAAGTGGTCTACTGCAGCAGATTTTAGTACAATGCTGTGAAACTTACCAAACATTTTGTTTTTATGGATATTTTCATAGAAGCTGATGCTTTCTAACCAAAACATGGGTTCATTTGAACATGTGTGATCTTTTTAGTATCATAGGTGTCTTAAGATAGAATGACGAAGAAAAATTGAAGAATGCGAATATCATTGCGTTTCCCTTTCTCAGTTGTGTGACAACATTGACAAAGGATGCCTTATAGATAGGGGTCTTGTCTTCTGTGCTTGGGAAGCACCCCCATGCATCATATAGCTTCTGCATTCTTTTTGTTTCAGATGAAAGCTTAAAGTCTTTACGATCGAATGCTTGTATGAAGGGAGTGGCGTTGATCTGATTTGGCATAAGCCCCCATAGGTTCTTTACCAACAGATTTTGTCAACAAAGAAAGATTGTAATCTACTTTTCAATGTTCGATTATTTGAGACGGATGATATCAATTGCCAAGGAAAAGAAACCAGGTGGAAGATATAGGGGCTTATCATGCCAAATTAACGGGGGCTCTCTTTGCTAGTAGTAACGGCACAGATTTTAAACAAATGATTTGTGGTACAAAATTTTAAAATAGCCTTAGATAGCGGACTCATCATAATAAACTCATGGACATACAATAAACTTGTAACCTGTGTAGGAACACCATCAACTCCTATAAAAGAACAATAATCAAAATATAGGAGAAACCTGTGATTAGAGAGAAGACTGTCAAACCTGCGAGAAAAGCAAATAATCACTTACCAACAACGTTATTATACCAAATTATTACACTAAATACGCGTTTCGTCGCACACTCTTCAGTTTGGTTCATGCGAAGAACGGATAAATGACAAGACCGGGCTGTTTTATGCCAAACACAACAAAAGATAATTGAGTATCACATGAACATCACATCTAAGCAAAATATGTTATTTAAAGGAAATGGTGGAAGTTACAATTTTTCATTTTTTCTTCTGATTTTGTTTCAAAAGGTGATGCATTAGATGCTTTAATCAAACCGGCTACCAGTTATGAAGCTGATGGAATTGGAAGTACTTTGGATGACACGCTGAAAACTGAAGAACTCGCCAGGTATAAAATATCAGCTGTCAACCGGAAAGCGTGTCTTCTGGTCAGGAATATCGTCATTTTTCATACAAATCCCAGTTTATTTATACCGCATTCAAACTGATACAGTTAACAAGCTTTCTTTAAATTAGTTCAAATTTCAACCAATCAAATGCGTTCGATTTTTTGATTGACCAATCAGAAGTTCTCATCTTAGCCTGAGGTCAAGATGATCAGGCTTACCATAAAATAGAAAAATTTCGATATTTTTCACTTTGGTGATCCTGATCTCAGGCTAGCCCCGTCCGATAGCCTTGTTTAGTTTGAGCAGGTCTTATTTGCAAAGTTTGAATTAAAATACTTTTCAGGAAGGATTGAAATAGATTGAAGCGGCTAGGGACAGGCAGTAGCAAAGTCCGGATTCAAAAGGGAGTGTTATAGATATCCCTACGGTAAAATTATAAGAAATGAGATTCTTTATTACTTATATTTCTTGCTGAAATATTTTTAGTCTAGGAAAGCTTTGTGATTACCGTACAAGCTCTATTAAGCCCCCCTCTCTATTAAGCCCCCTCTCTATTAAGCCCCCCTCTCTAATAAGCCCCTCCCCACAGAGTCAAAATTTCAAATAAGCCCCCCTCTCTATTAAGCCCCCCCCCACTTATGCAAAGGTCTAGAATTTACCAAATATTTCCATTTACTTAGCGACACAACCTTGCATGTTACTTTTGAAATAGTTTGGGATAAAAACTGTTTTGAATTTATGTATTTGAGTAGAAAAATTCTTTGTTGATTCCGCAAAATATGGGATAAACAAACTGAAAAGCTACCAAATATATCCTTGTCACTTGATTTTGTGAATAAGCCCCCTCTCTAATAAGCCCCCCTCTCTATTAAGCCCCCCTCTGCAAGGTCCGAAATTAAATAAGCCCCCCGGGGGCTTGATAGAGCTTTTACGGTAAGTAAAATCACCAATGCCATATCAATTTTTACTTTACAAGCTCCCACAAGACAGAAATTTCTGAGTGGACTTGTGATGTTTTCCCGTGATAGCTTTAAAGAGTATGTTTCATCCAGCATTCCTTGCACGTGTCGTCTCTTGGTTGGCCTTTGTTGTCGTGGTTTTCATGGCCGTTGAAAATGGCGACAACCCGGGGGGGGTACATGACTTGCGGATGGACGGGGGTCTGCCGCCCGGTTTTCAGAAAGGTACCCTCTTCTAATTACCGAAACTTGCTGTCATATCCACTTTTATGATGAATTTTGGCGGAAAACCACCCATTTTTGACTATTTTTCGCCAATTTCTGGAAAACCCACCCATGTTTATGGAAAATCTGCCGAAAAAGGACCCTTGTCTAGAGAATTTTGGGTTCCAAAACCCACCCATATGGGCGGCACATACCCGTACCCTCAACATGTTGTACGAGACGGCACGTGCAAGGCATGCTGGATGAAACAGATCCTTTAACGCCAATTCACTTGTCTGTCGTATTCTGTGATTTTTTGACAATTTTCTGTCATCTCCTTTCAAGGATTTCATTTGAAATTCCAACACTGCCCAAAGGAAGAAACCTAATTTTGAATTTGAAGAGCACATGGGGTGATAGACATTACATAGGATTGAATGGAGTCGAGGTTTTCACTGATTCTGGAGAGCTAGCTGCTGTCAAAGAGGTAAGAGAAAAAAGTTGGGCATCTTAATTTGGTAATTTTTCACGTACTTTCGCACTTTCTGCTAGGCTAGGTCTATGTAAAGTTAGCCACTTTCAGTCACTAAGGCCAGTTAGTCACTAATAAATGACTGAGATTGCCATTGTTATAGGGTCTCTATAGAAACCCCTTCTTGCGGTTCTGCGAATTTTACTACGATTTATGAACCCTCTACGAACTACTAGGAACTACTATGTGTGATAATGAGCAAATTCTGTGCGTTATGTATCATGGTGAGTAGTGTGGTCATCGGCATTGTTATTGCACGAGGGTTGCATATCCCGGGAGGGGGTAACATAACATGTTAAGGGTACGGGTATGTGCTGCCCATATGGGTGGGTTTTTCTTTAGAGAATTCTTTAAACAAGGGTCCCTTTTTGGCAGATTTTTCTTAAACATGGGTGGGTTTTAGCGAAATTCGCAAAAACTAGTTAAAAATGAGTCACTTTCCGCCAAAATTAATGATAAAAGTGGGTATGAATGCATGTTTCGGCAATTAGAAGAGGGTACCTTCCTGAAGGTCCGGCGGCAGACCCCCGTCCATCCACAAGTCACGTATCCCCCCTGGTTGCATAGGAATCTTGATAGAGTCGATATGAGACCTTGGAACAATGCAAGGTCACAATCAGTTGCCTCATGACGGTAACTTATCTATGATTTTCAATTTTCATTTAGATTTCAGCTGATCCAGCAGACATCAACATACTTGCAGAATATGATCAAGATCCTAGAGTCGTTACAAATCTTATTGATGGGGTTTACATGACAAGGTAAGCTCTTATACTAACACTTTAAAGAGAATCGACAGATCTGAAGGCTATAGCGCCAGAGCTCTCTTAACCACATTGAAATCTAAGATGTTTACTGGTGGTGAAACAAAGAGACAAAGACATTCCGAACCAAAGAGAAAGAATTTCCCGTGTCTATTTCTTCATTCTTTGATTGGCTGCTTCACATTTGATTTCCTTGAATCTGCCGGAATAAGTGCTTAATCAAGAAGAAAGACAATTTGCGTCTCTTTCGAAATTCAGATCTGAAACAAGAAATCTACAGCGAATGTTTCTTTCACAGATTCTATTCAACTTTCTCTCCGATGTGGTCTTTTCATGAACTTTTCATAAATTCATTCTAGTCATTTATATTTAAACCTTATACTTCTTTGTTTTACTGTTTTGTCTTTGGCGTAAATTGTCAGGTTCCTATTTAGCCTTATATTATAAACCAACTGGAAATGACTAAAAATTTCGCTTCATTATCTCTAAGTGAATTATAGAGTATCTGTGTTATGAATTGATTTTTTCCTCGTTTAAAGTACATGAGTTCAAAAGAATATTCTTATGAGGCAATATAACCCGAAAAGCAATCTTAATTCTGAAATCTCAAAGATTAGTTCATTCCGTTACAGGGACGATTTACATTTGTGGCTCACTCCATTCACACCAGGTGGTAGTCATTTCGTCAAAATCACTTTCGAGAAGCCCGTTACAATTGCGATGTTAAGGATTTGGGTGAGTTCTAGATTTACGATATTTGTCCTAGAGTTGACTTGCATCAATTTTGTTATTTTCGCATGTCAGAACTGTAATGGTGGATGGTGTATATCGCGGTATGGATCAGAAATGGAATTGGAGATATGATGATGACATACATATTACCCCCTGTTTATTTTACGTTTCAATCACAGGTGGCGAGGAATAATTAGTATCAAAATCAATTGGTACTTTTCTTTCTTGCTTTAGCCTCTTGCAAAGCTATTTGCATCAAGCTTGTTGGCCAACCACCTACATTCCCAAAACTCACAAAACTCATGAGGCACTCTGCTTTTTGGAGGAAATGTTTAGTTGAGATCCCCCTCCCCCGCCCCCTTGCAATGTTGGAAGCCGATGGATTTGTCATAGATAAGTTCATAAGTGTATGTTCTTCTGTCTACCAGCATTCCAAAGGGGGAGGTTATCCTTTGACAGTGACATGTAATAGTTTAATGGCAGGAAAGGCATCTTTTAACACAAAACTCATTTGTCTCAACGAGTTTTGTTCGGGATCGTAGTCCACCATGTTTTTCTTCAACGAGTCTTGATCTCCGGGATGATGATGTATTATTTTGGGGACGGAGACTGGCTCCATGGGAAACGCGGTGGTTGAGATGGCTGGCCCAGTCTAATGGAGACTTAGCAAATGTTGCAAACAATTCAAGAAAGCACGGGTAGGCCTACTCACCAATTTTGTACTAATTGCCCCCGCAGCCTCCGGTGCAACTTGCTCTGAGGCCGTACATCTTTAAGTCTTTCTACTAAATAATGCGTAAAAAGATACACCTGATCCGTAAGTGATGCGTAGAAAGATCTAGCTAACTGGCAAATTGATGGTACTTTTTGGACATAGATAAAGTCAAATATTTATTTCTTTTTTACGAACAGAATTATAACAAATCAAGGATACACTCTACCAGAGGAGCTAAAGATGTTGAAATATCGTTTGACAACGAATTGATATTCAAGGGAGAAATAGCAAGGTAGGTAATCTTTTGCAACTATACCTTGCACTTTTGGATACCGCTTCTTTCTTGCACAAGCGGTTCCTTATACTAGACCCTATATCGGAATCTTCAGATATAGTGTGCGATTAGAAGAGGGCCTAACTATTCGAGAAAAAGGCATCGATTAGTTTTTTGTGCTTCTCTTCCTTTGCTGAATAGTTTTCCTCTAGGACATCTTCGGAGCAACATTTTCTGAACAACAGATTCTTGAGATAACTTTATTAGTGATTCATAGAATGAAATATGGTTTTGTATTTCTTTGAAATATTACCCCCAACAGCTACCACTGTGGACGAATACTAGTCCATAATAAGTGGAGTGGACTAAACTTTTGGCATGGCTCTATTTGGTCATATCTCTGTGATTCATTTCCCTTGGTTAGAATCTCGATAACATTTGAAAGTGTTGCCAGATTACCATTTCTTCCCAAAAGTCCTAAGAAATCTGTAAATTGTTGCTATCATTGTTATCTTAACTTTTGTTTTGGGATTACAAAATATCCGGTAGTAACTCCTGTTCTTGGCCTTGTGAGTTGCAAAACAGATAAAAGATTTATATAAGCTTTTCACCATTTCATTGATATCCGTTTTATCGTTTTGCGCGTATTTCTTCATTTTCTCTCAGCCTGTTTTCACTTTTTTCGTTGCAGGGCCAGTGGTGTGTTATCCAAAGAATCTGAACCCTATGGTGATGTAAGTCTTAATTTTTAAATATTCAAACCACAAGTTTGATCAATTTTGGTCAATATTTTGCAATAAGACCCAGAATATATAATTCATTTCATTGTGAGAATCATATACCAACTACGGACAGAATTAGCAAACTGAATGAGAGCACTCTTCAAGGTGCATTAAGCCACATTCACACTTGGAAGTATTGCTTTCGACATTGCCTAGAATGAAACTCTTGTTTTATAAGGTAACGAGTCTGTTTTTGGCACACTTTAGTTTATTGATCAATGGAAAACGAGGACGTCTTGTGCCGGGTGAGTCAAAAAAAATTTTGCGAGTTCGGCGGGCTATGGAATAAAAAGTATCTAACCGAGATTCAAAACTAAAATGTTTATCTATCAGTCAAATGCTAACTTATGAGAAAATTTTGTGTGGCAAAATCACAAATCTTTAAGACCCTACAATAAGAAAAATGCCTGGAAGGGATTTGTATGGGAATCGAGAATTCTACGTTCCATTCTGGTCCATGATTTATGTCGCATTGACGTTTTAATTGTCATTTTCAGAAATAGAATTTTGATTTCAATAAAGAATTCACCATGGTCCAGAATGGAATGTGTAATTTTCATTTCCAAACATGCACCATACCAACATTTTCCTAATTTCTAGGTTATTAAAGATGAGTGATTCTATCAAAAAAATTTTCTCATCTAAGCTAGTCTTTGACTGATAGATAAACATTTCAGTTTTGAACATCAGCCTCATACTTTTTATTTCACAGTTCAACGAGGACAGATTTTGTAAGACAATAGCAGCAGCTGCTTTTATTGACACCTAAATTCAAAGAGATTTGCGTTTGCAGACAAAGGAAATTCCCTCAAGCGGGAATTCAAAACAAACGAGGACGCAAAGTTTCTCTGAAACCCAGGTAGCTATCTCGCTTGTTGTGCATTCCAGAAATGGTTCTTAAGAGCTAGCATGAGCGCATATTGAAAGAAGGAACATATATCTAAACATCTGCCGCGGGCATTTTATTTTTACTGTTCAGAAGCTGAGAAGTAAGTGCTTTGATTGCACCCAAAAAATATGAGAATTGAATCGCCTCCAAATCGGTTTCTATACCAAACAAGTAAAATGCCCGTAGTAGATATCTAGATATATCCTCCTTTTTTCAATATACGCTCATGTTTGCTCTTAAAAACCATTTCTGGAATGCACAACAAGCGAGATAGCTACATGGGTTTCAGAGAAACTTTGCGCCTTCGTTTGTTTTGAATTTCTGCTTGAGGGAATCTCCTTTGTCTGCAATCGCAAATCTCTTTGAATTTAGGTGTCAACAAAAGCAACTGATGCTATTGTCTTACAAAATCTGTCCTTGTTTCACAGTTCACCAAAAGCGTAAACTTTTTCTTACCCACCCGGTAGAAAACAGTGTTTACAACGTAAAGGTTTCTTTGCTTACCATAGAATGGGTAGATATCTCTTCTGAGGTTATCAGCACTGTATTTGTAATCATTGTTGTATTCCAGCTGCGTTCGCCATTTTACTGATTCCTGCCTCTTTTTTTGTAGATTATTCTCTTCACCACTGATGAAGACATTTTAGAAGAAGTCGCGAAAAATGATTTCACTTTTGAATATGACATCGTTGAAGAAGAAGAAATGTTAATGCAGTCAGTTGAACGTGATCGACCCAAAACAGCTGATCAAGGAGGAATGACGGTAAATACCTCAGCTTATAAACCTTTTTTCATTTGTACGAATGATGATATTTTAAGCGAAGAAGCTTTCACAGGAAAAACTGTTGTGATTTGAATGAAACTTTCTCGAATTAGCGAATTTTGTTATGTTTCAAATGTTCCCCAACTCTTCAGTTAGACTGATTACATTTCATAGGTCGGTCCTTGCCTACACTGATATACAATATACCTCATTAAAGCGACAACAGTAAGATCAATTCAATTCAATGAGATGACCACAAGTTGAGAGTTGTGTAATGAGGCTACTCTTCAATGACTCTTCCGAATTTTCTATACATATGCTTGTTAGTAGCATAGTTTGATAGGTTTGTTGTTGAACAAGATCAAATTGAATTTCTTTGCATCTTACTTAGACATACAACAACATAATCAGAAGAGGAATATGAATAGTTGATCATACAAATGTTTGATTCTGTATTTTAGGAAATTTCGTGCAATAAAAATTCGTGAATTTCACATCTTAGGAGATGTCGCAGGATAAACTTTTGCGAATTAAAGAAAAAATACGAACAATGCGTAAATTCCTTCCTGAGAAAGGAGAGAGATCTCTCTATGTAGAGATGCTACTTTTTAGTATGAAATTAACTCATTTTTTAGCTAAGAAACAGGCCACTCTGCTAAAAGGATGACGTGGTTCCAAGGCAGTTTACTGATATTCAGTATGTCCTTTAATGAAATGGACAATTTGTTCATTTATTACCATGATTTGTTCTTTTTTAATCGTCCTTTTTATTGTTCAATTTTGATACAATATTGCATTGAGATTAATAGATTTTGCTCGTAGCCACCTGGAACAGTACTCCATATTATTGCCAGATTTTGACGGTTTTTTATTCAAAAGCTAGACGCAGCAGTAGCTCCAAATGTTTTTGATAGATTTGCATTAGTTACTTAATTTTCAGGAGATGCTCGAAAGACCATACACATGCCCCAAATCACGACAAGACGTGTCTGGACCCCTTAAACAAGAAAGTGAGTACATTGGTTCGATCATTGCATCTAACACTTTAATCCCTGGTTTAGAATAGACCATCCTTGAAATCTGTTGAAGTATATTTTTATTCTTGTAAAATTTGTGATATCTTCTAAACCGGTAGCGAGTAGCCTGCGTGCATCCCCTACTGTTTCCGTAGAGCTTAAATTTCCCGTTGAATTGAATTCATAACTACTGGCGTCAGAAAATGAATTCAATTCAACGGGAAATTCAACTCAAAGGAAACAGTAGGGGATCAACGCAGGCGAGTAGGGAGCCATTTTTACTCCTTGATTCTGTTTTATTATGTTCCATTATCGAGCACAGTTCTCAACAGTTCCATTTTATATACAGCAAAAACCCGCACATAAGAACCTAGTATTTTGAACTCAGCCTGTTTAGGTTCTTATGCTATGAGGTACATCCCGTAATCAGGGTGTAGGTTCTTAACATAGGGTCCAATACAAATGAGAGAAAGCAAAGGATAGTTGAAGGTTTAGCATCGAGGCATGATGGAAATATGGCTAGCAACGCTAAGCTCTACTTAAATAGACAAAACCTTTAAAACTTAAAAAGTCCTTTAGTCCTTGGGGATGAGTTTTCTCATCTCTTGACCAATCCTTACCTCAAGCTTTACCCAGTTTACTCCTGCAGGCCCTGCCTATAACAGTTCTGTATATGTTTTAAAGTCCATCCATGAAAGAAGTTGATTGACAAACAGGTTACAAACGGACATATTTCCCAGTGAATGAAAGAATGAAATTTTAAACCTGGTTAAAATATCAGGCTGAAATGGTTCTTATTTATTGGGTACAAAACATAGAATTTCAGGCTGTAGGTTCTTAATAAATGAAGGTTCTTATGTGCGGGTTTTTACTGTATTCCATTTGACAACGGGATTACTTTGATAATTTCAGTACAATTCTCTGAATGAAGATGATTTTTTATCATGTTTATACAGTGATGCATCAAGTACCAATGGACAAAGTCAGAGATATTGATTGCACAGGAAAAGGTATATAAATAACTTTAATATCGAATGATAACATCCATAAGATGACATTCTTAGTTGACATCTTTGATTTCTAAGCAAAAGTTGCAGCAAGCAATGCCAAACATTTGCTGTGATATTGATCATATCATGTTTGTAGTTTAGCTACAATATCTTCTGTCCGTTTAACTAGATAGATTTCTTGTGATAATTGCAAACCTTTTTCCAAGTTGCATTTTTTCCCGCTCAGTTAGAATGTTTTATGTAGTATGAGCCTTCTTCTGTTATGGCAACCCCAGGTTTTATTTCCCTTGCAATCCATGAGCAGCAACTACAAATCATTGCGTTGTTTTGTTTGTAATAACTACATTTTTTCCTGGTTTTCAAGTATCAAAGAAGTTTGCCTCACATATCCGTCTTGACAAGTGTAGTTGGGCAGTAGACTTAAGACGATGCGTCTCTTGTATCCCTGGTGTAAACCTTGCTCAAGAGGGACCCATAGTAAAACAGTGAAAAAGCTGACTCTATTTTCTGAAATCATCAATGGAATTATGATAGAAGGATGGCTTTGAATCTCAAATCCCGTGGGAATGTTATCAGTTCTTAAATCGAATCGAAAATTCTATCACGTTTGCCGTAACTGCAATAATAACAAATCTCGCAATATGAAGGGTCAGGTTCTCAGAGTAATGCTATGAGTCGTAGTCATCAAGTCAAAGGAACATAGGGAAACAAGGGACTCCAGGTAATAAGTCTAGTTGGACAGCAAGCCGCTTCTTTTCGATTGCTACCCTTTTCTGTGTCATTTATATTATTCCGTTACATTTGCAAACGTATGACATATTTCTCTTGCAGTGATGAAGCTGAATTTCATCCAGACTTGGGGAGATCCATATTACCTTGGCTTGACTGGACTCCAAATATTAGGAGAAGATTACGAGCCATTGGATATTCATATTGATTGGATGGATGTAAGTTCTCATCATTAGAAATGAAAGAAGCAAAGATCTCAAGTAATATTCCATATATGATTTATAAAGTATCTCTTCTTGTAAATCTAGGACCTAGGCTTACGCCTTCTCGTCCCCTTTTTCCCCGCGTTCTTTGATTTGCAGATATCACTTGATGTACGAGAACTCTTGCCTGTTTAGGCAATTTGAAAAATTGGGCCCACTTTTTGAGAGTAATATTATGACAAGTGATTTACATCAGCAGATCAAAAAACGCAAGGAAACAAGGGACGAAAAGGCATAAGTGTACCTAAGACCCCGTTTACACAAGAGAACACTGGATTGAACCAAAACGGGATCATTCCCAAACAGGTACGGATCGGCATTGCGTGTTCACGGCATCAATCTGCTATCCCTGCTTCATAGAACATAAGGATAATTTTGGGAAAAAGAAAACTGATTGATGCAATGGACAATTTAGTTTTCATGATAGCTCTTTCAGCAGTCACATAGCTTTTTGGGGTGAGTGGCCGAGTGGCTTATACGATCTTCGTCAGGTGACTGAAGTTATGCTCGGTCGAGTGAGGTCCAACTCCGGATGGGTGACCTCGGAGGCCTGAGCTCACAACTCACCTCGTCGTTCTTCGGAAGGGACGTTAAACTAGGGGTCCCATGCCTGGATGCGGCATGCACAGTGGGCCTAAATTAGCTTTCTGTAGCTAGAAATCCTGACAAGCCCACTCAAAACAAATTGAAAGCAAACAAACACTGTAGGGTAAAATTGATTTATCTCGGCTTCAAAAACAGGGTATGCTCAGTTCTGTTCTTGTGGTTTTGTGAAGTTATCAACATTGCATCTTTTAATTTCAGGCGTCACCGCGTGATCTAAACGATTTAGAAGATTATGATGATGATGACAGGACATTGGACAAGTAAGAAAATGCTTAATTTGGTTCTTTTTGATTGTCAGGTTTTGCAGAATCGCACTAACAAAAATTTAGAAGGAAGTTTTTTTCACTTAATAGTACTATTTATTTGCATCAATAAAGATTTTCGCTTCAAATCACCTTTATTGAACATATTCATTGGCCTCATTTAGGTTACTGGATGAAGAGAATGTGACAAACAGCGATGAGCATATGTGGATGATACCGTTCTCAGAAGGAGAAGACCACATCGTAACCATTTCCTTCCCAGAAAAACAACATTTCACTGGTATACGTATTTGGAATTACAATAAAACTGCTGAAGACACTTACAGAGGGGTGCGTCTCACATGAGATGTTTCAGTTAATAAGCCTTTATTGTCAACAATACACTAATAGACGATTCCGCAAAGATGGCATCGGGGGGCTTTTGACCAAGATGCATCGCGCTCTATAACTGAAAAGTGATTTTTTAGAAATTCGATCATTAAATGCAATTCACGCCGGTTAAATGCTGCCCTCCCCGCAATGCCATCTTTTTGAGAATCATCTATTGCTACAGATTATTTCTCAAGAAAAGTTATTCTTTTCGAATTTTGCCAATATATTTGTTCTATATTTTGACAGATTCCTATGCATTTGTCATATACTTGTTTTGTTTAGTATCATGTTAGATGACTTAATTTTAAGCTGTTTTTGTTCAAGCGCCCGTGTAGATCAGCTTTCCTGCAGAGGAGCAAAATTTCACAGTTACTGGAAATGAAATAAAAAGAAAGGAAAGAAGCAAAGAGAATACTTAGAATTTAGAGCAATTTTCAAGCATTTCGAATCGTCAAACGGTGTAGGGATGAATTAAATGCTTTCAGTACAATAGAATACTCGTAGAATGATTCCACAACATAGCTAATCGTGCATTACAACATTCACTATTCTTTCTCCAGGCCAAAGCAGTGCAACTATTTATTGACGGCAAAGAAGTTTCCCCAGAGAATGGATTCTTACTTCGGAAGGGTAATTGCACTGATTTTTTTATTTAGTCCATATTTAAAGTTGGTATTTACAACAGTAATAAAAATACTAATTCAAACCAACTATTTACAAAAAAATATGCATTATGCAGAAAATTAGGGGCATATTTTATAGGTGCTTTTATCCAGTCTTTGATCCTCTTTTTGAAAGCCGAAAGCGTTGGCTCATTTTTGACGCTATCATCCAGGGTGTTCCAGAGTAGACACCTTCTAAATGACATGATTCCTGCCCTTAGCCCTGTCTCTTTATTTGCGGAAGTGTGCAAAGATTTTGTACCCTTTAATTATAACTTACATGCTTCTTTTCATGAAATTCCCATATAAGCGATGAGTTAAGATGATTCATGGACTTGTAGATTTCTGTCATCAATTTCTGCAAATTTCGGGCATATGTTCAAAAACCGCCACTTCGAGTTAGCAATGTTTCGAAGGGACATTCGTAATCTTTATAGAGGATCCGAAGAGCATGTTTTTGTGTGCGGTCAGTCTCTTTGTATGCACCTTTGTTGCAGAATACGAGGGCAATTTAAATCGCTCTGCCATGATCCAGACTTTGAATCATGGCAGAGCGATTTAAATTGCCCTCGACAGTTGATAATGAGAAATACTGTAACAAAATCTGCTTCGTCTACCGCGCTTTTCCCGTACCTTTTCCTTACTTTCCTGTCTTTCTTGAACAGGTCCTGGACATTGCCATTTCGATTTTGCACAGGACATCTTGTTCAATCATGACGACGATTTACCAAACAGGAAGGAAAGATCAAGGTACGTATCATTCGTTGCGTAGTTGATAATTAAGATCTTGTCAAGAAATCGTATGATATAAAGTGCAGCTGCCTTTTCAACCATATACTTTGAATGCACATATTGAAGTATTATTTTTTGTAGACAGCACCGGTTATAAAGTGACTTACTGTCCAGTTACGAAGTATCTTCAAGCATCGATCTGATGTATTTGCAGCACGAAACAATCGATTTTCTTTTGAAACTCTGATTTCTATTTTGTTGAATCGACTATGACCATTTGAAAGTATGACCTTTGTGCCCGATGAATGATGGTGTTGAGGATGCGGAACACTTGTTACTGCTCTGCCATGCTAATGATGAAGACAGACGTGATCTTCTCAACAGTCTAGATTCGATATTGCGACCCCATGGATTAACAAATCTTTCAAATCAAAATTTACTGCAAATCCTCCTGTATGGCCACGAAAAGTTATCCTTCTATTTAAATTCGAAAATCCTTGAGGCAACGTTAAAATACATTCAGGCCTCTGAACGGTTTCAATAAGTTCGTAAGTTTGTTGTCTCCTCTCTCGTGTAATTTGTTCTTTCGTACATTTATTTTTATGATCTTCTGTGTCAGAATTATTTGTAATTGTTATTTTTTTATTTGCTATTTTAATATGTTATTTGTCATATTTAAATGTAATACTAATTTGAATCTCTATGTTAAATGTTATGGTCACAGGGTTGCTATGTATTTCCATGCTCCTCGTGGCAATTGTCTTGTTACCTTTGTTTGTTTATTGTAAAATTTTATTGGAATATAAAAAAGTATGCCCTTCAGTACAATTACAGGCAATTCCATCAATCAAGGACATTAAGATAAAAAACAGCAAGTAAATCACCTGAAGTTAGGTATCCAGCTTCCGCCAGTTGTAAATTAACTTTTCCTCAGAGCTCATCAATCTCAAGCCAGCTGGTGCTGTGGACGACGTTTCGCAAGTCGTCTCTTTGCTTTTTGTATTCGATCCGTTGTTCAAGTCAGTGACTTACATATAAGCCCAACGAGGCCTCGTTTTTTTTTGTTAATGATTACAGCTAAAGCCCCAACCAAATTATCATGTTTTATATTCTTTTTAGGAGAGGCAATAGAAGCACCCCAGACTGTGAAAATGTTTTTCTTCCAACGGGATGTATCCTTTTTTAAATTAATGAAAATAAAATGTTCCCTTTGAATCGTGATGTGCGCAAAAGAAATTTTTTTCAGCTACAGAGACAACTTTGTGAACAAACGTTACTACTATCTCAAATGATTAGATATGCATTTCAGTTGAGATCGGTATGACTTTGAACTGATTTACAAAAGGAAACAAGAACGTCATTCCGTCAGTCAGTGAAGCTTTCTGCAGTAGCTTCGCGGCATACACTGACCGTCGTATCCGAGGGGCTTACCATCCTCTAAAAATCTCATGTACCGTTGGCTAAAATCCCGTCATTTTAAAAGAGAATCTGTCAAATCCCTGAGAATCCTTTTGTACGTTGTTTCTGAGAAGATCTCGTACGTTGTTTCAGAGAAGTGATACAATATGCGGTCGTAGTGGCAGGAGCCATATCAGAAGCTGATTGACTGTTTGAAAACAATGGGCTGGTAGTAGACTCTTTTTAGGATATGGGATCGAGGTTAATGTCATATTGCCCATACATGCTGCTAAGTTTCTTTGAAGAATACCTTTAAATTTGGTACACAAGTTACAGCACAGACCATTCTGCGGATGGTAAATGTAAACTTAGACATAAAACTTTAGTTTTTCAAAAAGTTAGTATTGTTCTCAAGTTGCAAATGATATTTTGAAAATGCTCCACTTCAAATCCCTTAAAACAGGCCTAAAAATCTCTGATCAAATTTGCTATCAATTCAGCAGAAGGATATTAAACACTGTGATAGTTTTTGGCCGACTTATTAGAAGATTTGGTCTAGGATTTTTTATGTCTGTGCACTTCTATGACTCTGTGCGTTTTGGGCGTGCAATTAAAGACAACATGTTCAATTTCCTATGCTCTTCTCGAACAAGGTACCAGGTTTTGATAACGCTGGCGCTGGGACTCGGACCACTGACCTCTATACCTCCTCGCAGAGCTGTCTTGTTGTAAGTATATAAAGCAGGCTGTTTTAGTAACGAAACAGACGGGCAAGGCTAAATCGTAATTATTGTGAAGCTTATATGCTAGAAATTAGATGGAGGCTTTTAGGCCCATTCCTATGGATTGTGAGACGAAAGATTTTCATATAGCTGGAAATCTCAGGGTAAACATATTATTCAATAGCATGAATCATTCTGTTGCCATTTTCGGGAAGTCGCCAGTTGAAGCGTATCTTCAGAAAAGGCAATGCCTTGAAAAGAGTTTTGATGGATCCGCTGTAATTTGAGAACAAAACGAGCGATTTTGAACAACTAATTTTTGTTAGATACAGTATCAGTTTAAAGAAATCTGACAATAAGGTACAAAAGCTGCAGATTCATAAATACCAAATCATTTCTTTTTTCTCACCCAGAAGTATCATGTTACCTCTCTTAGCTCATTATTAGTTGTTGCTGTTTTTCTTAACATATGCAGTTGTTTTTCAACTCAGATTATTTTCCACCTGGGGAGATCCATATTACATTGGTCTGAATGGATTGGAATTCTATGATGAGCATGGCGAAAAGATTCTGCTAGATGAAAATAGTATCCTTTTCAAATGAATCTGGATTGGCCTTCTTTTACAACTGACTTTGGTACCTTGAGAACTGAAGGTTTTTCACTTAGTAATAATATTGTAGGTAAAGTTCATAAGCTACATTTCTGCTGATTTTCTTAAGTATTCCAGAAATTACAGAAAAGCCGTTTAACTCCCGGGGGGGGGGGTACTTCACTATGGGTAAGACGGGGATGTACGCCAGTTTTGGGTAGTTTTTGGCCTGAAAATTCTGGGATTGGGGTATCCTTTTACTGGAAAATTTCTGTGATTGGGGTATACTTTCACTCGGAATTTTCTGGGTTTGGGGGTTACTCAAAATTCTGTAATGGGTGTTGAATGAAAGTACAACTGGATAAATTTTCGAGCAACACGTTGTCAGTTTCAGGTGAACTGATTTCAAGTATTTTTGTGTTGAAAAACGTCCTCAGATCAGAACCTCGTTCCAATGGCCACTTGGAACCAAAATAATCGTTCCCAGCCCTCAATCCCTTATCCTTTTGACGTCGAATTGCTTTTGTTACTTCTTCGATTGGGTATCGATATCTGACATATATTCTGGGATTGGGTATAAATATCGGACCAAATTTCTGGGATTGTGTCGTAACAGAAATCCTTGCGGCGCACACCCCCGTATGAATTTATAGTGAAGCACCCCCCTCCCCCCGGGGTTTAACTATGTTACATAGGAACCTGGATCGGGTGGTATTTCTATACACCTTCATCCGTAAGGTTTAAGTGAGCGGCGCTAGATCTATTATCAGTGTTCTGAAAATCGGACATTCATAAGATTTCTGCAAAATTTACAAATTTTGCTAGATCCCAGACTCTTTTGCAGAATAACTGAAAAAGTTATTATTCGACTGTCAATTATTACTATAGACTTATGACGATGAGTCCCTTGTATCCCTGCGGTAAACCTTGCTCAAGAGGGACTCATAATGAAACAGTGAAAAACTTGGCCCTATTTTCTTCGATCGTTAAGGTGGATGTTGGTAGTAAATCCAAAAATGGTGCAGCTAACTTAAATCTTTGTTTACTCTCATCATACTGGGCAAAACGCCAGTTTTGGCTGATAATCTTGGACATTGATCTCTTTTGCTCAATTTTTATGCGAAAAAAATTCAAAATACAAAAGGGCGTGGCAGCAATCTCCATGGAAACAGAGAGAATGAAAAATGTTTGAGTAAGGATTGCACTTGCCCTACTGATCCTAAGTGGCTGCAAAATGGCTCAAATGAACAAGCTCACAAAATTATGTGATATGAGCAGAGCAATTAGTTGTCATGGATACCGTTGCTATGGTAACTAGGAAAACCTTGTTTTCCTTGACGTCATAGCTTAAAATAGAAATATGAGAATTTTGCTTGCTCATATCAAATAATGGGTAACATTACACAATATGTCCAAAAACCAGTCCATTCAAGCATGTAGATCATGAATTATCCTTACTCAAAGTTGAATCAGGCCAATTTGAGAAAATCGCATTTAAAGTTTTACTACTGTTTTCAACTATGCAAATTTCAATAAAATTTCTCTTTTGTGTAATCAATAGTAACTAGGATGCCTTGGGTCACAGCCAGACTGTAGTAGAGTCAGAATAGTTGGAATTAGGTTAGTATTTCAATTATATATATCTGTTTTAAAGCTGTTTTTATTTTCTGCATTTTCTATGGACACAGCAAATTGACCAACACAACTTGATCATTTATCAACAAATTCAGTTGGATACCACAAGCAATTATCATTCACTTGCTCTTTGTTTGCTTGCCTCATGACTTCTTTGGGCCAGTTCCTTTTTTATTACCTATTGGCTTTCTTTGCATGCAAATCTGACATCTTTTAATGCTAAATGTACTTGTTACTTGTTAGATGGCACGTTCCAGCCATCATATTTATGCTTTCAGCAGCCACGCTAAAGCATCGCTTATGATCTATGATATTTGTTATGCATTCTACATCTAAATTCGTAATCATTGCTTCATTTCCAGTCTTGTTACTTGCCAGTGTGGTAATACCAAAATCTGCTACTTTCATCATGTCAAGCAACTGGCTGATAGCAGCGGCAGCACCTTCATTACATTGAAAACTGCAGTTGCTTAAAATTTTCTCTGTCAGTAAACAAATAAACATCTTGGAGGGAACTCAGCCCTTTATAATGACTTTGTGTGAATCCTCTATGACACCTCAGTCAGAAGCAGTGTTCTCTCTCAACTTGAACACTTGAATTCCCTACATCCGGTCTGCACTTCTTCATAAAAGACTACTCAAAGATGAATCATACATGCAGGGCTCTTCTACTGGCTTTATTTGTTCTCTGCCAGAGGCTACTAAACTTTTTCTTCTCAAGGGGCTTTCTAATTGGTGAGTTACTTAGATTTCATTTAATTGTTGAAAAAATAGGCCATGATCCCCTCTGTTTTTGCTTTAGGCCAAGGTCAATAATGCTAACATCTTCTTCATGTTTTCTCTCTCACCAGATTAAAAAGAAAATGTTTCATTTTATACTCATGCAACAAAAACTCTTCTGTTTCATCCCTGTCATGTCCAGACAGCATTTTTCCTTCTGACTTTGGACATCAGCTTTCCTGCGCTTAAACATTACCAGGATGGAAGACGACTTCCATCCAAACAAAGTTACAGACATTGAGGTGAATTGTGCAGAGGCAGTTACTCCATGTATGACATACTTGAAGGAAATGGGTATAGGGACACCCTAGAGGCAAAATTTTACATCTTGTAGCTGATAAATTTAGAGAAATACAAGAAAATAAATGCCTGACAACGGTTGCTAAGGAGATATGAATCGGGTGGGACGGGGAAAAGAGTCTTTTCTCCCCCCTCCCTTTCACCATTGAAGCTGAATTCATAGCTAATTCAAAGAATAATGATAGAGGAACGTCTTTCAGCCAAAATCTCAAAATTGATGAAAAAATTTTTTTTGAAAAATTTACTGCTAACATCCTCCTTAATGGAGTTATGATGGAATCACTGCTTCGAATCTCAATCCCGTGGGAGTCTTTTCAATTCTTCAATCGAATCGAACATTCTATCACATTACACCATAACGATAGTAATTCACAAATCTCGAAATCTGGTTGGTACTGTAGGAATGGCGAAGTTTGGGCCTAAATAGGGCTAGGTTTTTCAGAATAAATTTATGAGTCTCTGTTGTTGAAGGTGTTGTGGCGCAGTGGTGTAATCCTCTGACATTGCAGCCAGAATAGTCAGGTGGAGTGGGTTCGAGTCCCGGTAGGGCCCCACCACTTGAGCGTCATGACAAGGGGTCGCGGACTCGATTAGGTCTGCTCTATTTCTACGATCCCAGCGCTTGGCGCTGAAAAACGCAACTTCACCTTCACCTTCACTTCACCTGTTGACCGAAGCGCCATCATCAAGTCAAAGAGCACAGTGAAACAAGAGACTCATCGACATATGTCAATTGCTACTACAGGTTTCACATGCAGTTAGTGAACAATTAGGTGTAAACGTCTTAGAAATTACAAATTTAAGTATTATTTTTAGGCTTTTTCCTGGCTGAAATCGGTCACTCTGCTCTGATTCTGTAAGGGATTTTGTAAGAATATTCTCTTCGAGAAACCTTAAAAACATACTAAAATTACGAGCATTCTTCCTGATATGTTTCCCTCACAGACATGACTTCAGGACGCTCTAGCTCGTGCTATCCTCTTAGGGGATTGCGAAGGTCTTCTCCCTAGTAAGGAAAACTTATTTAGGGGGTTACATTCTACCAAGGGGACAAAATACATGAACACATCCAAGTGTCATCAAAGTTAGGAGGGAGAACAAAGGGAAGTCTTGTTTGTAGTTTTCACTCGTTTTTGAAGGTTTTCGAAAGAAAGTTTCTGCAGAAAATCTCCCATTTCGACTGGAAGGAAGGGCCTTATTAAAGTAGGGTGAATTACTGAACCTAATTGGACATATCGAGAATTAAACAAGAAAGTTTTGAGCATCATTGCTTTGATAGTCAGGGAGCAGCGGGGTAAATGGCCGAGTGGCTTAAACAGTCTTCGTCAGGTGACTGAAGTTAAGCTCGGTCGAGTGAGGTCAAACTCCGGATGGGTGACCTCGGAGGCCTGACCTTACAACTCACCTTATCGTCCTTCGGAAGGAACGTAAAACTAGGGGTCCCATGCCTGGATGCGGCATGCACAGTGGGCCTAAATTAGCTTTCAGTATCTAGAAATCCTGATAAGCCCACTCAAAACAAATTGAAAAAAGCATGTTTTCAAGCGCCCTGATTTTTTATTGACTCACCCGGTAGAGAGGCTAATTAGTCGCCCAAAGTCAAATGACATTTAAAAGCTAAGATATTGACTCCCTCCAAATTTGGTATGTAAGAAATTCCTGCTTGTACCTTGCCTGTACATTGTGGCTATGTGTCATCCTTGACCTGACATAGATGTAACTGCGTATCCTCACAGTGTCAATGTGTTGGAGGGCGTCGAGAATGATATAAGAACCCCTGATAAGCTAGTTGATGGTATTAATG
The DNA here is from genome assembly GCA_964020215.1 of Aurelia sp. 3 sensu Dawson et al. (2005). Taxonomy (NCBI): domain Eukaryota; kingdom Metazoa; phylum Cnidaria; class Scyphozoa; order Semaeostomeae; family Ulmaridae; genus Aurelia; species Aurelia sp. 3 sensu Dawson et al. (2005). The sequence goes on along the minus strand of OZ026573.1, from coordinate 26,924,312 downwards.
ATACCTATGATGCTTCTCATATGTGGATCGCACCTGTATATCCTGGCTTGGTATGTACGTTTTAATCATGTAATATGATGCTTTTGATCCTTATGTACCCATGTGAAATTGTTTAGAACAGTGCATCAAGTTTGCTATGTTCTAGTTCATTCAAGAACTGTTTCCAAGTAACGTATAAAGAGATTCTGAAGGCCCTTAGGTTAGTTGTTTTCATTCTGTCGTAAATTCTTTGGTGCCTTTAGTCTTAGGTCGAGCGCTCTCAAGTTGTCTCCAACTTCAGCGTAGAAACTTCCATTTTATCATGGTCTTTACTCGAAAACGGTGTAATCCCTGCTTTTTAGCAGTATAAACCTGAAAACTGAGCGCATACACTTTGATTTTTATGATGTTTTGTTATATTTTGTTTTTTATCTTTGTGATAGAATTGCTTGTAACTGTTAATGATTATGTTCATGGAGAAATTGAATTTCAATCCTGAATCCTTGCTTTGTAATGGTTACATAAGATCTCAGGCTGGAATCTGTTATAAAATATTATCAGAAAAGAACGCACATATTCTTAAAGATCATTTGATCATCTCCAAACATAACTTTATGCAAGCAGCATGTTTTAGAATTCCATCATTATCTACATCTTTCTCTCCAGGTGAACGTCATATACATTGTGTTTGATTCTCCAATCTCGTTATCAATGGTAAAATTATGGAATTATAGCAAAACTGGACCAAGAGGTGTCCGACAGTTTGCAGTGGGTATTCTTAAAATTTTTGCTAAGATTGCAATGATTTCAAAATCTCTCAAGACCTTTTGTTGTCCCTGGCCCTTCAGCCTTTTTTCATGATACCGAATACGCAATGATCAGCGAAGGCTATGTCTAAGATTATTACTTTAGGAAGCTGCCAGTGACTCTAAGATGGCATAAGTGATCGTCCCGGATAATCAGATAACTCAAAGCAATACTCATTCTTCATTTGAGTGTAGCATAAAGGAAAACCCTAGTTTTTGAAATTCAGGAAGTGGTCACTTTTAGACTGCGTTCACACGATGCCGGCACATTTTGAAAACGGTGAAAAATTCGTCGGATAGGCCTCGTTCACACGAAAACGGAACATTTTTTGCCGACCTATTTTGAAAATGGTAGATTTTGAAAACGGAACCCTAACCGACACATTTTGGAAACAGCATCGTGTAAACACCTGAAAATGGTGAAAACAGAACATTTTTAGACACTTTTGGAACAAGACTGATCGACACTTAGGGTTTAGGTACCTTTCTATGGCATCAAAGTCTTGCAAAGAGTTTCTTACTGTCAAATTTCATACCGTTTTCAAATTGTTCCGGTATCGTGTGAACGCTAGCTCAAATTTTGCAGCCGTCACATTTTTCACCGTTTTCAAAATGTGCCGGTATCGTGTGAACGCAGTCTTAATCCTGGGTACCAGGGCAGAGGATAATTTCGCACAATTAGAGAAAATTTCATACCCCATCTTGAACACAGAAAAACTTTTTGTACCCCATCATCTTTCAGCAAAATGGTTTAGTACCCCATCCAGATGTCTCTGTGCAAAAAACATGAATCTATGGAAAGATACCAAGTTGTCCCAGACGATTTTCATACCGTTCAAGTGATTCGTCATTTCCAGGTGTCTGTTAATTTTTCTTTCAATTTTTGATCAATAACTTCATCCAAAATTTTTTCAAGCTAAATAATTTTGTACTCCATGAAAATTTCTCGTAATATTTTCATACCCCTTCAAAGTAGAGGAAAAAAGTTTCATGCCCCTGCCAAAAACCCTCCTCCCTGGTACCCAGGATTAGAAATGACGCTCCCTTAGGATTGCCTTAGGTGGGGTGAGTGGCCGAGTGTGGGGTGAGTGGCCGAGTGGCTTGTACAGTCTTCGTCAGGTGACTGAAGTTAAGCTTGGTCGAGTGAGGTCAGATTTCGGATGGGTGACCTCTGAGGACTGACCTCGCAACTCACCTCGTCGTCCTTCGGAAGGGACGTTAAACTAGGGGTCCCATGCCTGGATGCGGCATGCACAGTGGGCCTAAATTAGCTTTCAGTAGCTAGAAATCCTGACAAGCCCACTCTAAACAAATTGAAAGCAAAGCAAAGCAAAGCAAGCCAGATTGCTATGTAGTGAGAAATCGGCCAAGATTTGGTTCATCTTTCTTCATTGCTTTGCAAACGTCCAAGCCTTATATGTTCCTTGCATTCTTGTGTAATACTCTTTTCTACCTCACCCACTTACATCTTCAAGTTTGACATGTTACATCTTCAAGTTAAAGCTTTCCGCTGTATCACGAGATATGACCTATTCAGATTGCGAAAATGCCAAAACTTACGTAGTAGCAAAAGTTCCAAAGATTTCGAAACAAAATTCGAAGGCTTTCCTTTCGATAAATTATTTCGCAATCGGTTAATCTAACCTTTGTTTCATTTGCATTTTCTTCTCTCAACAGATTTTGGTTGATGATCTTCTCGTGTACAATGGAGTCTTACCTCAAGTAATGCATCATACAAGGGCCATACTTCCAGGATTAGAAATTCCTGTTCCTCATCATACAATTCTGTTCACTGATGATGAAGAAATTATTCATTCTGAACCAAAGAACTTACTCAGGTGACTATGATGATACCACGATTCCTACAATTAGCGCAATCCTACTGAGAAGATAAAGGGTCTGTTTACATGAAGTTTTTTTTTCTATTCATAATAAATTAACGTTAAAAGAAACTGAAATACATTAATACTGTACCGCTCTTGGTGTAAGAAGACACAAGGTCATCTGGCCTACACCAAGAACTGCACTTACAAGTTTCAAATACAACTTCAAAAACTAAAGAAAACTACTGGGAACAGGAAAAGAAAACAGGATTACGAAGCAAAAAATTAAAGGAGATAAAGGGACTGGCAGTTCCACACCAAACTCAAACCATTCTATGTATCTAACCCTTGTGTCGTAGGTCTAACTAACATCAGTTTTGTACCATCACATCGAAAACTGATGGTACAATGAAGATGGCAGTAAGTTAACCCTACCCCCACGTAAAAGGCCCTAAAATGACATCATGTTTTCTGAAATGTTTACGAAATCGACATTTTAATGACCTTTATGTAGATTCGTACCATTTTCTCTGAATGGATTAAATTGGCTAAGATTTGTTTACACCCATTCCAAGTCAAGGGATCATTGTCGCGATAAAACAACTCTTGAATTCGTTAACGTATCTCTTGCCATAAAAACTTTTGTTTTGAATGCAAGAAGTAAGATAATACAATGCCATCCGTACCCGAGATTGTCTATATATGAAATACTGCATCACATTGCTAACACTGACTGGCAGCGAAATAGATGTACAATTTTCACCATGGGTATTGTGGACAAGATTTGGGTGTTGATCGTGTCCACAATACTTGGCTTTAATGTTCCTAAATGAATATATATACTTCGTTACCTTTCTTGTCTTCAATTCATTGTTTTTCTTCTTTCTTGATTTTGAGCCGATGGCTTGCTCTCGACAATTTGAAATGGGCCTAAAATTCAAACTGTACCGCGACCGCGCTCTGAAAATTACGACCCGAGAACTAGTTCCAGATCGACGCGGCCTCCCAACGACTCTTCCTGAAAATTTAAATAAATTGAAAACAAGAAAGGTAACGAAATACATATATTCATTTAGAAACATTTAGGCGAGGTATCGTGGACACCCAAGTCGAACACCCAAGTCGTGTCCACAATACCCATGTTTTCACAGTGCCAGCACTAGATCCTTTCCACTGGTTTTTCCTCTTTCGTGAAAACTGATCCACAAGTGTTCCACAAGTAATATTCAGGAAAAGGATGCTTTAAAGGAGTTTATGCTGTTTTCTGCGACTGTCGACGGATTTTTTATCCGGTTGGTTTCATGTGGTTTCACGGAATTCTTATTTTTGTCTTATTGCAGCTTTTGGCACTAAGGCTAAATTAATAGCGATAAAGCCCAGTCCTTTAGCTCCCGAAAGCATTTGATTCGCTCCGTTTGGTCTGGTACTGTTTCATTTACTTCAAATCTCTGCTCTCCTTCGCTATGTCACCTAGTATTTCCGCCTCAAATTTAGCGCCTTTCCTTGTAAAGTTTGCCCTTAAATTTCTTATTTCCTTTTCATTTAGCGCCGTTGCCATGTCAGTTGATCAAGATGTGCAAATGACAAATGATAATTCAATTGTTAATCCATATACTAGTCCTAGCTTAGCTGGTAAAACAATTGACCCAGGTACATACATGTTTTTACATTCTGCTAAAATGCTGCTTAGCAATCTGTACCATAGTAAGCATACTAATTTTCATGATGTCGGTGGTGAAGGGGTAATTCCAATAGGCAGGTGACGTGGATGTGCCATTTTGAAGTATGAAATCACACTCTAAAGTTTGTAAGTTTTTGCGCAATCCATGTCCCAAAATTTACGGGCTACTCAAAATGTATATCTGAAATCATGACGAAAATAAAAAATTCTAACTAAGTATCAGAAACTTTGTTGAATTCGATACCCTAAAGAGTAAGTTTTCTAAAGGAAACCCAAAAATTTATGTCTATTTGTGTTCTTACCAAAAATGACACTATGAGATTTATTTTCTGCCCGAATAAAGGGACCCTAAAGGATGGCACATCCCATACCGGTATATATCGTAGTTACTTCAGCCTCCTGGCCTGGGAGCTTATTTCAATTCCAATAGATTAATGTCAACAAAAGCAAGTATGAACGCAGTTTTTGTAGCACTGATTTTAAACCAGCTGTAACTAAATCAGGTTTAATTTCAACCAATCAAATGCATTTGGTTTGTTGGAATGACCAATCAGAAGGCCCCATTCGATGACCTGCATATTGTTTGTTGTAGCAAGAGTTCTTGAAATCCCTGGTGCCTAGTTTTGTTGAAATTCTTTTCGTGTTTACCCTAAATTCTAGATACAGGGTGTCTCAAAAGAAATTTTACTCGTTTGTGTGGCTGCTGTGGAGGAGCTGTAGATTCAATTATTTTGTTTTTTACACATTTTCATAGGTCAGGCTTCAACTTAGAGCTTGAGACCTATTTTGAGTCAATCTGACCGGTGATTGCAGATTTATGGCAGAGAAAATGTCAAATTAGTGGTTGCTTCAAGAACAGCACTTCTTTTGTTCTCTAGCAATGTCAACTAAAGTAAGTTTTCAAAGAAAGGGATCTAGCATCTTACTGAATGTTTGCTAATTTTTTTTTAAGAATTGATAGTGCTTTGTATTTACAAGAGAGCTCTTTCAACCCTATAACAAATGTAGTAAAAACGACGACGCCAGAACTCTTTCTTTGAAAATCTACTTTGGTTTTGACATTGCTGGAGAACAATATAAGTGCTGTTTTCGAAGTGACCACTTATTTTTCCTTTTCTCGACATAAATCAGCAACCACTTGTCAGATTGACTCAAACAAGGTCTCACACTATAAGTTGAAGCCTGACCTATACAACTGTGTAAAGCCAAGATGATTGAATATACAGCTCTTTCATAGTGCTCACTTTTTTGGGACGCCCTGTATATTTTGTCTGTTCTTAAAAAGATTTTTGTGACATTGTTTCTCATTTTCTTGACAGCCAACCGTCCAATGACAAGTGTTACACATATCAAGTCAAGAAGATGACACAGCTGTACTGCTTGATATTAACTTCAAAGATTAGATTACAGTTAGGCCTCATCCACACGTATCCGGATATTTTTGAAAACGCATCTTTTTTTATCCGTTTTGGGTTCCCGTCCACACGGAGACGGCGTTTTCAGTCACCGAAAACGAAGCTTTTCGAAAACGCTCTCCAGAGTGGATCTTTTTGAAAACGCCGTTTTCATGCTGTCGTGTGGACGGGTGAAAACGGAGCTTTTCGAAAACGCTGACGTCAAGGCATCGATTTACGACGTATCAGAGCATGCGCACGGATCTTTGGGGACAACAAAAGGGCATTTTGATTATCTGTTTTCTTTTGTCGGAGTTCGAACAGCGAAGTTTGAATGTAGCAGCGTCTTCGTGTGGACGGGGATATTTTCGAAAACGCTCCTCGCGTGGACGCGAATCTTTTTGAAAACGGATAAAAAAAGATGCGTTTTCAAAAATATCCGGATACGTGTGGACGAGGCCTTAGACTGCGTTCACTCGATACCGGCACAATTTGAAAACGGTAAGAAATACTCGTTTCTTGCTGCAAGAAATACTCGAAAAAATTTACAGTAAAGACTCGTTGCAGGACTTTGATGCTAAAGAAAAAGTACCTACACTCTAAGAATCGACCAGTCTCGATCCAAAAGCGTCGAAAAATGTTCTGTTTACATCATTGTCGAGTGTTCACATGATGCTGTTTCAAATTTAGACTGGTCAGGGTTTCGTTTTCAAAATCAAACCTTTTTGAAATCTGCCGGCAAAGAATTTGCCATTTTCGTGTGAACGGGAGGCCTGTTCGTCACATTTTTCACCGTTTTCAAAATGTGCCGGCATCGTGTGAACGCAATCTTAGTTTCAACGTTAAACGGTAAAAATACGATAGTCTTCATTTTTTTCAAAACTGCCTCTCAGAAATATTGCCAACTGAAGTGGAGACTATCCTCTGGCGCCCGAGGTGGAGTAGCGTTTGACCTCAAGATATCCGCGTTGACGGAAGAATTTTTTCCGAGTATAGTTCTTATAAGTGCATGTAAAGCTGAACTGAACTGAGTGGAAGTCAGCTCTGTTGGTGATGTATTTCTTCGTCGATAAATAATTAGAACATCGTCTTGCGCCAAGTACGCCCCTAGGCAATAATGCACCGTGTTTGTAGCTAAGAAATTAAAGTTTATTACCTCGATATTATTGTTTTACTTTGCTGTTTTCTCTTCGGCTGAAGCCTAACCAGTGCTAGGAAACAAATTCAGATAGCTTCTTTGCGTCTGTACAGTTAGTTCCTACACAGCGTTCATCCTCGTTTCAAACTTCCGCTAACGATATTAGAAGCAATTTGAAATGAAGATGAAGGCTGTGTAGGAGCCAGCAGTTCAGATGTGCAGGAGCCATTTGATTATGATTTCTGGCACTGGTTAGGCTTGGGCCAAAGGGAAAACAACGAAGAAAACTATGGTAATATCGAGGTAACAACTTAAATTTCCAAGCTACAAACACGATGCATTATTACCCACGGTACACCTGGTTATACGAAGAAGGCTTTGATGCTTGTATTTTGTTTATATGTTATTGCTTTTCCTAAATTAAGTTTAATGTAAGTTGTGTAGCTTCAAAAAGTTAGAATAAATGATACTATATGAGTCAGATGTCAAAGATCTATTACTTGTCCTTTCTTGTGATGCTACGGTCTACATTCTGAAAGATGAGGCACGGTAAAAAGTAGGGAGCGTTGGGAACCTCCTTTAAATTTGTGCTATTTTTGGGCCGCGGAGGCTCGAACATCAAACATGGGGGTCAAAGGTGAGTGTAAAATTGTATCTTACATTTCTTTGAATTAAAGCGCTTGAAAGAAACTTTGGGTAATTTTCTGTAAATCTGCCGTGGCAACTTTTTGATATCTTGATTATTTTCAAAATGGCTGCATTTTGATTATCTTTGTAAAAATTCTTCGAATAGTTTGAAGAAATTGATAGATCGTAAATCTTAAATTACTCGAGGAAAATTGATACAACCTTAGAGAAAACCATACTTTATGAAGGTTTACAATATGGTTGATCGCATAAATCTGTAGCTCTCCTGGTTAAGGATTTAGAAATTTAGTGACGTCACAACCTTAAGATTAATAAATGCCCCAATTTTGAAACTAAATAAAGGTATCCAAAAATTTCATTCTCTGGGCCAGTCGCATGTTGGACTTGCCCAAGTCGTCCTGACCTCAGATAAGTTCAGTGGTATGTAAGTTGATTGATTGATTGATTGATTGATTTATAAATCAAAATTTTGAGGAAGAAGGTACATTTGGTGCTGCGCAGTGGCAGTCGAAAGTGAACATCGTCAACATGGCAGCTGTTGCAGTTGCTCCCGGCATTGCGAACATTTACGAATCAGACCGGCAAAATCTGATGAAACATTTGTTGGATGCTGTTAAACAGGTATGCTTTATTACTGCGCTGTGTTGAATAAATTGCGATGTGTTTTGATGATGGTTTCTACCGCATTTCGAGGCTTGTAAATTGAGCTGAATTTTTAGGCCCAAAAACCAAAAAGAAAGTCATGCGATACCACCACCGAACAAAAAAGAAATCGAAAGAAAAATGATGCTAAATTTCTTTTCTTGAAGACAAAAGTTGCATATCTGACTACTTGTTTATTATTAGGCTCAACGAGACTCCATCTGGCCATGCTTTCATTTGAGAATTTCCAGATAGATGCCAGGATTTAAACAATTTTTTTTGTTCCCATACTAGCTATTCCAAAGAGAAAATTGAAGTATTTTAAATCTCAATAAAACATATGGCAATAGAAGGAGCTTGAAGAGAGGATTCCAAATATGTATACATTTGTGTACCTTGAACTTGTGGTTTTTGAACTATCATGAAATTTTATTTCAGTTGTAAACAAATTTGAACAGATTTCACATTATAATTTCCCATTGAGAATTCGAATTCGCGGCACACCTGAAGCCGCAAAATCATCGAATACAAAGCAACGACAAATGGCGTTTTTCTTGCCTAGGCCTTTGGAGCTCCAAGATGAATCGTAAATTTGGCGATGGTCTCAATTCTTGAATTCAATTAAAAATATCATAAAAACACAAAGGAAGGCCCAAAGTTTCAATGTATGATACCGCGTCACGAGAAAGTTAGCTTCTTTGACATTTACCAGGACTTTGAACTCTTCAGCTGGATCGGATTGCCGGATACATTACTTTTTCGAAAAACGCGGGTAGCCAGTTGGACCAAGCAGTGCATGGACCACATTCTGTCCAAATCTGGTCTCATTCTGGCATCTGGGACCATTGCCAAAGTTTTGTTTTTTGTGAGCCATCCCGACATTTTGCCGTCCAAACAAGAATCGAACCGGAGATCCACATTGAGTCAGCGCTTGTTTGAGATCGAGGCCTATACAAAATGGTACATCTGATTGCACAATCAAGAAGAGCTGAGAAAGATCTATTCAACGGTGAAAACTGGGCCGCTATACCTCAAAGGAAAGCGAAGTTATGGAAGTTTGAAAACATTAGAACTTTAGCAGTTGCGGACACGCGTGAGGAAGTTATGCGGTCTGTTTGGAGTAGCTACCCATACTGGTGAACTTTCCCAGACTGGAAAGTTTGCAAAGCACCCATAGTATAGAACATGCATGCCTGGTATTTGTTTTAAAACAATGACTTTGTTGTTCTTCCGGTCTTGAAAGTTGAATTTTTGCATGCCAGACAATGAACCGATAAAACAATGGAAACGTTTAGAGAGAATGCTCTGCACAGCATCACAGCTGTGCACCGGACATGTCTGGTGCAGAGCCCTTTTTTTCCAAAGGGGTCGTTACTCCTTGTACTTGAAGTTATGCAGAGTCTGTTTTTTGCTAGGAAGGATTTTACTGTAGATACATTCTTTTTACTTAGTGCCAAGTAAGATTTGGTGGAAAAAGTGAGCTTGCAACAGAGAAAGAAAGTTGGTAAGCACAATAGACGATTACGCTAAAGATGGCGGCGAGGAACTTTTTACCAAGATGCAATGCGTTCTAATTACGAATCCGTAACGATTCTATAGGAATTCGATTAAAGAACACAATGCATCTTGGTAAAAAGTTCCTTGCCGCCATCTTTAGCGTAATTGTCTATTAAGAAACAATGTATATCTCAAGAATTAAGGGGCCAGTAATGTATCAATTTTGATCCCACTTAGACCGTACGATAAACATTATAGCTTCCTGCCAAAGGATTCTCAGGATTCTTGTGAAGCATTTTCATCAGATGCTTATAATTCCAATTGAAAATTTTTTATGAATCCTTGAGAATTTTGGAGATTGTCATGTTAACATGCACAAGGCTTGTTTTGGTAGGTTATGTCTACCGTAAAACCTCTATCAATTAAAGCCCCTCTATCAACCCCCCCACTCTAATAAGCCCCTTTGAGTCAAAATTTGAAATAAGCTCCCCCCACTGATATCAAAAAAGAACTCAAAAGCTACAACATACTTGCCACATTATTTTGTGAATAAGTTCACCTCTCTAATAAGCCCCCTTTCTATTAGCACCCCTTCTGGAGTGTCTTTAAATAAGGCCCCCAAGAGCTTATTAGAGGTGTGACTGTATATTATGTGATGCTAAGCATGTTTCAAAACAGAAAATATGGACAACATTGGTGCATCATGCTACATGCCTCTCATTTTTCTCACAAAAGGGACTGACAAGAGAATGCTGCTTAGCCCCTTCACTTTAGAGTATCCCTTCAGTATTGCATGCCAGAGTATGCCAGAGGGCTTATTTTATATTTGTCTGGTAGAAGGATCCACTTGGAGTCCATTACCAAAGGTGACCAGACCACCCATACTGGAAACTCATTTCAAGGACTTTAACAAGGTTACCAAAGGTTTTTCATTTACTAAACCAAACAATTTAAGTGTTGCTTTTTGTATGGTTTGGGTGGTTTGAAATTGTTTTGATTTTGTGTATTTGACTTATACAATTGCATGTTGATTTCAAATGATATGAAGTCAAAGACTCAAAGCTTTATCATTTGAATCGACTTATGAAAACAGCCCCAAATTTCCCTCTGGAGTGATCGCATACACAGAGGCAGGGCTTTCAAGAGCCAGCTTGGGCCCAAGAGTGACTTACAGAGGCAGGCCTCAGGGAGCCTTGGGGCACAGCCCCCAAGGAAATCTTTTGTGACCATGCCCTTCAGTGTCCTGGAAGAGAATGGAAATGCCCCTTTTAAGACCAATTATGCTTAAAGATTACTGAAACATTCCGTGTAAAGGTTATACAAAAATTGTATTCATGAATCAAGGACCTTTTTCTCTTAAAATCTTTTTTTGTCTGTAAAGCCTGGTTCACACTAGTTCATTGCAGTCACGGAAGGTGCTACAGGGAACAAACGACCCTAAAGGCCAAAAAGATTGAATGTGAATGGTAACTCAAACAACCCCACAATACAACACCAAAAACTGAGGTGCTGGGATAGAATATGTTTCTGAAAATGAGAACAGTTTGGTTTGTAACATGTATCCTGTCATCAAAGTGGATGGTTCTTGGAGTTACTCTTTAAACACAGATAAATTGTCATAAAGCTGCACTTCAGAGATATCTAGCGATAATAAACTTTTGTTGCACAAAATATTTACAGGTCCCTTTGGGGTCCTGTACAGGGGAGTCATTTTGTTTGTTTTTCAACATTATGATGACTTTGACACAGACATGATTAAACACAAATTTAATCCTTAATTCCAAAGATATATATATATAATTTTCTATTTTTTCCTTTAGTGTCAAATGTCTTTTGGCTCAATTTGAAAATGCATTTCTCCATGGACTGAAAAGAGGAAAGGTTTGGGGTGCCATAAGCTCACTGTCAGAACCTTTGAGGTAGCTTTCATGAACTTACAGGATAGAATAAAAAGAACGGAAGTTTATTGTTAGTCAACATATTCTGCAAGTTGTATGTCAAATGAAAGCAAGCACTAATGTCAATACTGAAATTCACAGAAAATCCCCACATACAAGAACCTAAAAAGAACCTAGTGGCTGTTTTTCCTAGATTATGCGCCTTGTCATTAAGAACCTTTTCAGTTTTATGAAACATTGTTCTTATTGCAGGCGTAGCAAAGTTTACTTTTGATTGTTGAAGTTCATTTTTGTCCCAGTTGGCTGTGTCCATAATAACTTTTTCCAAAACAAATGACAGGGCTGAACACCTTTGGTGAAGACTCTGTAAAGGCCTACACAAGGCATCCTTCAAATAAGAACCTTTATACCTTGGCATTAGTCTTAGAACCCTTAGAATAAGAACCCACCCCAGCCCGAGTCATAAAAAAGTGGGTTCTCGTATGCAGGGATTTACTGTATTTTCAAGAAATTTTAACTTTGTTGTCCATCGTTTTCTTTTTGTGATATGCCTTGTATATCAAGACAATTTTGTTCTGATGGATAATGGGGTGAATTTTTACCAATTTGATCACAAATATTACATATGTTTGTAAACAGAATGTGAGCTTATAATTGTGGCTCAAGACACTTGCAGTCAAATTCTAGCCTTTCAGATATCTGATACCTGTAAGATCCTGCATCTAAACTTTTTATAAAGTTGCTTGTTCCTTGAAGACATGGATAGTATGATATGACAATTTTGACCAACTAAATTCTTATGTCCAGATTGCAAGGCTGCACAGTTATCATCTGTTTGCATGAATCTGATTAATCTTTTGGGAATCTGCAAGCTTTATTTGCTCACTCGTACAATTAGTGAATGTGATGATAAAAAGCGGAATCTCTCTACCTCCATGCATTTTTCATTGATCTGCTAATCCTCCTTATCTGTAACATATTTAGGGTTTATTTCTTTTTTGTAGGCAAGTGACAGGCAAAGTGTTATCTGGAATCCCAGATACAGAAATATGTAAGTTTGCCCTTTGTTCTTTCCTTGAACTATTGTTTTATGGTTTAGAGGCACTTTTTTATGCCTGTGAAATAGAAATATCTATTATATCTTCTCTATAACATAATATTCTGTCTAGTATCTACAAAGTTTGTTCAAAGAATGATATGAAGCTTGCTGTCTTATTCTTTGCAGCATTTTGGCCATTCATCAAAGAATACATGCCTCCGTCAGAAATTCAACGATACACTACAATAGCTACAATTAATACAGAGGCTGGAAGATGTAAGGAATCAATATCGGGTGTCTCAAAGAAGTACCACCTTTTGATTGGAAATAGGAACGAAATGATAAGATCTTATTACTCTTCGAGTAGACAGCTATTTATCAATCTTCAACTTAGATTCACATACCTGGCATTCAAAAATCGTCTACCAACCACCGGAGATACAAGCTTGCAAAGTCAAAATTTACAGTGCACTCGAAATCTAAGGTTTCGGTTTTACTAAACTATGGAATCAGCCAAAACGACCCAAAACGATCCAAAACGAGCCATAACTACCCAAAACGAGCCATAACTACCCAAAACGAGCCAAAACGAGCCATAACTACCCAAAACGAGCCAAAATGACCCAGAACAACCCAAAAACGACCCAAACTGATTCAATCAGTGAGCTGGAATGTAGGTCTGCATGAATTTCAGCGACAGGGACAACAGCAGTGATCGTATGGAAACAACTCAAGCACTCCCATTGCTCGCATCTTTCCTGTCGCCAGAAAATTTATCAAAGATGGCTGCTATTAAAATAAGGTTAAAGCTGTTGCTACTCTTACGAAGGAGAGGATGGAAATGAGAAGAATAATAGGAACCAGGGCGAATAGGCGAATGCTCACGTCGTCTGGACTAACTTTACCTGCTGGGTCTGTTACAACGAACGTTGGCGATCGATCGCAAAAGTAGGATGAGCTTCTACTTTTTTGTGCGATTGCGCGCTCTGATCGTGCTACTAAATTACGCAAAGTACGCATGCCCAGACTGCAAATCGATCGCAAATTATCGCGCGTGCGACAAAATCCACTGAATGGAAAAACGCCTTTAGGACGTGTGAGGTGTGCTTTCCCCAGTAGACAAAATGTGTGAAGTAGTTATTTGTTCATTAACCTTGAAAGAATGATATCTATCAAGGGATCATCCCACAATTTGAATGGTCCACAGTTGGGTTCAGCCGGGCTCAGATGGGCTTTACTGTCAAAAGTTATGCTGGCCTAGGCCTATTTATAGTCAATGATATAGTTTCTTTTGATTATTAAAACGAAACACAGAACAGAGAGATGTGCAGAGAGAGGAGAAGGTGAGAGGGTTGGAATGCAATAGCCTAAAATACCAGCCTCTGCTAACGATTTTATTGGTCATTGGCTTTGAGCCACCCTGAATCATTTTGGCTCTTTTTCGCTTAGTTCTAGGTCATTTTGGCTCACTATTGGGTTGTTCTGGGTGATTTTGGGTCGTTCTGCTTCGTTTTGGATCGTTTTGGCTTGTTTTGGCTCGTTTTGGGTCGTTTTGGCTTGTTTTGGCTCGTTTTGGGTCGTTTTGGTTGATTCCATAGTTTAGTAAAACCGCTAAGGTTTTGAAAAAGGGCCTAGTGAAAAAGGGTTTGTGTCATGGATATTTGGGAAAGCACCCTGTAAACTTTAACTTTCAGTTTTTCGCTTTTGAACAGATTAAGAGACTCATAGACATGCCCTGATTAAAGAAATATAATATATAATAAAAATGTGGTAAGAATGATAAAGTCATGCCACATTTATAAAATGAACGTGCATGTGCTTGATATCAAATCATGGTTAGGCCCTTTTACAAAACCTCTGGTTTCAAGTGCATCCCAAAATTCGACTTTATGAACTCATATCTCCGGTTTGTGGAGGACGATTTTAAAATGCAAGGTATGTGCATTTAAGTTGAATATCAACTAATATGTCTATGAATTAAAAATGTCCTGTTATTTTATTGTTTCATTCCTTTGTTAGTCAAAAGAGGGTACTATTTTTGAGACACCTGGTAATTCTATGACATTTTGAGTTTTAGGATTCATTTCATTCATATGTTGGTGTTTTAAGCAAAGTATTTTGGGAACAAAAAAATTTAAGCCTCATTTCACTTTCGGATCAGACCAAAGAGTTCTATTATTTTATGAGGAGGTTTAAGTAGTCCAAAGGTTTAAAGGGACCAATAATTCTTGATTGAAAGGGTCAATGCACCAGGTGACCCAAAAAACTTCACAAGCTAAATCGTAACTAGCTTTATGAATTCAGAACCTATTGTTATATGGTTAGGGTTAGGGTTAGGAGGTTTAAGTAGTCCAAAGGTTTAAAGGGACCAATAATTCTTGATTTAAAGGGTCAATGCACCAGGTGACCCAAAAAACTTCACAAGCTAAATCGTAACTAGCTTTATGAATTCAAAACCTATTGTTATATGGTTTGTATCACCGTTTAGTTGAAAGGTTTGGCTATCTTTGAGATGCTGCGGTCATTTTGAGCTGTTATTATCATGGAAAACCAATTTTAAAGAAAATTTCGAGTCCCAGATTTTTGACTTAGAGTAAAATAATCGCCATGATTTTCCAGTCAGCATTATGTGAAAACCTGACGTAGAGAAAGATTTGAAGTTGTTGATGGAAGTCTTTTCTCTGCGAAATGATTGACCTCTGCTCCCTATTCAAACTTGATGCTCCGAGGCAAATTTTGAATTTTTCACATCCTCTAAAACATGGACTGGAAAGGAAGAGTTAGTTTGAGAAATGAATGAATTACCATATTTTTGAAACTATTTTTTCAGAGGTTAGTCGTAACTGAAACTGATCATGAAACATTTCAAAAGATAGCTAACCCATTCAACTGCACATGAATACCTTTTCTTTGTTTATAGCATTTGCTGTCTTGAAGCGATGTGAAATCTAGCTACGGGATGAGTGGCTGAGTGTCTTATACAGTCTTCGTCAGGTGACTGAAGTTAAGCTTGGTCGAGTGAGGTCAAACTCCGGATGGGTGACGTCGGAGGCCTGACCTCACAACTCACCTCGTCGTCCTTCGGAAGGGACGTTAAACTAGGGGCCTGGATGCAGCATGCACAGTGGGCCTTAATTAGCTTTCAGTAGCTAGAAATCCTGACAAGCCCACTCAAAACAAATTGAGAACAAGCAAACAAACAAAAGCTAGTGAAGTTTCTTGGGTCACCCAGTAGTTGTCCATGTTCATACATTTTTATGTCATTGTTTTGAGGTAAATTGCTGCAGTTTTTGCTGATACTGGATGCCACTCTTTTCAGGTAGAAGTTGGTTGCGCTCATGTTTAAACGAAGCATCTCTGGAACGACTTTTAGTTGCGTTACTGTCAAACAGAAGTCTTTTGAGGTAAGAGCTACACTTAATGTTGCTCGTTTATAAAGAAACCTGCTAATGCCTTAAGGTAAGAAGCACTCATAGGAGAACGATGAAAGGCTGAAATTTGTCTATGTTTTTGATTGGAGGCCGACAGACTATTTGGATAGAAGATTGGTTTCTCTTTCGTCAAAATCTATCCCTCTTATTGCGTTGATTGAAAGAATTCGTTACTATGTAAACTTTGATACTGCCATATTTTCTGCCATTTATTAGTTGTGCCAATAGCATCTAAACATAGTGGTACAAATTAGACTGTTGATCTATTGTTTGCAATGACAGGTAATCAATATTACAATGTTCAGTTTTAGCGAAATCTGCAAGTAAAACTCAATACAAATATGATGTTAAAATCAAGATTGTTTCTTTTTGCACAGTCAGTTTTATGAAGACTGGGCGTTGCTACTAGACGATGAAAGATCAAGCACTCTGCCTGTGATGGCTCGCGGTAATTCTTTATTCATGTACCCTGCTTCTAACTTTATTGTATCATCGCTTTGATTGTGAACCCAAACATATTTAATTTGTCGCTAATTTTCAATCCATTAGCCCACGGAAATGTTTAAACACAATGCTGGATCAACTAGGACGTGGAGGATGTTGCTATAGGATGAATTCAAATGGAATTTTGATAGCCCAGACCCTTGAGAGAGACCTACTGAATAAGTTCAAGTTGTAGGCTAGACTTATTACATGAGTCTCAGTTTTCACATTGAATTGGATGATGTTTATAGCTTGAAACTGAATTGAACTGTTGTGGCTTGTATGAGAGTGAATTGAAAACGTCAGATTAAAAAGGTTGAACGAATATAAGAAATCACGTCGTTAAAATCTAGTGGTTAGCAGGTCGACCATAGTCTGAGGCCACCTGGAGGCTCCTCGTTCGTTTACTTCTATAGCTAGCCGCAAGACTATTTACCCACAGTCCAATTCTTCGTGCTGAGTTCTAAGCAGGCACCAATGATTGCAATTTTAAAAGTCTTTGCTAGGACTCGGCCGTGATTTGAACAGCTTAACTTCCACTAATGAAGCAAGCTCTCTACCACTAGGCTACGACCGCAGTTTTCTAGGCTACTTAGTTCTTGGCCACATACAAACTATTGTCTTTGGGAAAGCCCTAACGAATTTCTGTCACTGATCGTAATGTTAACTATTGGTGTGTTTAGCTCTGATGTACATTTCTCTTACTCTCTCTCGTAGGCCTTGGCTCTATCCTTTTTGCAATCGACATTGAAAGCAGCCAACTTAATTCGCCTTTTAAACAGGTATGGATTACTGTGAGTCACTGAGAACTTTTCAAGATGTTCTCTTTGGCTTGAATGAATTAACAGACGTTTACAGCATCCTTGGCATTGACTTTCATTCTAAAGGCATCTAAAAACACCATGGATATTCACTCGATTAAATCGTGGTCATTTTTATGGCGCAAGGCTTGTGGCAGACTCTTCATTTATAGCTACGGCTGTGGGATACTTTTTGATCACTGCTGACAATAGAATTTATATTTCTTTCCCAGTTGCTTTCTTGGCACTAATTCCCCTTGGTCTGTCATGATGGAAATGGACAATAGAGGATTGCGCTAAAGATGGCGGCGAGGAATTTTTTACCGAGATGCATCGCGTTCGAATTACAAATCATTAGCGATTCTATAGGAATTCGATTAATGAACGCAGTGCATCTCGGTAAAAAATTCCTCGCCGCCATCTTTAGCGCAATCGTCTATTGAATCCCCATCTCTTAAAGAAGTATGTTTGAACTATGAGTTTCCGCTATTTTAGAAATGTTTATATGATTTACAGTGTAAATGGCACTGCGATGAAGCAAAGGTTAGTCTTGCTACAGTAATGATAAGAGACTGCCATTTCATTACAGCCATCGTTCCCAAGAACAAATGCAGCTTTGGCACCAGTAGAGACGAGGGCAAGAAAGGATCCTCTGCCACTTATTGCAGATCAAGGTCAGTATTTCAATCAGAAGTTAGTATTGCACCTGGGGGAGCAGGTGCTGTCCTTTTGGCCTAGCAGGAGGAGCCAGTCAGTCTTACTAAATGGCTATCAGATGACCCTTCTTGTAAAACACGTGATACCAATGGAGTATTCTAAGACCCCATTCACACGAGATCAGATCCAAATGTCCGTACCCAAACTGTAACGGATAGGCCTTGCGTTTACACGGGACTCGATGGATCCGAATACATTTGGATCTGCTGTTCGTACTCAAACGGGATCACTTTCGAATGTGATCATGTTTGGATCCGATCCCAAAAAGGTCTCGTGTAAACGGTTGGGATCAGATCCAAACGGGTACGGATCGATTCTTCTTATGATTCAAATTGACAACTATCCGATCCCGTGCAAAGCCTGGTTTTGATTAAATCGTAGCGACCCCTAGTTTAACGTCCCTTCCAATAGACGACGAGGTGATCGCAACCCTGACCTGAAATCTGATGTAGAGCAGAATTTAGTACATTGTCCATTAGTCTTTAATCGTTTGTAGTGTAGTCGTAGTTAGCTTAACGTTGTGTGTCTTTTTATATTGGTCTTTATCTTTCGCTCCCCATTGTATCGTACCTGTAGTGTTATATAGTAATTAAAAAGGTATAGTAAAATGTAAAATACATAGTAGATTTATATATTTGAATAAAAGAGATCACCTACGAACTGAATGCTTGATCTTGCATTTCAAGTCCATACCAGCTACAGCTAACACCTTATTTTAAGCAGCATTGTCAAATATAAAATACAACTCAAGGCTAAAGAATACATGCAATTTCCCGCTTTCATACTTAATGCACAGAATGCTCATAAGCAAAGAACTTTCCTTTGGCAGTAAAATGGAGCAATTGTGCATCCTTTAGACATTTTGATCCAGACATCACTGAGAAAAGTCTTACCTTTATGCATTAATTTTAATGGAGATTTTATTTTCCACAGTCCGTTAGATACCTTCGTCTTGAAAGCAAAGCCACACAAGTGCTGTTGCTTTGCTCATTAAGAAGCATAGTTCCAAACATTTCCACGTAAAGACATCAGACGCAATAGCCGTTGAAACAAATTGAATGGTGTTTGAGCAAAAACGCAACCCAACTATAATTTAAAATCTCAGAAAATTGACAATATTTGAGTAGGTGTAATTTATGCAACCTGAAAGTACAATCTTTCTTCTTTCTAATGATATGCAGTTTGGATACATTAAGGGGATTTTCTATCATTTAATTGATATTAGCTTAAGTATGGTCACTTTCAAATGCAGCACGCTGCAAATGCAAAGTCAACCCCTTTTTTCCGGTAAAAAATTACGATTGAAGTTTTGTTAAGATGTTTGAGGCTTAGAAGCACTTGAGGCGATTCCTTTAGGAGGGAAAAGACAATCTCATCCTCATGAGATGCATTTGTAAATAATGATGGAATATGCTGTCACAAAGGTGGTGTCAAAGTATGACTTTTTGTCACCAATTGTCAAAATACGATCTGTAAGTTTCTCAGTTGATGTGATCTGACCTGGATTCACTTGCAGTTAAGGCACGAGCGGATAAATCACACAAACTTCGGTTATATGATTATATACAAACGCTATGTACAAGGCTAACGGCTCTCCAGTGAGATCCGGAATTAACGTGTAGCTGGTCGCATAAACGATAATCAAAGATCAACTCAAAAGTTACAGAATATATTAGAAACTACGCGGAAATACGAATTAAGACTAACCAGTCAAATATAAGAATAACAGGAAAATGACTAACATGAGATTTGCGTTAAAGGACCAACCTAGGTAATAAAACAACTAGTCATATACCAAAAGTAAATACCGAAAAGGAATGAAAGCGAGGTTCATACGTAGTCAATGCTGAAACTATGTGAAATGATACCTAGTCATAATCTGAAAGGAAAATCATTAAAACTTGAATGAATAAATAAAAGCTAAAGGAAAAATATATTCAAATGAATGAACTCATAAAAATGCTAAAAAGTGCGTATCGTCACAGTGGATTATCATCTATGTAAATGGGCTATTACATCTGGCATTTAAAATTGGTCATGTAAAGAAGATAGATTGTATCTTTAGATGGTATGCCTCAAATTGCTGCAAATCTTATTATTTCCTGAAGAATCTCGAATGAAAGTGGGTTGCACGTTTTTTGAAACTCCTTGTAGATTTTCTCCAAACAAGAATATCTGGAATTTCCTTACAACAATTCATAGCCCTTTCAGATGAGCTTTCATGCCCTGGCTCGAAAGCAATTTGATCTCTTATCGTTATTTGTTGGCTATCTAAGGGCGTGTTTGATTGGTAATTCCCAACCTACCAAATTCTGAAAACGGTAGACTTCGCAGAGACGGAAACGCAGTGCCCAATCAAACACAAAATTCTTCAAAACAGCAGGTTTCATATTCATCCTAGCGAAAACGAGGTTTCCCGTTGAAAAACACGAAGACGAGTCCAGTGCTTGGCAACAAAGACCGAACTGACTCAATTGCCATGGCAGCACGAGCAAATTCGCCGCGTTTTAAGAGTTTTGCAAATGAAAACGAGAATCTCTCTAAAGTCTGCCAAACTTTCCGCCTGTTGGAGCTGAAGGTTCAGCAGGCCTTCCAAACCTGCCAAACTTTCCGTTTTCGGAATTTGATAATTAATCAAACACAAATTGCGAGTCTTCCAAGTCTACCGTTGGGGGTCGTAGGGGCTGACGGTTTGCGGTTTCTAGTTGTTTTTGGAACGGTTTAACGGTTTTTGGCCATAAAAATGACGGTTTTACGGTTCCTCTCTTTCTCAACGGTTTCCAGATTTGTTCACAAGATATGACTCGAAAAGTCAAATTATCAAAAGATGAACGATAAAAGCTACGAATAATTGTTCAGTACGATATAATTTTGTGAACATTCTACTAATTTTCACATTTTGGAGCGGATTTAAGGCACTAGAATTATCTTTCCCCTTTTAGGTCATAACAATGATAACGAGGCAGTTGTGTCTGCAGCACAAAACTGAGGCGATACATCCAAATTGTAGAAAATTGTTAAGACGGTTTCAGCTGAATTTTGAGGCGGTTTTTCGGTTTCTCTGAAAAATTTTGGCGGTTTTACGGTTTTCGGTGACTCCCTACGACCCCCACCTACCGTTTTCAGAATTGGCACCAATCAAACACACCCTAACTATTAAACCATTTCTTAATTTATCTTGCACAGGTAGAAGCATGGAGGATCATCAGATTATGAATAAAAAGAAACGAAAGAAAAAAGTGAAGCAAGCTACGATCGAAGAAATTGAAGTACCAGAAGATGAGCCTCCAAGTGGCATTTACAAGAAGAGCTCACAACAGAAAGAGGCTGCCGGTAGAATCCCAGATCATCCAAGCATTACAATGATGTCATCCGAAAGGAAGAAAATGAGTGATGTAGGCCGTACTGCCTCAAATTCTGGCGTATTAGATGCAAAACAAGGCGCAGTGACTGATGTAAAGGCACATCGACGAGCAACAAGTCTTGGAAGCACTGAAATAGTAAGGCATAAACGGGATATTTATGGAATTGATCAAGATCTTTCTTCTAACTTCGAAGTTCCATCTTTTAGTCCTAAGGACAAGTCAGAGCAAGATTTGGGGAAAACTGAAAGTACTAAATATACGAGTTTTGATGACATGAAAAATGGCTCAAACGATGTCACTTCGAAAACTGAAAATGATAATGTGAAACGAGAAATTAATCGTTTTGAAGGTATAGATCATGATGATTCTGTAGAAAACAGAGACTACACGAATATTTTATCAAAATTAGCGACTCTGAGTACGAGTTTTAAGTCGTCTTTTACAACGGGATTTCTTCAGAGAGGTCCAAGTAAAGATAAGGAGAATCTAAGTCCAGTGAGTGGTCCTGTTAATACACAGTTTCAAATAAAGACAGAGGGTTTGAGTAGTGGTAAGAAGGACGATGATGATGTAGCCAGTCTTGTCGAAGACGATAACAATAGTTTTATGAGAACAGCAAAATTAGAAATGAGCGAAGAAATTGTCGGAGACACACCAACTGACTCGCCGAAAAAGATAAATGATGCGCAGTCAGGACTGTCTGGTAAGCTGCCGGTCGAAGGAGCAGAACAGCACAAAAGCCTTGCTACCTCATTATCAACCCCCATTCCTGTCAAATCACAAAATGAGGCTTCCCTGATATCTCAATCTCAAGACGATGCTGTTCTGGGCAATCAAACAGCCAATGATTATTTTGAGAGGGTCTTAGCTAAGGGTGATTCCCTAATGCCTCGTGAATTTGCTGTGGATAGGGATAAGGTCGAAGCATTACGAACACCACCCCCTACCCCTGCAGATTCTTTTATTCGTGATAGAACATGTGATATTAACTCTAAAGAGGGTAGTACAAGTTTAGAATCATCAGGACTCGAGCAGAAGTTAAGTGACTTGGAGCAGAAAGAGATTGCTGTGGCTAAATCTGAAATTTCCACTGGATTAGATGAAATGGTATCAAATGTCCAAGACACAAAAGATCGTGGTTTGGAGGCTGACAGAATAAACACAATAAAAAACGAAAGAACGAATACAATGGATGATTCTGAAAGTACATCGATTAATTCCAGGTAAGGCCTCTGATGACTGCTGCGTTTTAAACTGTTTCTATTCAAAGTGCTAGGACATTCTGCTTAGCCTAAAAGTGTCTTTTTATGTAAAGCCTGTGATGACTGCTGCGTTTTTACTTTGTTTCTATTCAAAGTGCCAGAACATTCTGATTAGCCTAAAACAGTTTTTCATGCTTTGTACTGAAAGCTTCGGTCGCAAAGTTGTTGCTTATTAATGATTCTTTCAATACATGTACAGTGGAACCTCCATGTAGCGGACATCTTTGGGACCAATTTTGATGTCCGTTGTAGAGAGGTGTCCGCTGTATGGAGGTGTCATCCTTTGTTTTACTGTATTTTGGGACGAAAATATTTGTCCGTTGTTCGGAGGTGTCCGTTGTGCAGAGGTGTCCGTTAATGGAGGTTCCACTGTATTTCTCTATGGACTTGCAGTTTAGATTAGTGACCACACACATGAGACGGTGCTTGGAGGGTACCAATAAGGTTCCTACAAAAGCTAAGGGCAATATAGAAAGGCCCTAACGTAGGATTTCTGATGTTCATAATATAACTAATAAAACCCAAAAATCTTCTTACATAACAACAACGAATGAACTAATAGACTATGCCTAGGGTTAACAAGATGGTCATGCCTCGTACATACAAATTCCTGGTAAGATAGCAGTTGGATTTGGTGATTACATACTACATTTTCAAATCTTACTTTGAAAACAGTAAACGAATGGTCTTCTTAGGCTAACTTTTTGCTTCGATTTTATAACAAGCTCCTGTTTGATGGATGTAGCACATTACTTAACATTTGCCAGACCTTGTTCTTTCAATGCCCCCACATTTTAGGAAAGGAACCACCCGTACGAGAGGGATCTTGGAAGAAAATTTTCGAAAAGTGAGGGAAGGATGAAAGGGGGCGAGGGGCTTCTTACGTATGTGATACACTGATAAAGCCGAAAATATCGTCCTATAAAATGGGGCAACCAGGTTATCAAGGCCTGGTACAACAAAGTTATGGTCGCTACTGTTGTTCCAAAAAACCCGCTGTGGATAGTCGTACATCTCACAACATCTTGTTTTCCCTGCTCTTTCAAAATCGTTGTTTACAAAACAGTGTTTTTAGTTTTCATCATGCCAGATTAACTCCAGTGAGGGCATACTGTTCTTTGCCTTCACTGTTTGCCTTGAAAGTTAAAGTGGTGAAGTTTCTGCACCATCATCTGCTGTGTTACGATATTTAATGCTGGGACTTCGAACCTTCGACGAGCATCTCTTTTGTTCGTGCTGGCAATGTGACGTAAATGCAAATCGAAATATGTCGTAGCAGATTTTACCTTTTATTTTGTTACTTAACCTTTGACCACATTGATTCCAGTTAATTTGATACCAGACATAAACTTTGGTGTATCTGAAGTATATATTGTTTTCCCCAAAGTGTAATATAAGGAGACCAGACACAGATTTGAAAGAATCGTCCAATTCACGTACTTTTTTATAAGTACGTCAACAGAGGCTCCACTCTCAGATCGCTAAAAATTAAGAAGCTCCAGTACTGGGAAAATATAACTTAAGAAACTATTTCAGTTCAGTTCAGTTCAGTTCAGTTCATTCATTTTAAAGTTCCATATAACACAACACTACCCACTCTACCTACCCACCTACCTTATTAACAATGATGAAATTAGATTAAATACAACAAGAAAAGATGCTCATTTTGCAAGTGGAACGGTGTATACTAAATGCGTATACACCGTTCCCGTTACTGCAGTAGATGCACATTTGCCCTTGACCTTGGAAAAAGATACACAGGTTGTATGAGGAACGGTGTATACTAAATGTGTATGCGCCATTCCCGTTACTGTTGTAGATGCGTATTTTCCTTTGACTTTGCAAAAAGATACTAATGTTGCAAGAGGAGCGGTGTATACTAAATGTGTATAGACCGTTCCTGTTACTGATGTAGATGCACATTTTCCCTTGACCTTGCAAAAGGATACTCATGTTGCAAGAGGAGCGGTGTATACTAAATGTGTGTACACAGTCGCTGTTACTACTGTAGCTGCGTAGTTTCCTTTGACTTTGCAAACAGATTTTCTTGTTGTAAGAGGAACGGTGTATACAAAATGTAAATGCACAGTTCCCTTTACTGCTTTAGATGCACATTTTCCTTGACCTTGAAAAAGTTATTCATGTTGTGCAGGGACGAAGGAAGTAGCTGCTGATTGGTGAGCAATGGTTCTTAAGGCAGTAGAGAACAATACATCTAATTATCCTTATGTCTTAGCAACATTGTTTTAAAATTTGTTTATGAGGGTCTTTAGCCCTACCTGCCTTCATGTACCTAGGGATCTGTTCGGACTCCTCTTTTATTGTGGTCGATTTACCTTAAAGACCCATTGCTAACCATGATCCTTTGTGTGCCGAATGAAAAGCAAGACGAAGGGAATTTAGGCCAAAAAGGACTTTCAGATAATACGAAAGTCGACGTTGGCAACACGAGGAATCATGGTTAGCAATGGGTCTTTAAAGGAGCCACCTTAATAGGAAAAATTTTTTAATGGCTTTCGATTATCTTAGATTTGAACCCTTCGTTTCCCCAGCAATGCAGAATCGATTCATGATGATTCAGACATGCTACAACCAGTTGGATTTGAAAGCGAACGATTTAGTGAAGTAGTTATGAATTTTGATCATCAGTCATCTCAAGCTGCTAATGATGCATTGCAGCTACTGAAGACCTCTGCTGGGGTGGATTACAGTCAGTATGTCGAGGAAGAGAGAGACAATGGGTAATGAATTTATTCTTATTTATTAGTGACGTAGTGCGGGATCAAGAGGTCTCCGCATGGGCAAATCATTCCAAAAGATTTCCTGCACCTTCTTAAAAACGCTTAAAGATCTTTCAAAATCACATAAGGCTGGATAGATCTTGAATTTCTATGACTCTAATGACCCTTACCAAAAGCATAGACATCCCAAAGAATATTTTTAAAATTGTCTATAAGCTCAAAAACCCCAAAGACTCTAAAATATTTTTCAGAAGTCCTGAAAAATCTTGCAAACTCTGGAAAGTTTTTGAAAATCGTGAAAATCTAAAAACTGCAAAAGTCCTTGAAAGAACTGAGAGTTTTTTTAATCCTAAATTTGGTACTGTATTTTTTGGAGTGATTTGTCCTTCAAGGTCCCCTTTCAACGGGAACCAAGGAAAGCTTCGACACTTTCCTGTCTACATGCAAGAATTTTTGCGGAAAGCGTCTTGTCAAAAGCCTGGGCACAAGGAATTCGGCAAATATGACTAGACATGATTCTACTCAGACAGTTTCAGCGATAACAATCCGATTCAGCGAGCGATACTGAGACTTATGTAGTGCGTCTATAACTTTTGAGAGACATTTCAGAGAGTGCAGACAGCAAGTGTGCGACTTAGGTATGATTTGTATCAAGATTTTACTTCCAATGTCCAAGTTTTAGTTGTTCAGTCAGCAGTCGATTTAGTTGGTTTATTCATCAATAAAAGGATCCTTTTTATATTTCATTATGTGTTCGGAATAAGTATGTTCACATGTTCGCTGTTGTTTTCACAGGTTCACTTTTGTCACCAAGGAACAAACAAATTCTTCTCAGGTGTGTAAGATGATATCCCCATAGTTTTATGCTACTTCCATTTTTAGGCTTTCAAAATCTATGCGAATCTTGATATTTCTAACTGTCAACGTGATACCTTTTATCACTTTTTTTAGCTACCACCTTAAAGTCACTTGTCTGTCGCGTTTTTCATAGTCCTTTAAGCATTTCTCATTAATATTGCGTATGATGGCCGTGCACTGTGGGATCAAGGTTACGGCATGTTGTAAAGAAATTTCAAGATTCTTGTTTAAGGATTTTTCATTACTGGTGAACCTGCAAAACGGTGAACCTGCAAAACGGTGAACCTGCAAAACGGTGAACCTGCAAAACGGTGAACCTGCAAAACGGTGAACCTGCAAAACGGTGAACCTGCAAAACGGTGAACCTGCAAAACGGTGAACCTCAAAACGGTGAACCTGCAAAACGGTGAACCTGCAAAACGGTGAACCTGCAAAACGGGTCCCCAATTCTTTACGGTATGAGTTTACGATAAAGACAGCAGTCAACTGTCTAGCAATGACAAATTCAGGTCACTTTGAAATACCAAATGAAAAACCACAAAAAGGCACACAGCTTCAAAACTGCTGCTTTTTGCAATTGTAATCAAGGGTGTTAGGACACGAATGTTTTGATTGATTATTTGTTTACCTTGTTTGATCCCTGTGTCTTGTTTTGTTGTCTTGTTTTCTGTTTTGTTTCGTTTTCAACTGAGCGTGCTTAGGCCCAACCGCTCTCCAAGTTGTTCGAATACAGCTCCCTTGTATTTCTGTGTCTTAGTGCGCCTTCGCACAAGATGGGTTATCAGAAATACAAGGGAGCTATATTCGAACAACTTGGAGAGCGGTTGGGCCTAAGCACCCTCAGTTGAAAACGAAACAAAACAGAAAACAAGACAACAAAACAAGACACAGGGATCAAACAAGGTAAACAAATAATCAATCAAAACATTCGTGTCCTAACACCCTTGTTTTAATCAGTGATTTCCTGAGATTTTATTTGAATCAGCAACATCAATAACATTGTTTTGTTTTTTCATAAGGGATTTGAAATGGGTCCCATTTTGACGCAAGCCATTGCCTTAAAAGTACGTTACGTATCAAGCCATTTTGGCTCAAGCCATCGGTACGTTACGTATTGGCACGAAAAATACCCTGCTTGATGACCATTTTGCATGAAAATAAACATGTAGTGATCCATCATAAACCTTGGTTTATTTTGTGAGTGCTGTCTTGCGAAAATTTAAAGATCTATTATTAGATGGTTCCACTCTTCACAGCAATACTGGAATTTTATGCGAGTAAAGACCTTAATGACATCTAAACTACCGAGCGTCCCAAAATGATGTATCGGTGTTTGCATCTTGAATTATGGAAAAATTTGAATGAAACACCACTCATTTTGTAGCATAAAGCTAGCCTGCGTGCAGTCTTTCTTTCATTTTTACAAAAGAAAGACTGTACGCAGGCTAGCATAAAGCCTAACATATTTGGATATTCATTTCACTGAAATCGGCCATACCGAACTAGAGCTACGGGCTATTTTGCTTGAGATTTATTTTGGAAGATACATCATAGAGAATCACAAATCTCTACAATGTTTCTCCTGACTTTCAGCTTAAAAAAGTGAATGCGGCTATGCTAACCTTCCAAGGAGTAAAAGGTGATGGGGATATTTATTTCTTGCACTTCAATGTTTATTGTTTTTGTTTTTTGTTTGTTTTGTTTTTCAATTTGTTTTGAATGGCCTTGTCAGGATTTCTAGCTACTGAAAGCTAATTTAGGACCAATTTGCACGCCGCATCCAGGCATGGGACCCCTAGTTTAAGTTCCCTTTAGAAGGACGAAGAGGTGAGCTGTGAGATCAGGCCTCCGAGGTTACCCATCCGGGGTTTGACCTCATTCAACCGAGCTCAACTTCAGTTACCTGACGAAGACTGTTTAAACCACCCAGCCACTCACCCCGCGTACGTTCAATGTACATGGGTCGATTAGTTAAGTTTCTGAAAGGATGATCCATGCATCTTTTATCTTATCAAAGAAGAAAATCAAGAGATTTTGATTATGATTCTGTAGAGTATCTCG
Organism: Aurelia sp. 3 sensu Dawson et al. (2005); assembly: GCA_964020215.1. NCBI lineage: Eukaryota > Metazoa > Cnidaria > Scyphozoa > Semaeostomeae > Ulmaridae > Aurelia > Aurelia sp. 3 sensu Dawson et al. (2005). The sequence goes on along the minus strand of OZ026573.1, from coordinate 26,896,049 downwards.
TGACTTATCAAAAACAGCTTCCAAGTAAGATTGCCTAGGACTCTAAAAGCAATGACCGATTTTAGTGAAATAAATTTCTACGTCTATGTTAGCCCTTTGGCTTCACAATAAGAGGTGATTCATTGAAATCCGCACATAATTCATAATTGTACAGACCTGCAAACGATGATTAATCATGTTGGGACATTCGATAGAAAAGAAGGGATGAAAAGTAACATATTCTAGGGGAGGAATATGCTTTGGTATTATCTGATGTTTAATGGGGTTATTAGACATCGTTTATTGAGCCTCAACTTTAGAAATACTTATCGTAAAGAGCGCAGAAAATGTTGTATTTAAATGTAATTTCATTTTGTTGCAGACTTCCTCTAATTATGGAAACGATTTAAGCACAAGTGAGTAGGCTTTTTACTTATAGATTAAACTAACAAAAAACGTGCTGTTTTAACTGTTAATATTCTGACATCCTATTCGTATCTAAAAATCTATGGACTCTTTTATAAGATATTACATCTAATTTGATAGTGAATTAAAGGATTTTATTTCTTCTAAGTATGTACTGTAATTTCTTTTAATTTGCTATGAATAAAACAAAGAAACAAAACGAAAATGACAACATGACATTAATTTATGCACATCTTTATTTCCAGCGGAGCTGAAACAAGCGATATTATCAACAGTAAAGAGGAAAGACGAAATTGAAGAAAGAAATAGGTAAGACTGATATCCATTAGTTGAGTGATTAATTACTTGACTGACTGATAATCAGAAGGTGTTGTGGTGCATTGGTGTAATCCTCTGACTTTGCAGTCAGAACAGTCAGGCAGAGTGGGCTCGATACCCGGTAGGTCCAAACCCGCAACTTCACCTTCACCTGCACCGATTGTCTTGTTTGATTCACTAAGAAATGACGATATTGGATATTGCAAAATTAAATGTGAAAATCGTATAGAACTTGAATCTTGCAGTGGCAGGATTCGGGCTCCGTTCTCTGGGCTGTCTGGATTGGTCGTGATTTGAGATGTGCTGTGGGTCGGTGATGGTTCTATGGCTGGGAGTGGCTTTGCTGTACATGGTTTTTCGTTGTAATGTAGTGCAGTGTAGCGTCTTTTAGTGTGGTATGGTGTTGCGTTCATTGTCTTCTTTTGCTGGTTAGATCTATATAGATTATTGTTTTTGTGGCGTGGATACTTTCGAAATTGTCGCTGCTGAGGTGTGACCAGCTATTTCATGCCCTCATTTTTGCATAAGACATTTTTTCACATGAATGTGTTTGCCGTTAAAAGAAAGACGAAAGAAAACTTAACAAGATGTGTACCATGTCATCAGATTTTTCGGTGCATAAAATTGCCGCACAGAAGCATTTTAAGATCGAAAACATTTATTTTTTTCCTCGGTCAGACTTTTGACGGCGTGAGTTGTTGCCTTCCATTCTTCGATTTTCGAACCTTTAGTGCACAGGCGCGCATCGTTCCGGTCTGTCTGCTTATATTCATTGTAAGAGAAATTCATATTGGGGACAAGTTGACCGTGACGTCAATAACCCTTTGTTGCACAGGGTCTTGCAACTAGCACTGGACGAAGAAAGGGATTATTCCTTATCATTACGAACTGAAGTTGATAATTTGAGTGATAAATTAAACCAAACAGAGGAGAACAGCGAGAAACGAATCACTGAACTTGCAAGAGAAAATGAAGTCCTTCGAAATCAACTGAAGAAATATGTGGCAGCAGTACAGCTTCTGAAGAGGGAGAATAGAAATATATCAAAGGAGACAACTGAAGGTTTGTATTTTGAAGTTTCTCTTTCAGTGAAGGAATTAACTTGATAAGATAAACAAGAAGCTCTTCGAGATTGCTTGGGAATGAGCGTTGATGCTAGGACAGGGTTTGATCAAGAATTCAAACGCGAAACTCGGGACGGGGGGGGGGGGGGTTAACTACCATATATGCTGATACGGGATGTGTCATTTTGGGGGTTTCCTTTTCTCGAGCAGAAAATAAATTTTGGAGTAATCATTTTTGGTAAAATCACAAGTAGTCTTAATCTTGGGGTGTCATTTTAGAAAAATAACTCTTTAGGGTATTGATTTCGATAAAATATCATTTACTTGGTTAAAATTTTGGATCGTTGTCACCATTTTAGGGCATATATTTTCAATGGCCTGGAACTTTTGGGGTATCGTTTTCGCGAAAATTTATAAATTTTAGGGTATGATTTCAGACGTCAAATGCCACACCCCCGCCATGGCACATCCCCGGGATGTGAAAGGAAGGCGCCGGAAAGCTTTTGAACATGGCAGAGAAGCATTTTCTGAAGAGCAGAAAACTTACCAAAGACGTTTGTTTGGTTGGTAAAGGCCACCTCAATTAGCTACATAATATTTCCAAAACTTATGCAGTTTAAAAATGTCTTTTCCTTCAGTGGAGGAACGTATTTGTTCCAGGACAGTATTCGTGATAGTTCTTCTACAAATATAGATAGCTGATTGCCTCTGTTCAGACTGTATCTGCTCTGCAAAGAAATTGAAACATTGTTTCCAGCCAAGCTAAAATAAGAATTTGTCAACTCGCAATCGCAAAATATCGGTTCTAATTACTGCTACAGTTTGGATTTGACTGAAATCTGTTTCTCCTTAGCTGTGAGCACTTTGAGAGGCTATGATGAAGAATCTGAGGTTGTATTGCCTCCAAAACCAAAGGACAGAACAGACAGGTTTGAATGTTTTTGGGTTTTGATTTTCTTTTGGACCATTTTAGGATAAAATTCCCCATTTTCATAGAAGCTGAAAAATTGTGCTCTCCACAAGAGAATTGCAAAACTTCCATCACAAATTATTGGAATTTAACTGATCATAGGCATTCAAACTCTTCATAGAACGTAGCAGTCAGGGAAAATAGTATTTATTGCAGTTGTGGAGTAGTGGCTCATGAATAGTAATAGTGGAGTAGTTGGAGGCAGGGATATCCCTGTTTGGTGCATAACAGCTTTGAGATTTTGTATACCTTGCAGGGACGTAGGAAGCATCTCAAACTTGGGGGGCACGACACTTCGAGGGCACTTTTTTCCTTAAGAAAAAGGGGACATTTTCGGAAAATAAAAAGGGGACTTCTTTGTTTATTGCAAAATCTTTGGGGGGTAGGGGCCCCAGTGCCCCCCCCCCCCGGTTTCTACATCTATGATACCTGGTGGCAGTCGAAAGTTCGCTCGTCACTACAAATTGAGATACCATACTACTGAGATACATACTGAAAGAACTTGGGGTAGTTATACACTTGTGTCTCCTCTGATTCCTTTAGTGAATTGGACAGTATCTATGAAGAGAAGCTAGTTCAGGTATTCATTTACGTTTATTTTTCTACCAAATAATTTAATACCTCTTGCTTAATTTCCTAGCTCTGTTCTGCAATGATTTATTTGCTTGACGCGCCAAGATGCATATAGTTCGTCCAGCGAAGCTGCGATTTTCAAATCCTACTTCTGCACCATTTATATTATGCAAATACCGCAATAGCTCAATTAAGCCCCCGGGGTGCTTCTTTAATGTCGGACACTCCAGAGGGAGCTTATTAGAGAGGGGAGCTTATTAGAGATGGGGGCTTATTCATCAAATCAAATGACAAGGATGTACCGGGTGAGTCAAACAAAGCGCCCGTCGTTTGAAAGGCTACTGCTCCCTGTGTGTATAAGCAATAATATTTTGCAATATCTCATTAAATAGCTAACATGTTCAACTATTTTTTAGAAATTTTTCTGGCTAAAATCGGTCACTCCGTTCAGATTCTGTAGGCAATTTTCTATAATGAATCCTTTTGAGAAACCTTATAAAACGTGATAAAATTACAAGCAAAAGTCCCTAATTTGTTTACCTCACAGCGATGACTTTCAGCACGCTTTAGCACGTGCTTTCACTTTGGGTGGTTGAAAAGTCTCCCCCCTGGTGTGAAGAACTTATTTAGGGGGATTCCATTCTCCCATGAGGACGAAATACATGAGCACATCCTAGAGTCATTATTGCTAAGAAGGAGAACAAAGGGAAATTTTGCTTGCTGTTTTCACTCGTTTTTGCAGGTTTTCGAAAGGGGCTTCTGCAGAAAATCTCCTATTTTCGACGGGAAGGAATGACCTATTAAAGCCGGGTAAATTACTGAACCCAATTTGACATATCGGGGATAAAACAAGACAGTTTTGAACATCATTGCTGTGATATTCAGGGATCAGGATTTTTTCTAACGCCGAGCGTTTTTATTAACTCACCCGGTACATGATAGGTTTTCAGCTCTTTTACCCCATATTTTGTGGATTCAACAAACAATTTCACGAGTCAAATATATCGATTCGGCATATTCTCCATCCCAAACACTATCGAAACTTACATGCAACCTTGTCTATCGAATTATAAGGAAAATCTTTGGTAACTTCTGGCTTTGATGTGGGTGTGGGGGTTCTTAATAGAGGGGGGCTTATTTATAATTTTGGCTCAGAGGCGAGCTTAATAGAGAGGGGAGCTTAATAGAGAGGGGGCTTAATAGAGAACGGGAGCTTGATAGAGTTTTTACGGTATTGCAAGTCAGACCGTTGCTGTCTTCCATGAAAACGTGTTTCTCTCCATTGATAATTTTTTCACTTATAAAACAGGAGTTTAGTGTAACCTATTAGTGAAGATAATAGAGTTGGCTAATTGTTCCCATTTAGATGGCACAACTGCACGGAGAATTGATGGAATTTCACGAAAGTTTACAGCGTGACTTGGTAAAGAAACAGAATCTCATATCAAAGATGAAAGATGAACTTGTTGTTTTACGTGGTCCGGTAAGCTATGATTTCATTCTCATTGGGTCTTGTTGGTTAATGATTAGCAAGTTTTAATCCGCTTCAGTGTGTTAATTCATCTCGTCCATGCTGAGTAGAAAAGGTAGCTGTGATGGCGTAGGTTCCAAATCTTCAAATCGACGAAAACAGGTATGTGTAGAATTCTATGAAGAATTTCCTCTAACTGAATGTCGTAAGAGGAACTTTAGGCACCTATCCATAATAGACCTTTTAGTTATTCTGAAAAAGAATCTCAATCGAACGATACTTTGCTACGTTTTGTAGAATTTTCGAATGTGCACAATAGTGATAGAAGCTCTAACGTCACTCGATCGAACCTCGCGTATAAAAATGTATGAAAATAACGCTCGATCCAGGCTCTTTTCCTGAATAGCTAAAAGGTCTATTCTACCGTTGGACTTTTCAGAAATTTTGAATATTTTTTGAACTTAGAGAGCTTTCAAAATTTCAGGTAATTTGAGGATGTGACGCTATCAAATTCTTAAATCATAAACCATAAAAGTGGCAGACCTCTGCTTGATACCACTTTGTAGACTTCCATAAACCTTGGCTTTGTTGGAAATTATTTCATGCTGCGTCAAACGGTGTAGAAATTGTGATAGTTTGGAGGTTTTTTGAAAATTATTCTTGAATTCTTGAAAAAGAAGAAAATCACTCTAATTCTGAAAGTATTGAAGTTTTCAGAAAAGTCCAACGGCAGATTTACTGCAAAATAGCTCAAGTTTCTTTGAAGCCATTCAGTTAAAAGAAATAGGTCATTGAATTTTACACCCACCTTTTTAAAGATTTGGAACCTAGTTAGATAATGATAATGATAATGATAATGATAAGGGATTTTCCGTTTAGATAATTAATCAAAACTTGATGTTAACACCGAAACACCGAACTGAATAATTTTCCATATCCATTATTCAGCTAAATTCACACTTGTAGCGGTTTTCTGGCGTATGATGAAGCAATGAAGCTTGAAATGTGGCCAAGCCTCTATCAGGAAAGCTGTTTATGTTACCCCTTGGTGTCCTTTTCACTGAGCGCATGAGAACTTTTCTACTTGCCTAATTTCAATTAGTTGCACAGTTATATTCTCGTTTCTCCGCTTTTTATACATTATGACAACTTCTGTGACCATCCCCATCCAAAATATTTTGTATATGGTTTCAATATTTAACGCCATCTTCAGATATAATTACTTTTCTGATATTGTTTTGTGGCCAGTTTCGGTATTCGACTTTAGTTTTCAATTTCTACTTCACAGCTACCAGCAGACGTTGAAGATTTGAGTCATGAAGGTGAAATGCATCAACCAAGGCCATTGATCAATATTTGGATTCCATCTGTGTTTGTCAAAGGGAAGGGATCAGATGCTCATCATTTGTATCAGGTATGTAGTGCCCCATAAGAATGTGGTGACTTGACTCTGAGGTATCTGGTGTATTTATGTTTTTATTATTCTGTGTTTTTTATGCTCAACCAAAGATGTACTAAATTTGGGACAATTTAAACCCCAAAAATATACTCATTCGTTAATGATACGTAAAAACTAGAGCAATAGTTTCATAGCTTTTTGACAATTGTGCTGCGATATTTTGGTGACAAGTTCAACCTAGCACTCACCTTTTCAAATTTTCTTATCAGTAGCCCCCAAAATCAGTAACCTCCAAAATATACCGATTTTGCACCAAGTAGCGTACCCAAAGATATACCAGACAACGTTTCGCAAACCCAAAAGTGTCTAACCCCCCGTCACCTACTAACAGTATGTGCCCCCTGGGTCTGTATATGAGCCATATCTTTGGTGACTCTGATGAGGCAAGCATACAAGTCAAATCTTTCAATAGGGCACAGGGAAACCCATAAATCTTCCAATTTCACGCTTATCAGCCAATGGTGTTGCCGTATTCTCGTCACATGACCGAAAATAAGCTCTTTGAGACGAATTTTCGAGTACCCTTACGAAAATCAAAATGGACATTCGAGTAATAAAGATACAGAGCTGCTTTTGCCTCGAGTCGATTCTACAGGCCCTACTCCATATTTTACATTTTGCATTTCAAGAAAATCTCATCAGGGATCAGCACTACATCGAATTTCATGCAACCGAAAATAGGCCTATATTCAAATATCATTTGGGAACGCAACAAATAAGATATAGCTTCCTAAATTTCACACCTTACGTGAATTATAGCGAGGAATAAGCTGAAGATGTTTCTTTGCTTCAGTTTCCCAAATCCTTGACGAGTCTCAGCTATTTGCGACGAAGAAAGCTATTGGGCCTACCTGCATCCACTGCATAATGCCATTATTCTGTTTCAAATCGGCTTCTTTGCTGTAGCAAGGTAGCAGAGCTATTCACCAACAACATAACACCAATTTCCACTATTCTCCGCTGAAAAATTGCCATCAACTTTGGTAAAACACGATGAACTTTCAACAGCTCTTCGCCACACTATCCATTCCAAGTTTTGAAACAGTGTGCTCACGTGGAAAAAATTCTGTTATTGTCAAAGCGTTCATGATGTCATGGTCAAGGGGTAGGTCTCGTATCATCCTCTCTCTACGAAGACTTGGCCTTCGTTTTAGTATGAAAAAGTGCAAGGGATTGAGGCCGGGCTTTCAAAATTATCTGTATTTCTTAAAAAAAGGAAAATGGTGAATGCATATTTCAAAATAATTTGAATGGATATGAGAGATTTTTCATCAAAGGGTATTGGAGCTTGCGAAGATACCTAGGCCCCCTATCATTTTAATAATTCAAATTCATTTGAAATATGCATTCACCATTTTCCTTCTTTTAGAAAATAAGGATAATTGTGAAAGCCCGGCCTTAATCCCTTCCACTTTAAAAAAAAGGCTAGGTCTTTGTAGAGAGGAGATGATACAAGACCTACCTCTTGACTATGACATCAAGAGCGCTTTGACAATAACAGAAACTTCTCCACGTGAGCACACTGTTTCAAAACTTGGAATAGATAGTGTGGCGAAGAGCTGTTGAAAGTTCATCATGTTTTACCAAAGTTGATGGCAATTTTTCAGCGGAGAATAGTGGAAATTGGTGTTATGTTGTTGGTGAATAGCTCTGCTACCTTGCTACAGCAAAGAAGCCGATTTGAAACAGAATAATGGCATTATGCAGTGGATGAAGGTAGGCCCAATAGCTTTCTTCGTCGCAAATAGCTGAGACTCGTCAAGGATTTGGGAAACTGAAGCAAAGAAACAACTTCAGCTTATTCCTCGCTATAATTCGCGTAAGGTGTGAAATTTTGGAAGCTATATCTTATTTGTTGCGTTCCCAAATGATATTTGAATATAGGCCTATTTTCGGTTGCATGAAATTCGATGTAGTGCTGATCCCTGATGAGATTTTCTTGAAATGCAAAATGTAAAATATGGAGTAGGGCCTGTAGAATCGACTCGAGGCAAAAGCAGCTCTGTATCTTTATTACTCGAATGTCCATTTTGATTTTCGTAAGGGTACTCGAAAATTCGTCTCAAAGATCTTATTTTCGGTCATGTGACGAGAATACGGCAACACCATTGGCTGATAAGCGTGAAATTGGAAGATTTATGGGTTTCCCTGTGCCCTATTGAAAGATTTGACTTGTATGCTGATGAGGCATATCTTTGGTGAGGCTGAGGTGCTCTGAATGCATATTGATTCAATTATGTATGAGGTTCTTAAAATTTTTCTTTGTTTTGGCGTTATTGTTGTGATGTAATCGCATATCGTTGATGGACTCTTCCCAGCTTTCTATCTCAAAATCAGTGTGCAACCTTTACTGTTATTTAGCATAACACTAAAAAGTGCTGTATGTCTCACAATGTCAGGCAAAATTTGCGGTAACGCAAATTACTCATCAATAGCTCTTCAGCTGTTTTTTTCGCGGATATTTTCGTCGGACATCTAACTTAACCCTTTCACCCCCGAAAGGGCCATATAGCCCAACATTACTCATTGAGAACTGCGAATTTTTCAGGGGGTAAAGCTTTCAGAGTTTTGATTGATTTGAAAGGTTATGGACATTGCATTTATCTATTGCTTATTGAATCACTGGTTATGATACTCCCTGGAAAACGACGATCTACATTAGGTTTTCCTGTCAAGCTTAATTTTAGCCGGGCGTGAAAGTTTTAAGACAGGCATGACCAGTCATACTGCTAATGAATGAGTTGGTTGCTGTACTGTCGGTGTGAGCCCTTTTTTGTATGATACTAAGGTTATAGGACTATTCGATTTAAAAATAAGGTTTGACAAATTTTGCTGATATTATGAATTCTTATGTTATAGAAAAGGTTACTTTTAGTAAATTTGGGTTGGTTAAGATAAGTTCGGATTATTAAAGGTTAGTAAGAGTCGAATGAGTTGCTTGAGAGAGATGACATTGAGGACACCTCCTGCTGAGTTACACCAGTGCTCCCTTCAATTCTATCACCTGAATAACATCTTAATTAAAAATGACCTTATCAGTTTAATCAGGGCGTAAAAGTATGAGTAACAGGTGAAAATTTATCATGACCTTGCAGACAATTCAGATTTTTATCACAGCCTAGAAATGCAAATTTATGGACAATCCTTTATTTTGGACATGAGTCAAGGCTGGTTAGGCCATATAGACATCTACGTATGTATGATACGTAAGTTGCAGGTTGCAAACGATAATAGGCTGTTTTAGCAGCAAGACGCAGACGTTTTTGAAACCGCAGCTACTTTTTCATGTTATTCGAGCATTCTAATTTTCCAGCCTTTTCCCTCCCAGAAAGCTGCTTACAGACAGACAAAATTCCCTTAGAACTGTTTTCATTCTCGCATTTCCATCATTTTTGAATGTGTTCATATTGCATTTTGCTTCCTTTCTCGACGTCCTTTTCTTGCAGTGCGGCCTTCAGAAGTATACTTTTCAGGTTGTCAGTTTCAGAATAGAACGTACAATAAGTCTCTCGAGACTCACAAAAGTTTTGAAGTTGATTTCACTTTGTAATTGACATCCTCGAACAAAAGAATTATGCTGGCGTCTTCTGGACTCGCGTCTTCTTGCTAAAACAGCCTAATGATAAACAAAAACGCGCAGTTGTTTTAATGCTGATCAGGGAGCTAAACACGGGAGAGGAATCGCGCATTGAGTTGCATTCTGCGATGTGATATGCGCCTCCTTCGCAGCGGATCGCGCACTTCGCAGTGAAACCAAGATGGAAACTGAAGTTTGGACGGATAAGTGCATCGCGTTTTTGGATTGAATTTCTACAACAGTGGTAAGCATTTTAGGCTAGTTTAGACATTCATGTGACTTTTAAATGTTTTATCTTTGGATAGCGAGAATCGTTTAGCCGTTAGAAAGCATGAATTAGCTGTAGCGGCTAAGTTTCTTCAGCGGTAGCTTAGGCCACTTCAACCTCTTTGTCACGCTCCAAGCACGCACTCGTAAAAATTTCACTCTGCCCTACCCCGCCCAACTTTGAGCAATCGAAGATGCTTTTGGATGACTATTGGCAATCAATCAAGCGAAAAATTTTCCTGAGATAGTATGAGACTCGCGAGATATTTTAGTTTTCTTTCGGGGTACTTGCACCGGTTCTGCTTTAGGCCCATTCTCGCGCTTCAACGACTTTCAGAGACGGCAACCGATTCGAAACTTTCGCAATTTCGAGTTATTTCGATCAATCGAATGGAAGTCGAACGGTTTATGAAATAGTGAGGAAAGTTGAAATCCTGTGAAACCTTAAATGAATATATTTCAAATCCATCTGTGTCTTCTTCTTGGTCGTTCTCCACAGCAAAGATTCCGTTGCTAGGCAAGCCTAATTATAATTGCTCCGTTGCTACGTCAATGGAAACGAGGTCGCATATCACATCGCAGACAGCGCCAGCAGGCGTTTCCTTGGCCTGATGCTGATGAACGTCATTAAACACGGCTCAGTTATTTGTATTGATAGGAAGCATTGCTGGTTGGTTTCCTTAAAGGCGATCTGAAGTGAAATTTTTTATTGATGCAGATGAATGGCACTGTTGAACGATGAAGAATGTCATTAAAATCTTTTTGATACTTTGTTTCATCTTCGAGTTATCCACTAATTTGTACGATTGGCTGATGACGTCATTTTGTTTGCAAAAAGTACGAGAAAGTATACAAGGTTGACCACGTTTCCAAAGAGAAATAAAGTCAACGACCTTTCCTTCAAATGAAATGCCTTTCTAAAGGTAACATCAGTTGATGAAACAATGTTTATTGCATTTATTCCGCTCAGCTGAAATTTCTCCTAAAACTGTAACCTTCCAAAGATCAGATACAGCTTCTTTCCATATAGAATCGTAAAAATTTGCAAACAAAATGACGTCATCAACTGACACTTGAAATCAGTGGATAACTTAAAAACGAAATGAGATATCAAAAAAATCTCAACGGGATTTCTTATCAATCGACAGGGCCCTTCGTTAGCATCAATAAAAATTTTCGCTTCAGATCACCTTTAAGGGTATGGATTCATGCCAGTGAAATGATATGGAAAGTACTCATGAACTATAAGAACTTTCAAACCTAAAAAATAACATTCTGGAAAATCTAAGTAAAGCTTATTCTCCTAATGAAGTATTTTGAAAATATTTGACGTTTACAAACAGGTTTTACTAATGCGCAAGCGTGCAAACAACGCTCGCAGGCATCAAATATCATGACATTGGTTGCAGGGTTGCTAGCATCTTTGCACTTCTTATCTGTATGTGTTGTTTTTAGTTGTGCAATTTAAAGCCTGGTTCACACTAGGTCTTTTGAGTCGTTAGAGTCGTGCAGAAAGACCAAAATGACAGAGGACTCAAACTCTGAGTTTTTGTCTTTTGGTCTTTCTGCACGATCTTGACCTAGACGGCCTGTTGTGAACCAGGCTTAAGTTTCAGTAGTTTTGCTTTCTTTTGTCTATGGTAATTCCCTTGGGGTAGACACAGCCTTTTGCTTCCTGGGGGTATTTGTTCCAGTAGTATTGTAAAACAATTCTTGTAAGTGCTGTAGACCGTATTCTAGCGTTTTATTGGACTATAAAAAACACTTCTTTATAAGAAACTAAGGTTTGGGTCTGATAGTGGCAGTGGAGCTGGTATCGCAAATTACAAAAAGTTTCTTTGTTTTTAATTCAGGTAGAATGATTTCTAAAGTTTCGAAAATTGAGCCTACTACGTTTCTTATAAGTTTTTTCTAAACAAATGAGTTTATTGTATTCATAGTGTTTTCCAGTGCAGGCATATTTTCGTGACAGAATAGTTATAATGATGCCTGGTAACAAGACAGTGAAATTTGCTTTACATTCATTTTATTTGAACCAATAGTATCTAAAAACTACCCTCTCCCTCCAGTTTTTCTTTGTTTCATACTGTATGGTTTCAATGTGTATCTTGAGTCGGCTTTTTAAAATTATAGAGTAACACAGGCTCCTCCTTACGTTTAGGTGTATATTAGAGTTGGTGACGAAGAATGGAATATTTATAGAAGATACTCACAGTTTCATAAAATGCATGTAACGGTGAGAAAGCTTTTGTATTACTTTGAAAGTGGTGTTTTGAAACCTCTTCACCCTGACAGTTCTGGACACTTTGTTGATTCTTGCACAAACCAATAATCTTGCACAAAGCAATAGTTATCTTCCGCAAAGCGATAGTTTTGGCCACAAAATATCATGGTGTCGAACTAAATATAATTGCTTTTCAAACCTGGGTGGGATGACAACTCCTTCAGTTCACAAACATTGTCACAAACTCCAAAAAAGATATGGGGCCAGATTGTGCTTTCAGTTTCGCTCGATTACATTCTTATTCATAATCAGTTCTGCCGTTAGGAAAGATTTCCAGTTTTTATTTGGCAGCAAAATGGGGATGCTGGGGAATGTAGCAATTTAGGGTGCAAGGTTATCTGAAACCTGTCCTAGACAGCTTCGCAATGCCAGCACTGACCTTTATGTACCTTTTCTAAGAACCGCATGTGGCCAAAAATGCTCTTCGTTTAGAGGAGCTAAACTTTGGAATGATCTAAATAGAGAAAGTTAGATGGCCAATACTATCACCCAGTTCAAATCGCCACTGAAAAAATTACAAATCCTGAGCATTGTCTCACTTTTCCTTTACTTTTGATACTGATGTATTACATAGTTTTTATCTTGAACTGTTATTTTGTAGCTTTTTCTTTTGTAACAGGGCAGTTTGTACATCAGCTTTACTTTGTGTTGAATACTTACCCTGTATAAATATTATAAATGAAGTGAAAGGGTTTGTAATGCAATTATTTAAGGACTATACCATTCAAAAATGCAGAAAATCTATCAAAACTGTGTGGATTTAAAGGGAATAGACATAGGTATATCCCATAGTCGCTATAAATAGGCCAGAGAAACGCCCACAAATCCATTGTTTTTTTAGCTACACAATGAAACCGGATGCGTCTAAGCTGTCGAGTACAATAGATTATATTTTTGACCTGGCCCGGGCCAGCTTTTAACCATGTCGATTCCCTTTAATGTAAAAATTGATTTTGAAATTTATGCAACTACAAATTACCAGTAAATGAAAAAATCAGTTAACGCAATTTCCCGATCATATAGTGAATAATGGTTCTATTTCTTTCAGTGTTGTAAAGAACATCATGAAATCGAAAAATTCAACTTTCCTCCAAAAAAGTTATTGGGAAAAAAGGTTAGTAGTCAAATTGATCCTCTTTATTTATTTCTCGCTATGACAACGTCTATCCTTTATGAATTCGCTTTTTCTTTCGCAGACATCTGTTCATTGATCAATTTAGGCCTGCCTGTAGCGATAGACAGTGCCGAAACTGTGTCATTTACAATCAGAAATGAAATATCAGCTGTGATAAGTTGCAAAGCTATGGGGCAATAGACCTTTTAGCTATTCTACAAAAGAGCCTGGATCGAGCGATATTTTTATACATTTTTATACGCGAAGTTCGATCGAGTGGCATTAGGGCTTCTATCGCTATTGTGCACATTCGAAAATTCTTCAAAATGTAAACAAAACGTCGTTCGATTGAGGTTCTTTTTCAGAATAGCTAAAAGGTCTATTAGGGGATGTTTTTTCCTTGCACTGTTAGACAATTTATTGGCAGAGATTTCTTGCTTCAGTGTAAAGAAATATGTCGTGATAAATGCTTAGATGACTGTAGACACAAAGAAGTGCCTAAGTATCTAATGACTGTTGCAAGTGGAGATGGCGAATACTCTTCGTTGTCTCAAAGGGTTGGTACTACTGTAGCTGATTGAATTAGTGGATTCCCTTTCTTGTGTTTGTTTTGTTTACTTCTATCCTTATGTTATACCCTTGTTTGCAAATTCACAATGATGAACCTAAACGCAAAGTTTGCCTGTTGGTTAGGCATGTTGTCTGCAATGCAGCACAGTTGTAATACTTTAAACTGGCCTTTCCTCCACTTGAATAGACGATTACACTACAGATGGCAGCTAGGAACTTTTTCCCAAGATACATCGCGTTCGAATTACGAATCTTTAACGACTCCGCGGTGAGTGGCCGAGCAGCTTATACAGTCTTCGTCAGATGACTGGAATTAAGCTCAGTCGAGTGAGGTCAAACTCCCCGGCGAACTCCGGATGGGTGACCTCGTCGTCCTTCGGAAGAGACGTTAAACTAGGGGTCCCATGCCTAGATGCGGCATGCTCAGTGGGCCTAAATTAGCTTTCAGTAGCTAGAAATCTTGACAAGCTTACTCAAAACAAATTGAAAACAACACACAAAACGCAATCCATCGTGGTATAAAGTTCCTCACCGCCATCTTAAGCGTAGTTGTCTATTGACAAATTTTCTCAGCCGTTTACTTTATCTAGGCCATTTGTCATAATCATTGTGTTGCTTTCTCTATTCATAGGATTTAAAATTTGTGGAAGGCAGGCGGAAAAAATTGCAAGAATATATACGAAGACTAATAAATGTATCAATAGCAAAAAATCCATCGCTTGCAGAATCACCGAATAAAGAAAATTTAGAAAAAACGCTCCCGTTTTTTGGGTAAGAATTTTTGATAACCATCATGGCTCTTATGCTGACAAAAGATGAAACAGAGTGAAAGAAAGAAATTGCACGCACTCTAACTGTTGGTAAAGAATAAATGAAAAATAGGCAGAGGGTACATAATGGATATACGAAAATAACTCCATAGTGGTGTCATGATCCAAAAGATTGTTGCACAGGTTGTCTGAAGACTGCAAAAGAAATTGCCAAAAACATTCACCTTTCATCCTGATTTTAGCCGATTTTAGCTTGTAGACAGGCCAAATATTTAGAAGGAAGAAATTGGCAAAACACAATGGAAAATTTTTTTACTTTGATTTTTTGCGTGCTCACTTGCTATCGTTATTTAGACGTGATTTTGTTCTTAAGAAGTTAAACTGCAATTTGACAAAATCACTCTGAAATTTCTTCAGAAAGTGACTGAGTTATAACTTTTAGAGATAAACGTGCCTGATGAACTAAGACTGCGATTACTGGCTATTTTGCTGGCCGCATCGCCCGGTTAGACTTATGACGATGAATCCTTGTATCCCAGCGGTAAACCTTTTTCCCTGTAGCAATATTGTTTCTCATTAAACAATTTTCTGTTTAGGCCGTATACGATGTAAAATTTTATTGTGCTTTTTTGATAAATGAAAAATGAAAAAGGTAAACCTTGCTCAACAGAGACTCATAACAAAACAGTGAAAAGGCTGACTCTATTTTCTGAAGTCATCAATGGGATTATGATGGAATCAAGGCTTCGAATCTCGAATCCCCTCTGAATGTTATCAATTCTTCAGTCGAATCGAGAATTCTATCACATTTGCCACATTAACGATTATATCAATTCACAAATCTCACAATCTGATTGGTACTCTAGGAATCTCGGAGTTTGGGCCTAAATAGGGTCAGGTTTTTCAGAGTAATATTATGAGTCTATCGCCTGGTTAGGTTTTACTGAAGAGATTCTCTTGATCTACGATTTGTCCTTAAGGTTGTTGAAGTTAGCTGCTCTTTTCTCGAGGTCTGTTTTTCCCAATAGTGAAGTTACCTATCAAGTTCCAATCGATTTGGTATAAATCAAACGATTTGGACTTGAAGCTTTATTTGATCAAAATTGATCAAGGAAGTAAGAGGCAACAGATTCCAACAATATTTACTTTCGTTACAGGGAAGACTTCAATAATGATGGGAAAAAGAAAAAAGAATCTTCGAAGAAGAAAAAGCCTAAAGCAGCTGTATACACTGGATTATGAGGTGGAATTTTTAGAATAAAATTTTCATATAATGACGGTAATGGCAAGGAGGCTATTTCCAAGATGTTTCTGCATCCATACTACGAAGCTTGAATGCCTACAGATTCAAGTTGTGAGATTTTCCTTTTATCAGTTTATCAGATTGGGGTGTAAAGTCATTATGGTCTTAAGGCTGCTTGTTTGGTTCTGATCGAAAGTAAGCACACATGCAAGAACTGTTTGTCTGGCTCGGTTTCGTTTCCGACTCATTTTACCTCTGTTGCAAGGCAGGCGTCATTTCAGAAGATTTATTTTTGTTCACCTTTATAAGGGGGGGGGCAATTTTCTCATTCTACAAAAATGAGTGGGGCCTGGGGGTAATATGTGGGAAAGAACGCAAATAGTTTATCATACGTGCCCTTTATTTAGAACAGTAAGTTCGTTTTCGAAACTGATTAGCATGTAGATAGGAGAAATCCCAATATTGATTTTGCATCAAAAACAGTAAGGAACCAAACACGCTGGCGTAGCAAAACATGAAAAATTTAGCAGAAAATTGAGAAGTTTCAAGTATCAGGGGCTGGTCTGGACTTGCCTAAGTCGTCCTGGAGGAAAGGAAGAGACTTTCTTCCTTATATGACGACTTGGGCAAGTCCAGGGCTGGTCTGAATTTCTGGAAAAGAACCAAATTTTGCATGATGCTTTTTTCATGTAAATGTTGCTCAATGCACCATGACAGGAGATTGTCCTCTTGCTGCATACCAAGATACTAGCTGTATTTAGGGAGAAGTTTTTCGTTAGTTTTTATACAACTTCATTAACTCGTTGCGTCTTTTTAGGATTTTAATCCAAAGTAGAACATATTTAGACTCACTAGCTTGGCCCAGTTATCGACAACAATTACAACAACAACAACAAAAAACAACAACAACAACAACATTTTAATTTTTTTGCTAAAACTGCGTCCATCAGTCTATCAATGTCAGCGATAACTACGAACATGCAATTACTGTAGAACATATTGTGTTGTTCAATTTTTTATTTTTTGACTCATTTTCAAGTTGATTTGATGAGCGGTTGGTAAGATCTTCTTCTAAAAACTTACTAGGCTGATGACGATGAGTCCCTTGTATCCCTGCGGTAAACCTTGCTCAAGAGGGACTCATCGGGACTCATCATGAAACAGTCAAAAACTTGGCCCTATTTTCTTCAATCATCAAAGGAATTAGGAAAGAATCGCGGCTTCGAATCTCTATCCCATGGGAATGTTTTCAATTCTTCAATCGAATCGAAAATTCTATCACATTTACACGTTAACAATAGTAATTCACAAATCTCGCAATCTGATTGGTACTGAAGAAATTGCTCAGTTTGGGCCTAAATAGGGCCAGGTTTTTCATAGTAATACTATGAGTCTCTATTGACCGAAGCGCCATCATCAAGTCAAAAGAGCACAGGGAAACGAGAGACTCATCGTCATAAGTCTACAAAATTACAAGTAGTAAAAGTTTCATATTAGAAAGAATCATATTTTGTGAAGAAATCTAGAAAACCGTTGAGAAGGAGAGGAACCGTAAAACCGTCGTTATTTTTTACGGCCAAAAACCGTTAAACTGTTCCAAAAACAGCTAGAAACCGCAAACTGTCAGCCTCTACGGATTTCTTTATAACTCTTTTTGTGTCTATGACGTTTCACAAGCGTCTCCTAGACTTTGAAAATACTAAAGGTTATGTAGGAAAAAAGGAAATTTCGCGAATTCTATGCGCAGGTTCAAGGATGTATGAAGAGGAGTGGTAAAAGGTTACTTGGGTCAAGAAATGAAGCTCTTTTTTACACTTGTCAAACTTTATCATTTTGTTGCGTTTTTTTAGATAGATCATTTCAGCTAACGTTGGCTAAACCCACTTCAGATCACGTGATTGTCCTCTTGAGAAAAATTTCTTGTCATGCAAGTGGAGAACTTTGAGCCATGCAGAGGTTGAAAGGGTTGTTGTATCATCGAACAACGTCTAATGAATGATTTTTCTCAGGTGTATAGTCACTTGACCTGAAGTGGTGTAAACAACAACGTTAGTTTAATTCGTTCATCGTAAGCATAATTGTAGAATCATTCAAATTGATCAAGATTCTACCGGGTGACCAAAAAAAAACTTCACATTGCTAGATCATAACTGGCTCCCTGAAATCAAAAGTTATTGCCACGTGCTTTGTATCACAGTTTAGTTGAAATGCTAAGGTATCTATTGAGATGCTGCATTGTGATTTTAAGCAAAGATTACCATCTGAAAAACCAGATTCAATGAAAATTTCGAATCCACCTCATTTTGAGTGAAATAATTGCCATCATTTTCCAGTTAACATTTTGCGAAAACTCGAGAAAGCGATGGGTTAGAAGTTATCTTGGGAAATTTTTTGTTTGCAAAACGATTGACCTCTGTTCCTCATTCAAATTTCATTCTCCAAAGCAAATTTGGAATTCAGTTGTTTTCACACTTTCCAAAAAAATGGACTGGAGAGCGAGGGAATGGTCCGAGAAATGAATGAATTTCCATATTTTTGAAACTGTTTTTTCGCTCAGTACACATATTTTAAACTGACCAAGCAACATCTCAAAAGATAGCTACATGATGGTACCTTGTTTGTCTTCATAACATTTGCTTTCTATAAAATATGTCCGACGTAGCTCATGAAGTTTCTTCTTGGTCACCCGATAGCTTTTTGTGAATTTTAACCAAATGATAACTTATCAATTGTTGTACATAGGCAGTAAAATAGATACGATTTTTGAAATTATCAATGTATGCAATGAATTAAGGTGATTTGAAAATATGAATATCTGTTGTCAACGTGTCGAAATCTCTTATTTTGCTTACCTGACGGCGTAGCTGTGCGAATTTTTATTTGAACGTTTTCATAGCATTTTTATTTTCCAACAAATTTTCCAGATTTTCACAATCATGTCAATGCAATTTCCAGATATTTGCGTAATTAGGGGGGGGGGCCTCCTTGATGATTAAAAATGTACAGCATGTTCGCGTGGCAAGTGACCGCTTACTCTTGACAGAGTTATGGATTTATACCCGTAAAAATGGGTGTAAGTTGCTTTTTCTTTGCAGAATAGGAACCCACGGAAAGCTGGTCGAGATAGCCTGTCAAACTTGGGAAGGGCATATCTTAGTATGTTGGTGTTACATGGAAATGGAATGTTTTCAGGGTATTTTCTCAAAGATGGTGGAGCTGATGTCCACTCGTTCAAGTTTTCCGAAAAAGGGCGGAAATTCCATTGCTTACGAGAGGAAAATGTTGCTCTGAAGTTGAAAAACAACCTCGGCCCAGGGCCTATGACAAAAGGCCTTGGGGACAAGGTTGGTTAGAAAGAAGCTGCGGATGAACAACTTATTTTTATTGTGTAAAGTTCCGTCGGCCCCGAAAATTCCACTGACTTGGGATCAACTTTTATGGCTGATTTCCATTCAGCAAAATTTTAGCCTGTGTTCCAGACCAAGGAGGAGAGTGATGGTCTGGAACTCTGGAACAAAAAATTTTCGGAGTGGACTGGAAATCGTGTGTTTACGCGATGAAATGTCACTTCGAATTTGAAAAGGTTATTTCGCGTGAGAAAAAATTTAATTTGTAAAGTTCTGTCCGCTCGGAAGATACCGCTGAGTGGAAATCAAGTGTTGTTTCAGAGAAATGTGCACAAGCAAAGAAGGCAAAGAAGCACAGAAAGTTTGTAATTTCTAGAATAGACCTTTTAGCTATTCTGAGAAAGAATCTCAATCGAACGATACTTTGCTACATTTTGTAGAATTTTCGAATGTGCACAATAGCGATAGAAGCCCTAACGCCACTCGATCGAACGTCACGTATAAAAATGTATAAAAATAACGCTCGATCCAGGCGCTTTTGTAGAATACAGTAAAAACCCGCGTATAAGAACCTAGTGATTAAGAACCTACAGGCTGAAAATTCTGAAATTAGACCTCCAATATTTAAGAACCCATTCAACCTGAAATTTGAAATAGGTTCTTATTCGTGGAGATCATCAATCAAAGTAAATCAAACCTTTGTTGCTTTGTCATTGAGCCTATATGTACTGATTCTGCCATATGTGCAAATTGCAAAGAGCTCTAATCTAACGATGCTTTGAAAGCTTTTCATTGTATACTGTAAAATTTCTGATTCTTCAACGAACTGATGTTTTGAATAGGGCCTGATGAACTCAGGTGGCTCTCAACTGACAGTAAATAATGGGCTTCAATTTCAATCTGAACAAAGGTAATTCCTGGAAGCCCTGAATGAAATAAGAACAAATTTAAGAACCTGAACAGCCTTATTTCCCACTAAATAGTCAATACATAAGAACCTAATCAGGCTGACATGCAAAATTGTAGGTTCTTATACGCTGGTTTTTACTGTAGCTTGTATCATCACATAAGCCTCGAAAGATTGCTTATTTAGAATTATGCCATAATATCCAGTTTGGATACGATTTCCTTCTTTATCGATCTGATGCTGAAAGTATTGAAGATTTTAGAAAAGTTCAACAGTTTTGTACCCTGGGTACCAGAGTACATTATTTTTTGGCTCTGGTACCCAGGGTAACAGTTTTGATACCAAAAAAACTTTTTGAAAACAGCTGCTCAACCACAGGGCGCTAAGGTATTAATTGATTGTTGTTGTTGCTGCAGTTCTTTTGTTTTGTTATTTATTATGCTCAAATTACTGAAGAGGTTTTGTGTCTGCGTCGAGGAGTGAAGAAAATTGATCATTTATTTACGAAGCAAAAATTCTTAACGTCAACGAGCGTCAGAAAAGAGTATAATGGTATGATCTCATGAATTTAAGACTATTAACAGTAGCTGTTCAGCTTTAGGATGTTGTTATGAAAGTTCGAAAAGTTGCTTCGGAAATATTTGTTAGGCCCAGCAGGGCATGAGTCAAATATAATAGTGTTGCTGATATGGGTCATGGCCTTGAATGCACAATACATTGTTGTCTTGAGAGGGTCGAACGGTGAACTAATGAACAAAGCGGTTTGATTTTGTGACAATAATTAAAGCTTGGAGATATCAAATTTAAGAACAGTAATGAGATTTTTGCGTGGGAAGGATTTCCACTCCAGTTGAATGTTTGCTCATTTGACACCCAATGTGAAATTTCAGACCGAGTCGGAGGTGCATGACATGGATATGGTCACCAGTCACTTCAAAACAATGCTGAGTATGGACTCCACAACAAGCCTTTTGGGCATAAGTTCTGAAACTGTACAAGATTTGAGAAATACTCATGCTGACAGGGTTCTCAAACTCATGAATGAACACAGAAAAGCATGCTCAAAACTTTGTGATGTTGAAATCATTGTTGATGATGAACATAAGATTGTTGCACATCGATCAGTTCTAGCAGCCTGCAGCCCGTATTTTTATGCCATGTTCAATGGTGAATTAATGGAAAGCAAACAACGGGTTGTGCATTTGAAAGATGTCCAAATAGATATACTACAACTGCTGATCGACTTTGCTTACACTGGACACATTGATGTAACAGTTGAAAATGCGCAGCCATTATTATCACTAGCAAGTCAAATTAATTTTCCTGAAGTGAGAGCAGTTTGCTGTAAATTTCTTGAAATACAACTTGATGCATCAAATTGTATTGGTATCAGAAATTTCGCTGAACAAAATGGATGCATGCGATTTTTGGATGAAGTTGACCAATATGTGATTGAACATTTTTCTGAGGTTATTCAGTCAGATGAATTCCTTGCAATGCCTCATGCTTTGTTGATGAAATGTCTTGCAAGTAGTGAGTTGAACGTAAACTGTGAAAAATTTGTGTATGAGGCCACCCTGAAATGGGTCAAACATGATCTTGTAAACCGGGAAGACTTGTTAACTTCATTGCTTGAACACATAAGACTGCCATTACTGCCTGTGAACTATCTGTTAGATGAAGTTGATAATGAACCCCTGATGCGAACATCTCATGGTCGAAGAGACTTTTTGGATGAAGCAAAAAACTGTCATTTGTTGAGCGAAAAGCCATCCAGATACAGATCAATCCGCACTAGACCAAGGAAGTCGTTTGCAGGGACATTGTTTGCTGTGGGTGGTAAAGTGGCTGGTGAAACAATTACAACAAAGGTGGAGTGTTACAGGTATATCTTATTTGAGTGATGTATGGTTTGAGGAGGAAATGAATTAAATGTGTTTACCAATGAAAGAGAGGAGGATATATCTTTTACTCTTTGAGTCTATCTATATTGGACCATAAACACATTAAGTGCTACTTTACAGGAAGCCTTTTTTGAGAATCATTGATGAGAATCATATGTCCACTTCTTTTTCTAAAGCTCACAGTTGCAAATAAACAACAATGACAGGTTTTTCTGTTAATATAAATGTGGTTTTACTGTCGGAGCATTTCCCAAAATCATAGGTTTAGTATTTGTCTTTGTCAAGTCACTATGCTTCAAAATTCTCTTTTTGTATCAGTTTCTCTTACATTTCAGTGCCAAGTTAAATTTATGGAGACCTGTCACACCTCTGAGCATCCCACGTCACCAACTTGGAGTCACAGAATTAAACGGTCACATCTTTGCTGTTGGAGGATCTGATGGTGTAAGCCGCTTAGAGACAGTTGAACATTTTAGTCCCAGGAGTAATGAATGGACATATGCAAAATCACTCAATACTTGTCGTTCAGGGATTGGCATTTGTACTAACGGAGACACTATTGTTTGTTGTGGTGGGTATGATGGCAGGCTTTGTCTGAGCTCTGTTGAGCGATATGACCCACATGTAGATGAATGGACTGATGTGGCATCAATGAATGTCAAAAGGAGTTTTCCAGGTAGGTTTTATGAGCTTTGTGGAACCTGAGGTTTCAAAGTTATATCAATATCTAATTCAAAGATGGTGCTAGATGTAAAAAGTTCTTATTTTGCTGTAAATATATCCTGAGAGGTGGTCATGCAACCACCGTTCATTCAACTATCTTTTTGTAAATTTTTATAATTCATTTGGAAGGTTCAGTTGTGCAGCATCATAAGTTCTGTCACTATTGTGCACAATCAAAGATTCTGCAGAATGAATTAAGATATGATATCAATTTGTAGAATGGGTTTATTACCAAGGTTCTTGTTTTCTCAATTAAAAATTTACAGTACATAATACTTCACTACCTAAATACAAAATACTCTACAATACTACAAAAATCTTTAATATAAATGAATGATATAATGGAGTTCTTGCATTATTGTAAATATAGTGTCCAAATTGTGATAATGCTAAAACTCCATTGAGAAGATTTCATTGTTGAATGTCAAAAGCCAGATGGAGTGGCAAAAATTTCTTAACTGTGAGAAAAGTTGTTTCCTTAATGTTTTTTATGCCTTTCATAGGAGTTGCTGTACTCAGAGACAGAATATATGTTATTGGTGGAAATGATGGATCTTTCTTTCTCAGTTCTTGTGAAGTTTTTGATCCACTTTCTGGCAAATGGTTATTCACAGCTCCTATGAACAAACCCAGAGCAGGTCTTGGTGCTGCTGTTTTAGATGGACTGTTATATGTTGCAGGTGAGAGTCTTATGCTCTGTCTTTTTTATCTTGCATCAAAAAGTTGTAATGGCTGATTCATAAGATACTCCTAAACTGCATCCAGAGAATTATGTAGTAGGCCTGCTTAAAAGTGTAAAATCTACGCATGTGTTTGGAATATTTTTAATTCCCTAAATACACAAACTACAGTATGGTAGCAAGTATCATTTCAACGAAATAATAAAAATTGTGAGTCTTTGTTGTGATGCAATCTTAAAACAGCTGCTCATGCAACATAATCCATTTCCAAATTCCCTAGTCACCTCAAAGAGCACTCCGTTTGTTCTTTTGGGCAGTCTGCAGGCAAAATATGTCTAGAACTCATAAATACATTTAATGAATAGACATCGAAAAAGTCCTCAAAGAATGATACAAAAGAGTAAGTAAAAGTTTGAAATCAGGCCAGTGTATGATTCTTCCTGGCCTGTCTAGACTTGCTTCAGGTCTATTCTGTGGTACTGTATATCAGTGTAAGGAATATAATACTTGAAGCAATTCTAGGCCTTAATCAAAAGTGGGAACTTTTTTCTCGCACACCTGGTAGATGTTGTTGCAAAACAAACTGTTTGTCTTGAAAATCGATAAATTTGTAGCATTTTTTGATTCATGGCTAGCACCAGAATATTCCGACGAAGGAGCTGGAGCTTCAGACAGGAGGGCTAAAATGGCGAAAAATGCAGTTTTTGTACTCTATTTTGCCAAATTTCCTTCAACAAGAACCCAAAATCTCCTCTAAGGGAATCTAGCTGTTTCTGATAGGAGTGGGCTTTTGTCCCCTCTGGCCCTGCTATGGGACTTTGCTTTGATCATCAATTTGAAATATGATAGCCACAATCTGCCCTCTAGGAACTACCTAGGGATGTATAAGTCAGGATGTGGAGATGACTTGCTGACATGAGAAATGATGGCAACTGCTGACTGGATATTTGAAAAATGTATTTTGCTATGCCTTGGGCAAATGAGCTGTCAGTGAACAAATATTAGTTAGGTTGACAAGGCACGTGATGTGACGGAAGTGTTTCACTAAATGGAAACTGACCACCAGACACTTTTAAAGGACATTGACAATATTATTCATCCCTGAGAGAATGATTAAGAAGAATTTTTCTTTCTTCTTTTGTTATTTTTTTTTAGGCTCTGGTACTTATCTGAATCTTATCTTATCTGGTAATTATCTGAAATTAGCATTTTTCGAAGGTTGCAGGACAGTAGATGTTTTTGAGATGGGGTTTTTCCTCTTTCATTTTTTCCTCACAAAAACATTCTTCATATTTGTTCAAATGGTTTAAAAGAACCAGTTTCATGAAATTCTATCAATGTCTATCCCATGCCATGATCATCCAGCTAAAAATTAAAAGGCCTCTCAAGTTTCAATTATCCACAAACTATTTATTTGAACTTTTGCCTCTTGATTGTATGTCAGTTTCCCATCAGTATCTTCTGTCCCTGGGGTAGGGGTACATGACATGGGATGAATGGGGGTCAGCTTTCCAGTTTTCAGAGAGGTACCCCCTTCTAATTACTGAAACTTGCTGTCATACCCACTTTTATGATGAATTTTGGCGGAAAACGACCCATTTTTGGCTCGAAACCCACCCATGTTTATGGAAAATCTATCGAAAAAGGGACCCTTGTTTAGAAAATTTTGGGCCCAAAAACCCACCCATATGGGCGGCACATGTACCCTCAACATGTTATGTACCCCTGGGCTTTTGTCTGATGTCTGGTACAAAGATATACCCAAATGTAGGTCACTGAGTGACTAATATCTCAAGCAAGTCATCTTATTAAATATAACAAGTTATTAATGGAAATTGGCTCTCAGCATAATTTGATCAGTTGATCTACTTAAGCAATTTTGGATTCCATCCTGTGAATTAGTTTATCATCTTACTTTAATTCACTGAATTTATTCAAATATGCTCTCTGTAGCCCTGTAGCTGATGTAAGGTGTACCCTGTAGGTATAAGGTATACTCTGTAGCCCTGTAGCTGATGTATGATGTACATCATCTTCCAAAGGAAGGAAGATGATGTATATGTGTATTATTAACACCTCACACACTCTTTTACTCCTGACTTGGTTCTTGAAAATATTTCAACATCTACTAGAATTTTCTTTTCCTCCATTAAAATTTTCTTTCATTGACACCTTTGGAGGGACCATTATGGAATCAAGGTCGCACTGACCTTTTAATGCTATCCCTGCCATTTTACCTAAGGGTGTTTTTAATTTAGATAGCTGTATATATTTTAATATCACACGCCTGTTATTAGATTTTTCTTTTCTTTTTAAATAGATTTATTGTATTAATATTTGATAGTTTTTGTTATTTTGGCGAAAATGTACATACATACATACATACATAGCTTGAACACCAGAAATGGGCTGTTCATATTTTGTTAAATTCATCTAAAATTTTACAATACAAGTTACATCTACATCCTACTATACTTTTTAACTACTATACAAACAAAACAAACACTACTGGGACTGGACCACAAGGAGCAAAGGACAATGACTACCCTGTGGCCATTAACATAAAGACATGCAAGTATTAACAACTAAATGAATAACTACAAAATATAAAACATACGATGTAGCATTATACACATGAATACTCGAATCCGTGACACTATATCCTGCGAATTAGGGTGTTGCAAAAAAGTTGTGCCCCATTTTTGTGGCTGTTGCAGAGAGGCTATAAATTAGACTATCTTGGTTTTTACATAGTGGCATAGTTCAGGCTTCAACTTAGAGTTTGAGACCTTGTATGAGTCAATCTGACAAGTGGTTGCTGATTTGTGGCAGAAAACAGGCAAAATAAATGGTTGCCTCAAATAGCACTTCTATTGTTCTCTGGGCCACGTCTAAGAGCTCTAAGAGTCTATGAGCCACGAGCGAGCTAATGGTTCGTTCCTTGTCGTCCCTATGGTATCTGATGCCGTTATATTTTGTGTAGTATGAGACTATAGCCAAAATGAACAAAACAACAAAATTTTAGATTCTGATCCCTGTTTCTACATTCATAGCCTAATCATATCTTTAGATTGCCTTCTCTTTTACAGGTGGTTTTGATGGCATTGCACTACTTATTCTGCAGAGTTCCGTCCCAGGTCACCACTTTGACATTTTGAGACTATGGCCAAAAATGGGCAGTACTGCTTCGTTAGATTTGGATCCATGTTTTTAAATGCACGGTTTATTCATAGTTATAGACTGCTTTCTCTTTTACAGGTGGTTTTGATGGCATTTCACGACTTGATTCGGTAGAAGTATATGACCCACGAGCAAACGAATGGTCCCTGGTTGCCCCCATGATTTCATGCCGTGATGGTTTATGCATGCGACAGTATGGTGGATGGCTTTATGCGATTGGTGGCATTGATGGGCCATCATACCTGAACAGTGTTGAGCTGTATGACCCTGTTGAAGATAAATGGGAAGATGTTGTACAAATGAGATCCTCAAGAGCCTCAGCTGGGGCAGCGGTTTTGCCAAATTTACTTGATGTAGAGTTTTCCAGTTCGCACTGATTTGATGCACAAGTAAGTTTACAGTAGGTTCACAAGGATGGACAGGTACCAGTTGGTCCATCTCATGTAATTCCTACCCTGAACATCCCCTTAAAACACCCCCGGCTAGTTGTTGAAAGATATTCCCAGCATGTAACCGTGCATTTTCCCCGGCCGGGGGCATTTAACAACACCAGAAGCTTTATGATTATAGTTATTGGGATTGTGGCATGTCCTCAGTGGCCAGCCCCGCCCGGGTATTCGGCAGAATAATTTGCCCCGCCCCGGGTATTTGTGCAGTAGATGTTTATTGACCCTGGGGAATGACTAGGATAGGAATTCACCTTTTCAAGTTGAGAGGCGCGAAAGCGGCAGTCTTTTGTTGTTAGACATATTGCATTTTTCAGTTTGAATTCCTGTTCTACGTACAAAAGTGAAGAGGCAAATTTTCACTTTCATATCTGTCTTCATTTCGAAATTATTACGATAAGAATAATTTAAACTCATGAGAACTTTGACCGTGAAATCAAAGTTTGGACAAAAATTTGTCCAAACATCGGATTTCACGGTCAAAGCTCTTATGAATTCAAATTCTTTAAATTGCCATAATTTTCAAACGAAGACACATATAAAAGTGAAAATTTGCGTCTTTACTAAACTTCGTACGCAGAACAAGATTTTAGACTGCAAAATCTCTAACAACAAAGACTTCCGTTTTAGCGCCTCTTACTTTGAAACGGTGGATTGAGTGAGACGCAACGCCCTTTTATTGTTTTGTGGGGCTTACGGGATTTTATTATACTTGTTTTGGCATCGGAATATTGTTATCATTTTGAGAATTTCTGGTCATTTCGATACAAGCCCACCACTGCACTTAGCTTCGACAAATGGCACGAGAGTTGCTGACTGCTTTAAGCATGAAATTTGTATATATTTAGCATAAATATAGATACTATAAGAGGCAGATGCAAAAAAACGAAAACTTTTCTTAGCACACTGAGGCCTTTCAAGCTTGGCCTCAGTGTGCTAAGAAAAGTTTCCGTTTTTTTTTTGCATCTGCCTCTTATAGTATCTATATTCTTTAGCATAAATGTGATATTCTTGATTATTAGTTCAAAACTGTACATGGAACATATCACTGTGGAAAGCAATCCACAATGAACTGTTGTCCCCCGAAGAAGTACAGGGTGAGCGAGAAGAAAGTTCCTGTTTTCAAAGGTTCATAGCACTGAGACTATACAAAGGATTTGAAAATTTCAAGGTCTAGTTAAATATTGAAAGACGGAAATATTTTTGTAATATTTTTGGCATATTTATGGCCACTGAAATGCAGGTAAATTGGACTTTGCGAAAATTTCTTGGTTGTGAAATTCCTGGGAAAGGCCCCTGAAACACTCGATGTAATCCAAAGGAATCTCCTTCCACAGAGCATTACGTAAGGGCATTTCACATTCCTCTGGATTTAAAGAAAATGTATTCGGAGAAAATACTGATTTGTATCAATGCCAATGCAATAACATGTGCAGACGACATCTCTGAAAAATGGTACTTTTTATTGTTCTGTACGAGAAGGTCCTTCGTGAATTTACATCTACATCCTAATATACTTGATACTTTCTAATTACGATACAACGATACAGCACTACAGGGACGGGACCACAAGGAAAAAAGTACAATTAGTATCTCGTGGCCATTGACATAAAGACTTGCAAATATTAACAACTAAATGAACAACTACAAAATGCTAAACACACGATTAATCAGACATAAATACTCGAATCTGTTTCTGATTGGATGTCAGGCCAGCACAGGAGAATGATGTTGAACAAGAGGAGCCCTGGTGATGAGTCGCTTGTATATATCCCTGCGGTAAACCTTGCTCAAGAGGGACACAATGAAAAAGCTGACCTTATTTACTGCAACAATCGATGGAATTATGATGGAATTGTGGCTTTCCCGTGGGAATGTTTTCAATTCTTCAATCGAATCGAAAAATCTATCACATTTGTCGTAACCATAGTAATTCAAATCTCGCAATCCGATTGGTACTCTAGGAATCGCAGAGTTTGGGTCTAAATAGGGTAATAATTTTCGGAGTAATATTATGAGTCTCAGTTGACCGAAATGCCACCATCAAGTCAAAAAGCATAGGGAGCAAGAGACTCTCGGTCATAGATCTAGAGGAACCCTAGATGAGAGAGCAACAACGACAACAATAGACGATTAGGCTAAAGATGGCGGCAAGGAACTTTTAAGATGCATCACGTTCTAATATTTGATTAAAGAACGCGATTCATCTTGGTAAAAAGTTCCTCGCCGCCATCTTTAGCGTAATCGTCTATTGCAACCGCCACTGATCCCCTTCAGAGTCCCCAACGCTCAACACACTGGCATATATGTTGTCAGCGCAAGGTTCCTGAATCCTGATTCGCAATATCATTGATTTGAAATACTTCTGATTTTGTGTGTTTTAGGCCTTTTCAAGCATGCAGCCATGAAATTTTCGGAAAGTTGAATTCACTTGTGTTTCCAATACTCATAAAACGGGAGAATACTTCAGTCTCTCAGCTATCAAGCAGACTTGCATTTATTCCACAGTTTTGGTGCTATAGACTTTCAAAGGTAGGAATTTTTTTCTGGCTCTCCCAATATGTTTTATCAATGTTTCAAGTAGTTTTTGACCGTTTGGCTCTCCTTCCAAACAGTACACGGCACGTAGAATTCGTTGAGTGTTGCCATGAAAAGCACGCAAAACATCCGATTTGAATCAAGCAATGTGGAAGGTAGCTGACAAGCAGATTTTTGACATCAAATTAGCTTACGTGTTATCATAGTACGAGGTGAGTGCACGTTTCTAAAGTACCGAGCGGCAACTGACGATAGCTGTGCCAAAGACAGTGTCTCCTCTCCCATCTATAGAACTTACGAGAGATGCAGCTGTTTATATTGCTGTGAACAAGCTGATAAAGTTATCATTTTCGTTGTACAGATTAGTGAAAATTATTTGCGTCACATGATAGTTCTAAAGTTTTTGTCATTTTTTTCACAGGGTTTGTAGTTATAGATGAAGAGTCAGTACAATAGTTGTGGTTATCGCTAATAACGATTTAAGAAGGGAAACGATAGAACTAAGATTCATTATTGTATAAAATACATATAAACATACTTCTTCCTTCTAGTTTTGCGTAGGCCTAGGCGTGAGATTATAGATTTAAAACTTTATAAGAGAATAGGTTTGTGCTGGTAAGAGAGTGATAAAATTAAGTACCGGGGAGAGGGGGGGGGGGGCTCTTCCATAGTAATGGCACCTGAGCTGTGCTGCCGTCAAAGGCAAATTACTTTGCAATTTGGTGTAGGAAAAGGGTTGCATGTAGGCAGTTTTGGTGCAGCAAACGCAAATCATGGCAATTTGTATCTCGAAAATACTAGCACTAAATCCAGACGATTTTGGACCAAGGCCAGAAAATCCTAGTTTTGGCACTTTCAATTGATGTAATCAATCGGTACAACATCTTGACGGTACATCCCTACCCATTATTTGGCAGGGACCGCCCCTATGGTGTAAACTTAAACATTTTCTCCAAAAGTGTTTTCATGGGTTCTTCTTTAGCGGTAACTTGCTCGCAAATTTCTCGAAGCTTTGCTTTAGTACCTGAGAATTCAAATTTTTATGATTTTCTCCTGTTGTTGCCAAACAGGTAGTGGGCTGAAAGTAGGAAATTTTCGATACTATTACCACTTCAGGTGGAAATCGCAGTCTGAAGATAAATCGGAGGGCAAGAACGAATACAAAAATATTATGTTCGTGTAATATTTTTAGCCATTTTCAGCATATTATATTTTTTTGTACTTGTCCATTTTCAAATATGACAATAAAAGGTGATAGTTGAGACATATTCATGTAATGATTAAAGGGTCTTTTTCATCCAGCATGCCTTGCACGTGTTGTCTCTTGGTTTGCCTTTGTTGTAGCCATTTTCATGGCCCATGAAAATGGCGACAAACAAAGGCCAACTAAGAGACGACACGTGCAAGGGATGCTGGATGAAACAGACCCTTTAAGACAAATCCGTGAGACGAATCCAAGTGGCCAAGCCATAATTCAATTACTACAAACGTTTCCGACCAATTCCAAGGTCTATCCATTCTATCATCGGCGTGTAAAATAGGGCGTAAACGGCCATTAAATAGGGCAGTAACAAAGTGTGCCAAAAAAGGCAAAAAACCGTGCAAAAACTACGAGTAAAGGAAAAACATGTCAATCAAGAGGGTAAATCTAAACAGGCGGAAACATGGAAACAGCAAAAGAGAATAAACAAGTAGATTAGAATAGCGCTAGGATTTTACCACATCCATTTTAAGTGGTCTCATCACTTTACTTGAAATCTTGATTTCATGATAGCGATAACTAAGACTCATTGTTATATGTCTCTTGTAGATTTATTGATTATGGGTTTTTGAATGATTTCTAACGCACCTTTGACTAACTTTGAACGATTTGTTTTCCAGACCCAGTCATTTTGATTTTATTAATCTCTCCAACTGTAAGTATTAATTCGGTTAAAATAGAATTTATGAAAAGTTGTGTTATTGGAAATATATCTTGTTGAATATTAGGGTATTATGTCTTATTAAGATTAATATTATTTGAATTTAGGTAAAATGCTTACTTGCAATGAATACAACTTATTGCTTTACAACGTGTGTTTATTAATTCAGCCTGCAAATTAGGCATTAGAAAAGCCATTGTCTAAGGGCAACATAGAATAACGTTGTCTTCCTTCCTAGTTTCTTCCTTCTAAAATTACTTCATTTTCACTATAAGGCACCAAAAACATCTTCTTTGAAAGTTCTCAGTTTACGTTATATTAAGCAGCATGCCTGCTGTTTTCGCTATAAAGTCTGATTTTCAAAGTACCTATTTTTCACCAAAAGGCATTACTATAGGCTTGCCTTTGTCCTTGAAATAGGCTCATTATGAGAGAGGCCATTTTTTGGCAAACAGTGAGGCTATTGGCTTACCTTTTTTCCTAAAATTTGCTGCATTTCAATGAACCAAGTTTTGACAAAAAAGTAAGGATATAGGATTACCTTTTTTGCCAAAATTTGCTGATTTTCAATCAACCAATTTTTCGTCAAAATGTAAGGCTATAGGCTTACATTTTTTTGCTAAAATTTGCTGATTTTCAATGAATCAATTTTTCGTCAAAAAATAAGGCTACAGGCTTACTTTTTTTGCCAAAATTTTCTGATTTTCAATGAACCAATTTTTCGTCAAAAAGTAAGGCTATAGGCTTACCTTTTTTGCTAAAATGTGTTGATTTTCAATTAACCAATTTTTTGTCAAAAAGTAAGGCTATAGGCTTACCTTTTTGCTAAAATTGTCTGATTTTCAATGAACCAATTTTTCGTAAAAAAGTAAGGCTATAGGCTTACCTTTTTGCTAAAATTTGCTGATTTTCAATTAACCAATTTTTTGTCAAAAAGTAAGGCTATAGGCTTACCTTTTTGCTAAAATTTGCTGATTTTCATTGAACCAATTTTTCGTCAAAAAGTAAGGCTATAGGCTTACCTTTTTGCTAAAATTTGCTGATTTTCAATGAACCAATTTTTCGTCAAAAAGTAAGGCTATAGGCTTACCTTTTTTGCTAAAATTGTCTGATTTTCAATGAACCAATTTTTCGTCAAAATGTAAGGCTATAGGCTTATCTTTTTTGCTAAAATTGTCTGATTTTCAATGCACCAATTTTTCGTCAAAAAGTAAGGCTATAGGCTTACTTTTTTGCCAAAATTTGTTGATTTTCAATGAACCAATTTTTAATCTAAAAGTAAGGCTATTGGCTTACCTTTTTTGCTAAAATTGTCTGATTTTCAATGAACCAATTTTTAATCTAAAAGTAAGGCTATAGGCTTACCTTTTTTGCTAAAATTTGTTGATTTTCAATGAACCAATTTTTCGTCAAAAAGTAAGGCTATAGGCTTACCTTTTTTGCTAAAATTTGCTGATTTTCAATGAACCAATTTTTCGTCAAAAAGTAAGGCTATAGGCTTACCTTTTTCGCTAAAATTGTCTGATTTTCAATGAACAAATTTTTCGTCAAGAAGTAAGGCTATAAGCTTACATTTTTTGCCAAAATTTGCTGATTTTCAAAGAACCAAATTTTCGTCAAAATGTAAGGCTATAGGCTTACCTTTTCTGCTAAAATTGTCTGATTTTCAAAGAACCAAGTTTTCGTCAAAATGTATGGCTATAGGCTTACCTTTTTTGCTAAAATTTGCTGATTTTCAATGAACAAATTTTTCGTCAAAATGTAAGGCTATTGGCTTACCTTTTTTGCTAAAATTGTCTGATTTTCAATGAACCAATTTTTAATCTAAAAGTAAGGCTATAGGCTTACCTTTTTTGCTAAAATTTGCTGATTTTCAATGAACCAATTTTTCGTCAAAAAGTAAGGCTATAGGCTTACCTTTTTTGCTAAAATTGTCTGATTTTCAATGAACAAATTTTTCGTCAAAAAGTAAGGCTATAGGCTTACCTTTTTTGCCAAAATTTGCTGATTTTCAAAGAACCAAGTTTTCGTCAAAATGTAAGGCTATAGGCTTACCTTTTTTGCTAAAATTCGTTGATTTTCAATGAACCAATTTTTCGTCAAAAAGTAAGGCTATAGGCTTACCTTTTTTGCTAAAATTGTCTGATTTTCAATGAACAAATTTTTCATCAAAAAGTAAGGCTATAGGCTTACCTTTTTTGCTAAAATTTGTTGATTTTCAATGAACCAATTTTTCGTCAAAAAGTAAGGCTATTGGCTTACCTTTTTTGCTAAAATTGTCTGATTTTCAATGAACCAATTTTTAATCTAAAAGTAAGGCTATAGGCTTACCTTTTTTGCTAAAATTTGCTGATTTTCAATGAACCAATTTTTCGTCAAAAAGTAAGGCTATAGGCTTACCTTTTTCGCTAAAATTGTCTGATTTTCAATGAACAAATTTTTCGTCAAGAAGTAAGGCTATAAGCTTTCATTTTTTGACAAAATTAGCTGATTTTCAAAGAACCAAGTTTTCGTCAAAATGTAAGGCTATAGGCTTACCTTTTCTGCTAAAATTGTCTGATTTTCAATGAACCAATTTTTCGTCGAAAAGTAAGGCTATCTGCTTACCTTTTTTGCTAAAATTGTCTGATTTTCAATGAACAAATTTTTCGTCAAAAAGTAAGGCTATAGGCTTACCTTTTTTGCTAAAATTTGCTGATTTTCAATGAACCAATTTTTCGTCAAAAAGTAAGGCTATAGGCTTACCTTTTTTGCTAAAATAGTCTGATTTTCAATGAACCAATTTTTAATGAAACATTTACGCTTGCGTAAATGTATTTTTTCAAAGAACCAAGTTTTCGTCAAAATGTAAGGCTATAGGCTTACCTTTTTTGCTAAAATTGTCTGATTTTCAATGAACAAATTTTTCGTCAAAATGTAAGGCTATAGGCTTACCTTTTCTGCTAAAATTGTCTGATTTTCAATGAACCAATTTTTCGTCGAAAAGTAAGGCTATAGGCTTACCTTTTTTGCTAAATTTGTCTGATTTTCAATGAACCAATTTTTCGTCAAAAAGTAAGGCTATAGGCTTACCTTTTTTGCTAAAATTTGCTGATTTTCAATGAACCAATTTTTCGTCAAAAAGTAAGGCTATAGGCTTACCTTTCTTGCTAAAATTGTCTGATTTTCAATGAACCAATTTTTCATCGAAAAGTAAGGCTATAGGCTTACCTTTTTTGCTAAAATTGTCTGATTTTCAATGAACAAATTTTTCATCAAAAAGTAAGGCTATAGGCTTACCTTTTTTGCTAAAATTTGTTGATTTTCAATGAACCAATTTTTCGTCAAAAAGTAAGGCTATTGGCTTACCTTTTTTGCTAAAATTGTCTGATTTTCAATGAACCAATTTTTCGTCAAAAAGTAAGGCTATAGGCTTACCTTTTTTGCTAAAATTTGCTGATTTTCAATGAACCAATTTTTCGTCAAAAAGTAAGGCTATAGGCTTACCTTTTTCGCTAAAGTTGTCTGATTTTCAATGAACAAATTTTTCGTCAAGAAGTAAGGCTATAAGCTTACATTTTTCGACAAAATTTGCTGATTTTCAAAGAACCAAGTTTTCGTCAAAATGTAAGGCTATAGGCTTACCTTTTTTGCTAAAATTGTCTGATTTTCAATGAACAAATTTTTCGTCAAAATGTAAGGCTATAGGCTTACCTTTTCTGCTAAAATTGTCTGATTTTCAATGAACCAATTTTTCGTCGAAAAGTAAGGCTATAGGCTTACCTTTTTTGCTAAAATTGTCTGATTTTCAATGAACCAATTTTTCGTCAAAAAGTAAGGCTATAGGCTTACCTTTTTCGCTAAAATTGTCTGATTTTCAATGAACAAATTTTTCGTCAAGAAGTAAGGCTATAAGCTTACATTTTTTGACAAAATTTGCTGATTTTCAAAGAACCAAGTTTTCGTCAAAATGTAAGGCTATAGGCTTACCTTTTTTGCTAAAATTGTCTGATTTTCAATGAACAAATTTTTCGTCAAAATGTAAGGCTATAGGCTTACCTTTTCTGCTAAAATTGTCTGATTTTCAATGAACCAATTTTTCGTCGAAAAGTAAGGCTATAGGCTTACCTTTTTTGCTAAAATTGTCTGATTTTCAATGAACCAATTTTTCGTCAAAAAGTAAGGCTATAGGCTTACCATTTTCGCTAAAATTGTCTGATTTTCAATGAACAAATTTTTCGTCAAGAAGTAAGGCTATAAGCTTACATTTTTTGACAAAATTTGCTGATTTTCAAAGAACCAAGTTTTCGTCAAAATGTAAGGCTATAGGCTTACCTTTTTTGCTAAAATTGTCTGATTTTCAATGAACAAATTTTTCGTCAAAATGTAAGGCTATAGGCTTACCTTTTCTGCTAAAATTGTCTGATTTTCAATGAACCAATTTTTCGTCGAAAAGTAAGGCTATAGGCTTACCTTTTTTGCTAAAATTGTCTGATTTTCAATGAAGCAATTTTTCGTCAAAAAGTAAGGCTATAGGCTTACCTTTTTTGCTGAAATTTGCTGATTTTCAATGAACCAATTTTTCGTCAAAAAGTAAGGCTATAGGCTTACCTTTTTTGCTAAAATTGTGTGATTTTCAAGGAACCAATTTTTCATCAAAAAGTAAGGCTTACCTTTTTTGCCAAAATTTGCCGAATTTTCAATGAACAAATTTTTTGGCAAAAAGTAAGGCAATAAGCTTACCTTTTTGCGAAAATTTGTTTGGTTTAAATGAGCCCCTTTTTGGCCAAAGAGCAAGGCTATTGGCTCATCTTTTTTGGTACAATTTGCTGCCTTGGAATGAGCCAAATTGTGGCCAGAGAGTATGGCTATATGCTTACCTTTTTTGCTAAAGTATGCTGCGTTTTAAAAGGCCTACGTTTCGCCCAAAGAAAGGCTATAGGCTTAGCATCTTCACTAAAATTTGTTATTTTCAAAAGGGCCAATCTTTGGTGAGAGAGTTAAGGCTATGGGTTACTTTTTATATAATAAGATTATATGATTTTCAACGGGCCTATTTTTAACCAGAAAGTACGGCTATAGGCTTAACTTTTTCGATAAATTTGGCTAATTTTCAATAGTCACTGTTTCGGGCTAAAAAGTAAGGCTTGCCCTTTTCAATAAAATTTGCCGAGTTTCAAAGTGCCCACTCTTGAGGTACGAGTAAGACTATAGGCTTACATTTTTCGCTAAAATTTGTTGATTTTCAAAAGGCCCAGGGCTATAGGCTTACCTCTTTTGCGAAAATTGGATGATTTTGAAAGAGCTCTTTTTGACCAAAAAGTAAGGCTATTGGCTTACCTTTTTTGCTAAACTTTGGTTATTTCGATGGGCCCATTTTTGATTAAAGTAAGGCTATATGCTTACCTTTTTCATTAAAATTTGCTGATTTTCAAAAGGTCCATTTTTGACTATTTTTGGCCAAAAAGTAAGGCTATAGGCTTACCTTTTAACTAAACTTGGGAGATTTTCGATGGGCCCATGTTTGACTGGGGGTTTGGGGCTATGTGCTTACCTTTTTGGCCAACTTGTATGATTTTTCAATGGGCCTATTCTCGACCAAAATGCAAGGCTACAGGCTTTCTTCTTTTGTTAAAAACTGGCCGGTTTTCAATGGGCCTTCTGTTGACTAAACAGTAAGGCCACATACCTACCCTTTTCTAAGATAAGCTGATCTTCCTAATGCCCATTTTTCAGTAAAAAGTTAAGCTATAGGCTTACTTTATTCGCTAAAACAAGCTGATTCTGAAGTACATCTTTTCACCTGAAATCAAGCTCGTCCTTTAGGCCATGCTGAAGGTCAGTGTATTCCGTTTCTAGAAGATTCACAGAGATGAGAAAAGTTTTCTGCGAAGTGAATAAAGCATTCGAATTCCGAAAACTGTTAATAAATTTACAACTACGACACAAAAATATTCTTTTTCACATGAACATCAAATGAGATGATAAGTAAATTAATAGAAAGTAAATACAGTTAAGGCTAATCGGGCAAGTACCCTTACATATTAAACATGATATTTCTCTTGTTCATTTTACAAACTTATGTGATACATTCGCTGTAATTTGTTGGTTGGAGGCGAAATGACTGAGAACAGGTCTCTAAACTGTTTCTAGACTTATGACGATGAGTCCCTTGTATCCTTGCGGCAGACCTTGCTCAATCGGGACTTATAATGAAACAGTGAAAAAGCTGGCCCTATTTTCTGCATTTGATCGATCGAATCATGATCGAACGACTGCTTTGGCTCTGTTCAACGGTCACTGCTCCAAAAGAAAATGCAACAAAAACCATGTTAAGCAGACGTTTAACCAAAGAAACTTGGTATAAATCTGAAGAAGGAAGTTCACTTTACCTGATGAGTGCAAAATGAGTCTTTCAACGCTACATTTTCCATGTTTTTGAGACCAAAACAAACCAGAAAAATCTTCAACTACCTGCCGAAGCAACCTCGTTCAATATCTAGTGAACTGTATCATTCGAATTGAAAATTCGACAGCATTGTACTTTGCCAAATCTCACAATCTGATTGGTACACTAGGAATCACTCAGTTTGGGCCTAAACAGAGCCAGGTTTTTCAGAGTAATATTATGATTCTCTGTTGACCGAAGAGTCAGAGAGCACAGAGAAACAAGAGAGTCATCGTCATAATTATAAGAAGGAATCATGTATCGACACTAGACTGATTAACATCGTCGTAGTCTCGTTCCTTGGTGGCCTGATAATCGCTACAACTACGACTCATAATTAAACTAATCGAAAATTCGGCCAGAAATTGATGAAACTTGCTTTGATGCAAGATGCTAAGAGCGAAGGCCCCTCTACACGATCACAAATCAACAATTCTAAAACGCCTCAAATTTGTGTTTCACTGAGAATGAGATTCTAAGAAAGCCAAACCCACCAGCGCCACGATGATGCACTGCTTCTGTGTGTTGCTTGAAGATTCCGTCACTTTGACCTGGGAAACCTGCTTTTGAAGGCCAAATTATTCTTCAGATTTAACCACAGCAATCGACAGCAATCCTGCACATTTCGTTGCATTTGAAGCCTCGAGACAAAAGGGAGGCTGATTCTGGGAGTGAGGCTAAAATGTTAATATCTCATTGGTCAGTTTAAACATACTATTGTTTGGAAACTATTCTTTGGGAATCTGCAATCTCATTGATCGCGCCAGTTTCACGACAATTTTGCCGGATTTTCAGATAGTTTGTTTATCAGTCCCAGACGAAGCGGAGGCGAAAACTGGGACTGTGGTAGATAGTCTAGATTGACACAGCAGTAGCTGAACTGATAGAAGAGTTTTACTTCAGTTGAACTGCTCTGACAGACTTCTTCGGTTCAGCCACTGCACTGCGTAGACTGACTACGATGAGTCCCAGTAATCGCTATTCAAAACGAGAGTACTACACCAAACCGAGACCGCAATGCACTGAAGGCCTGTACGATTCACTTAGGTTAAATTTGGTTTCAAATAAAGAAAAGTGCGGTGGAATGTGCTTATAAAGAAATAAAAGAACGAAAGGTCATTGTGAAATGTGTTGAACGAGCAAAAATGTTAACTACCGCTTGCACTGATGATTACCACACCAACATCTTTATGTATTTGGCTTCTAACCTGGTCATAAACGCCAGGAAGAAACACACGTCATCGTTGGAAACAGGAACTAGAAGGGAAAATCTCCAAATTTTGGCTCTGGGGCAGACTTTGCAATCGAAGGGCATAACACTTCTCAAAATAGCGTACGTGATTTTTGTTATTTTGAAATCACATGATTTTTCCTGTGATTTTTTTTGTGATGTTAATGATTTTTAGTGATTTGTCCGTGTGATTTTTCAGTATTTTTTCAGTGATTTGTGATTTTTGGTGCTTTCTGTATGTGATGTTTTGTGATTTTGTGATTTTTGTATGTGATTTCTTTGTGATTTCAAGGGAGGTGTACGAAAAAAATATCAGTGATTTGCCCCTCGTTTGCAATGGTGCTCGAATCTGCTCGAACGAAGAGTATGGCTCAAAGTTATGTGCATGGGTGTGTCACTTTCCACCTTTTGAATAACGAGCAAACTCATGTTATTACCTCTAAAGATAATTTGATCACTGGCAAAGCAGTTAAAAAAAGTGAAATGAAGTGGACAAACTTAGTGCAGATGTGTGGCTGAATATATCAGCAATGTACAACTTTTAATCTCTTTATTGTATAAAGTACCTCAACAAGGAGTGTCCCTTCAACGCAATATCACGCGAAAAATATATACACCGAAATTGATAATCGAGGAGTAAAGTGGCTGAATTTATGCCAAATAGCGAAGATTCGGGCTTTTCGAAACGCGGATGCTTCGAAGACGGAAAGTTCTTATAAATTTTCTAAGGTACCGGGTGAGTCAAAAGATAGTTAACACATTCGCTGGGCTGTGAATAAAAAGTATGCGGCCGATATTAAAAAAACTGAAGTGTCAATTTATCGATCAGGCTAACTAGGAGGTGAAAAATTTTGCATTCCAAAACCACTCATAATCTAGGGCCAGAAATTAGGAAAATTCTGGTAAGAGGTTGGTATGTGAGGGAGAATTCCATGCTCGATTCTGGTCCATAATGTACTTACCCCTGAAATTCAAATTCAATGCCATTGTTCGTTGCAGATACAGAATTTAACTAACAATAGCCAGTAAATCATGGACCTCGATCGAACATGGAATTTTCGTTCCCATAAAACTCCCTACCGCCGTTTTCCTAATTTCTAGGTCTACACTATAAATGCTTTACCAACCAAAAGTTAGCCGTTGACTGCTAGATTAATATTTCAGTTTTGAATATCGGCCGCGTACTGTTTATTGTCCACTGGTCATTATCGGCCGCGTACAGTCCACTGCCCGCCAAACGTGTTAAGGCTTCAACAGCTTCAACCTTGAAGTTCTTTTAAAATACAAAGCGACATTTCCTTCCGTAAAAAATAGAATTTCCGCCGCTCGGAAAATTACACTGACTGGAAGCTGGCCTTTAGATTTTGTTTACTCACTCGGTATTAAGCGAAGCCCGATGTTTCGAAATGTCGGAATCTGCCCTACCTCGTTCACGTATTACGCGGTCAAAATTTCAAATATTTACAAAAAATTATCAACCAACAAACAGAAACTAAACAATTGCTTAATTCAATGCAATTTTAACTTCAAGTGATAAATTGAATCCAATTCAGTTCAACTGAAGCAACAAAAAGAATTTGCTGGAAGCAATGTTTACATACTACTCAATGCAATCGGGCCTGTCCTGATATGAGATCATAGAAATATCCACTATGCCTCCCTATACCCCTCCTCCATGCCTCAAAAAGCTTCCCACAGCAAACTGAAATACAACTATAAACATGTTCTAGGAATCGATCTCCCTGACAAAACACCTCTGGAATTAATTGCAGCTTGCTTCATATAAGCTACTTTTCTCTTATTTCTTTAATACACTGCCACGTGTCCCAACAAGACGAGTGATATTGCACTTCTCTCGAGTCCTACTAGATATCTTTTGCCGAACTTTGTGAATCACCTCATTCGGTTTTATTAGAGTGACTAGCAATTCAATTCGATAGAGGTAAGTAAAAAATTTTCGTAATTGCGAGTGAAAACTGGGACGAATAGTAATAAGTCTGTAGCTTTATCTATCAGGCCAGTTTACTAAAGATTGATATGAACTGAATGAAACTGGTTTGAATAGGGAGAAAGATTTGCAAGGGATCTTTAACGACCTTGAATTTTTACAGATCTAAGATGGTTATATCAGGCATGTTCAAAGATCCAGGAGGGGTGCAGGCACTGTATTTAGCAAAAATCAATTTCGATTAAATTACGGACTACGTGAGACCATTGACTTTGGCATGGCCATTCGTATGTTTCCAGACATTCCCATTCAAGTCCCCATTTGTGTGAATCTTCCCAACGTGATTTGGATCTGAAACCATTTGAGCTTCTATTAGAGAATTTCTGTTTTGTGCAACAGAGGCAGCTTCCTGCGCAACCTTTTTCCGAACTTTTACAGAGTCTGCTTGTGACGTCGATTCTGGTCTCCTGTTTCTGTTGTAGTTGTCCTGTTTAGCTTTCTAGAATGCAGGTAAAGTGGCATGGTGAGCAAAGGAATCGAATCTTTGCAATACTTCAAAATTAAATGCGTAAAATGTTATTGTGTCATTCTTTAACTGAATTGCTCGAAGGGAACTTCATGTACTTGGCGATAATAGACCTTCTCCCAGTTTTGAGAAAGGGTTTGAGGAGAGCGTAGCCCATTCTGACAGCCTTGGCAACAATAGGAAAGCAGGGGGAATCCTTTCCTTGCGGCTCGGTTGCGCCTCCCTGCGAACTCGCGTTATTCTAGATCAATTTTCACGTTTCAAGATTTACACGACGCTTGTTTAGCATGGTAAGTGTCTTCTCTGGATTATTTAGGCGTTTTGCCATCCTTCTGCCCATTTGTGCTCGTATTTTGACCCACTTTATTGCATGTGTACATTCCAAGTTTGAAGTTAGGGGCTGGGCCTAAACTAAGCTGCTACAAAGCCGATGACAAATATCTGCAATGAAATGGCTCAAAATACACTCACTGACGGGTGACAGGATTACAACATGGCTGAATAATCCAGAGTAGACACTTACCATACGAAAAAGGGTTTGTGCAACTCTTGAAAACTCCAAGTAAATCGAGAACAACTCATGCAAACGAGCTGCAGGGAGGGGATTCCCCTGATTTCCTGCTGTTGCTAAGGCTGTTGGAATGGGCCACGCTCTCCTCACTCCCCGTCTATTTCAAAGAGAAATTTATGATATCATCGTTATTTTTGGAACAGCAGTGTCTTGATGTTTTATGAAAGGATGTACGTAAGGTAGTATCTGAATCTGAGGCTTTTAACAAACGTTACGAGCACCATAACTGCTAAACCGATCGAGGAAAGTCAGTATGACCAAACAAGCAAGCAAAAGTCTTTGGCAAATTCAAAGCTGACAGAGTCACAAATCTAAACTAGCAGATATTCAAAAAGTGCTATAACTCTGAAAATGATAATGATATCAAAAAATGTTCTCTTTCGGATTATGGCAACTACATAGTTTCCTTCCGAGCAATTCATTTAAAAGAATAAGACAATAAAATTTTACGCATTTGATTTTAAAATTGGATGCCCATGCTGGCACAACGGGCATAAGCCTAAGCGCATGCCAGCCTCTAATGCAAATGCAAATTCAAAACTAATCAACAGAAGCCAAGATCAAATC
Organism: Aurelia sp. 3 sensu Dawson et al. (2005); assembly: GCA_964020215.1. Taxonomy (NCBI): domain Eukaryota; kingdom Metazoa; phylum Cnidaria; class Scyphozoa; order Semaeostomeae; family Ulmaridae; genus Aurelia; species Aurelia sp. 3 sensu Dawson et al. (2005). The sequence goes on along the minus strand of OZ026573.1, from coordinate 26,853,047 downwards.
AAATTCTTAAAGTTCCTTTGTAAACCAATAGACCTTTTAGCTATTCTGAAAACAATCTGAATCGAGCGACATTTGGCTTCATATTGTAGAATTTTCGAATGTGTACAATGAGGATAGAAATTCTAACGCCACTCAATCGAACCTCGTGTATAAAAATGTATAAAAATAACACTCGATCCAGGCTCTTTTTGGTGGAATAGCTAAAAGGTCTAACAATAGCGAACTCAAACTTCAAAGTCTTAAAAGTATATGACGAGGCTCAAAGTGACATTTGTTCTTTTAAAAATTGTATTTTCAGCCTTATCAATGAAACATACTTCGAAAATAGCTTTGAACACTGGATTCATCGTACGTAACCCATAAATACAACAAAAACACCGTACTCTGCAGAATGAGTACTTTTCACATCCAGCATTTGAATCAAAACAGGTTCAAGCAAACAAGGGTATTCTGCATGCGGGACATTTTGCAGTAGCAATCAAAGAGTCTATCTTACCTTGTACTGATAGGCAAAGTCGATAAAAACTTGAAAAAATTCTGAAGGTTCCTTCGTTTTTGGGTTTTCTCCAAACATCACACAGACATCCTTGTAAGCTTCATCCATTTTCCGGTATCGCTCACTGACTCGTTGAACTTTTGAAATTGCACGGTTGTAAAAATTCTGGAAATCGTTAAGGAATACAAAGCAGCTTGAGGAGAATAAATGGCATGAGATCTTTCATAATCGAAATTGACAACCGTCAGCTCAGATCGGTATAAGCACAATCAGTTCTATGTTTATAAAGATGACTAATGTCTAGGCACACTGACTTGTCAATTTTGAGGATTTGTATCATGAATAGCAAATCTGGCATACTATAATTTTCAAGATATTGTAGTGTTACATCCGTCTGCGAATACTTCATTAGCGTAAGTAAGTAATCTGCTGCAAGGTGAAAGGGGGTCTTCTTCTCTGAGACGCCTGGTCAAAGCGTTCTTTTTAAAAAAATCTACAGTATACTTATTAACCGCGGTTTGATTGGATCAACGACAACTGTCTAAGTAGCGCCTCCTGATTGGTTAAAGACTATAAATTCTAGCAATTTGATTGGCTGTCGTACTTGAAACTCGATTTGATATCAAGTCCTTTCCAGCTACGGCGGTCATACAATATTTTTGCTGTAGTTTTGTTGTTTCTATTTGTGAAGAAAAAGTTTTGAAGAAAACCCAAAATCGTCAAAGATCACGTTGCAGTCCAAAAACAATAAACGAAACAAACAAAAAAATAAATGAATAAACAAATGAATGAACACATGAATAAACAAACAATCTTGTAGCCAATCAATACCCGGAAAATGTATGCCAAGTACATGAAGGAAAAAAGTACGCCCAAGAGATTAAAAATCCCCTTAAGCGAAAATGGGTCCTTATGGTTGAAAAATGTCACAAAAATCCAACAAAAGAAGTACTCAAAGCAGGATCTGTTGCAGGGAGCTAAGGGGGCTCAAAGTTGCGAGTTCTCGCGCATGCGTCCGCAGTTTCTGCTCTGTCCACCATGATAGAAATACTGAAAGGATACATAAATGATGAAGTTCTTTGGCTGCCTGTCTTTCTCTGCTTTCGTCAAATCAAGTCCTCTTCGTAAGCTCTGAATGTCAGATGCAAGCATTTGAAGCGAAACTGGAAAATGAAGCAAACAATCATGAATGGAGTTTGGAAGTTACGATTTCTTAAAATTTCTGAAATACTTCCAAGTTACATTTATTCCGAATATTGTGAGAGAAAGTAAAACAAAAGACAACTAAGACAGTGCAATGAAGAGAGAGCACACGTTGAAAGAGGAAGGGAGAAAATGGGAATCAGCGACTCATAGAAGACAGGGAAGTGTAATATTCACTGCAGCAAACATCCGCATATGATAACCCACAAGTTAACCTGGGTTCTTATGTGTAGGTGTTTACAGTACTGAATTTCGTTGTAAAATTCTAGGTGGTATCACATGTTTTCGAGCCATTAAAACTTTTGGAAAAGGAGGAAAGGTTGACACGCAAAATTTGACGATGTTTTCCTAAGGGAACATGGCGATCATGCAAACTTGGTCTGAGACAAATATGCCCAAAAGACATGTTTTTGGATGAGGTTCTGTAATATTCTGCCATACAAAAGAAACATGTGTACCCTGGGGGGGCACCTGATTAGGGAAGTGACTGGGGTGTGTGAAAAATCTCTCCACACCCTGAACCCTGTCGCATTAAATAATGCCCCTAAAGTATAACCTGCCGCAGAAAGATTTTGACAAAATCCATTGTTTCAAGAGAACTCTAAAAAATGTCCTTCCACATGTCGCATAATCTTCTTATCAATTGAAATGCCTTCTCGCAAAAGCGTTATCAGAAAAGGACACCCTGTCACATAATTTTTACCGTAACAGGACACCCTATTGAGCGGCACATCCTGTCAAGCCAAGTATGGGAGTACCCCCCCCCCTCCCGGGATGTATACCTGCCGGGTGAGTAAAAAAAAGTCAAAGCGTTTAGCGGGCTGTAAAATAAAAAGTATGCGACTAATATTCAAAACTAAAAGTCCCACAAATCAGGAAAATGCAGGTAAGGCTTTGTATGGGAAAGGAAATTCCATATTCGATTCGGATCCCTGATTTACTTGTCACTGAAATATAAATTCCACTTCTGAAATCAACAACTGTCTCCAATTTCAATTTTAACGGCAAGTAAATCATGGACCAAGACTGAAAATCGAATTCTCATTCCACACAAAGCCACTTACTAGCAACTTCCTAATTTCTGGGTCTAAAAGACGAGTGATTTTACCAAACAAAATTTGCACATCTGAGTTAGCCCGTGACTGATAAATTAACATTTCAGTTTTGAATATCAAATGCATACTTTTTACATCACAGCGCCCCAAACGTGTACTCACCCGAAACATGTAAATATGTAAATAATAACTTTTAATCAGTGTTTTATGAGTGGTGCATGCGTAAAACAGCTTTTTCGATTTGTTTTTCAATTTGTTTTGAATGGGCTTGTCAGGATTTCTAGCTACTGCAAGCTAATTTAGGCCCACTGTGCATGCCGCATCCAGGCATGGGACCCCTAGTTTAACGTCCCTTCCTAATGACGACGAGGTAAGTTGTGAGATCAGGCCTCCGAGGTCACCCATCCAGAGTTTGGCCTCACTCGACCGACATTAACTTCAGTTACCTGACGGAAGATTTCCCTAAAGTAAAATTGCTTAAGCCACTCGGCCACTCACCCCGTAACAACAGTAGATTAGCTTAGCAAGGATTAAGTCTAATAATCGTCGACTCGATTCTTGGCAGGTGACAAAAATATGCCAGTTGTAACGTTTCACATTTGAAGTAAAAGATTTCCATTTTCCTCCATTCGTCCAAAATTTTAGGATCAAAATTGAAGTAAATAAAAGCATTTGAAAGATATGAAGAGAAAGATAAAGGAAAGCATACCTTTAGTGCCAGCTTCGAGATCGAAATCTTCGTAAAAGTTGTCCACGTCAGGTAATCTTGACTGAATCATATCCGCAAGGTAGTGCAAGAATGTCGTACAACGGTCGTTTGATTTCGTATCTTGCAGCTGAAAAAGATTGAAAACTTCATCAATAGCAGTTAAATAACTGGCAGGATCGCCAAATTTCATCATTTGCGTTGAAAGAGAAAGTCTACATCTGACGAATTCTTACAATGTTAGATGTGTGGAATGGCGTAAATCCAAATCAGAAAGTACAAATCAAACCAGAGATAAGAAACTACAGCAATGAATAGCAGTGATTTTCTTCTTCAAGCAATGATCTCTCCAAAGATTTGGAGTATTTCAGATTCACTATTTCAAGCCTAAAAACCTCAGTGCCCCCCCCCCCCCCCCAACAGATGTAAATCATCCTCTACATGTTTCACTGAAACTGACTACACAATAGCACAAAAGCGAGCAGCGTGGCACATTTTGCTCGGATGCAACACGCTCCATGATGAAAGTAATTAATTCAGGGATGCTATTGACAAATCGATCAACAAGGAGGCATTGAGGTAGCTACAGTCGTTCCCTTCTTTATTCCTGCCATAAAAACCTTGGAGCTCTGGGATATGTTGTTCATTTAAGCAAGGGTGCTAGGACAATGATATTTTGATTGATTATTTATTCACTTTGCTTTGATCCTTGTGTCTTGTTTTCTTGTCTTGTCTTCTGCTCTGTTTCATCTTCAAACTGATGTGTGCAACTTAACGAGGGTTTAGACTCAAACGCTCCCAAATTGTTCGAATATTACTCCCTTGTATTTCTGTGTCTTAGCACGCCTTCGCATAAGAAAGGCTTCAAACCGCAAAGCCTGAAAATTTAATCTTTTTAAAGTAAAGACATTCCTGTGGTTTTACGGTTTGAAACCCTTCTTGTGCGAAGGCGCACTAAGACACAGAAATACAAGGAAGTAATATTCGAAAATCCGAGAGCGTTTGGGCCTAAACTTACGTTAAGTTACACACATCAGTTTTAAGACAAAACAGAGCAGAATACAAGACAAGAAAACAAGACACAAAGGTCAAAAAAAAGGTAAATAGATAATAAATGAAAAAGTTCGTGTCCTAGCACCCTTGATTTAAGATTATTACGATCGCGTGAAAATTAAAGCAAATATGAATTGCAATAAGATAAAATCGCAATCAAATATGAACTCTCTTTTGGTAGATGACATAACAAAGTTTATGAAAGCAACAAATATTTGTGACGGAAAACAAAACTTGATTTATGGGTTTTTGTATCAAGAGGAATTGAAATTGCTCCAAAGAAAAAAGCATAGATGCGAGTCTTATAATCCAAACAGGCTTTTAAGTGTCTTCGGCGTAAATTCCGCTTGAAACATGCTTGCTTTGATTGGGCGAAAAAATCGAGACGAGGAATAAATATCTGGAAAAATTTTCAGACAAGGTCAATCATGACTGCTAGATTACAGTGGCCTGAATACCGCGTGCTTCGATTCCTGTCAGTAAATATTTGGCAGCCAGCTACTTTCAAAGCTTGCTTCCAAAGCAGTTGACGTAATAAGAGGGCCTACAAGTTACAGTAAATCCCCGCATATAAGAACCTACCAAAATAAGAACCTAGAGGCTGTTTTTCATAAATTATGTACCTTGCAATTAAGAACCTGTTTCGGTTTGATGAAACATAGGTTCTTATTGCAAGGGTTGCAAAGTTGATCTTTGATTGCTATTATTAAGGTCTTTGTGGTCCGTATTGGCTTTGAAAGACTCATTCTCCTCCCCAATCACTCATTAGGTCCAAAAGAACCTTTCTAAAACAAATAATAGGACTGAACATCATTGTGAGACTCTTAAAGGTCATATCCAGCCTTTTGCGATTTTTTCACGTTTGTGACTTTCAAGCCCGAGGATTTCAATTCTGCAAAGGGAAACTGAAAATAAGTTTCGCAACCTATCGAAATCGCTCTCTGAATTCCGTTTTTCACTCAAATTTTTCAAAAATGGCGCGCAATCAAAATGGCCTGGAACTAGCAGAAACGTGACGCAAACCGAGTCGGAGAGATTCCTGCTTTGTGTGCAGGCCTACGCCAGTTCAATGGCCTACGCAGGAGAGGAAAGAGGACACGTTTGCAGGTGTTGTTCAAAATGCTGGTTATGGATGTGACACGTTTGCTTGTGTGGCAGAAACTGTTGGTGGATATCATATCCTCGTTGCTTGCTTGGACGATGTCTGTAGATCCTGTGTAGATGGAAGACAGATGGCTTGGAGGGCCTCTTTGAACTCCCTCTGAACGAGTAGAACTGAAGAGGAACATCAGCTTAGGCCACACGATCAATCAATTCATCAGCCTCTATGTGTTTGCAGCCCTTCAATGCCGATGGTTTCGAGCAGTTCCCGTCTTTACCAGGCGTCGACTATGCCTCATCTGATACCTAGCTACAAAAGCTACTGGATACAAGCAGAGGAGTGGTGATATCGGCGGCACTCATGGACGATATACAGACAGGTAAGATAAACGTGATATGTTTTCTCCCACCCAGACTGCAGATAGGCCTAATCTCTCGTCTCATTTTGATTTTGCACTGCATTTCATAACTTTTAGTTGGCCTCAGTGATTGAGATGGTGTATCTCACACGCTAATCTTTCTTCTAATTCTTAGAATCCAGTTGCTGTTGAAGAGTTGAGAGAGCTGTATCCAAAGAAAACACTTCATCATTGGGTCATCACTGCATCCAGGAAGTTTAGTTGTGAATAGCCAAGGCTCAGCTTTTGCTAGATTGTCAGAAAACATGGACAACCACAGATAATAAATACAATTTTGTAAATGTGTCAACAGTTCATTCCAAGATTGTTGTTAGGGGCAAGCTTTTATGTAGTCCCTGCTGGAAACAAGTCTCTCAGACTTTCGCAGGCTAGCCATGTTAAATATGATTACCTTCCAACCTATCAGTCATACATTGAATGATTGGTTCGTTATCTTTGCCGATCAATGGGTAGATTTAAAAGTGCAAATGATTCAAATGAACAATTTGGGGGTAGACTTTTGATAGTGGCAATGTATGGGTTTGTTTGCTTTTGACAAAGGTTCATCTTTTATTGTGGCTGGAGGAAGCAAAGGAGATTCCTTAGCACATGCCAAACAAATGCTTGGAAGCGGAAACAGTACAAGTTTCACATTGAGAAAGTTGTATTCTGCCTTTGCATTGTAGCTTATCTGCATTGATAGATTGTGCTTTTTTGATCTTTTTGATTTCATAATGTAGCTAATCAAAATGTCAGTTTTTTTTCTCTAACTTAATCCAAAATGTAGCAAACCAAAAGTTCTGTGTTTGGTTTCATATCTTGATCCAAAATGTGACAAATTAGAATGTGTGCTTCTGGTTTCTTATCTTGTTCCAAAATGTAGCAAGCTAAATTGTCTGCTTTTTGTAATCCCCATCTTGATCCAAATTGCAGCAAACTAAAATTGTTTTTGGTTTCTAATTTTGATCCAAAATGTAGCAATCTGAATTGTTTCTTTTTTGTCTAACCCACCTTCATCCAAACTATACCAATCTAGAAACTCTGTTTTTGGTTCCTCATCTTGATCCAAAATGTAGTTAACTAAGATGTCTGTTTTTCTTTTCTCACCTTGATCAAAAATACAGCAAACTGAATTGCCTGTTTCTGATTTGGCATCTTGATCAAAAATACAGCAAACTGAATTGCCTGTTTCTGATTTGGCATCTTGATCCAAAATGTAGCAAACTGAATTGCCTGTTTCTGATTTGGCATCTTGATCCAAAATGTAGCAAACTGAATTTCCTGTTCCTGATTTGGCATCTTGATCAAAAATACAGCAAACTGAATTACCTGTTTCTGATTTGGCATCTTGATCCAAAATGTAGCAAACTAAAATTTCTGTCCTTGGTCCCTTATCTTGATCTGAAATGTAGCAGACAGAAAATTCTGTTTGCTTCCAAACTTCTCTGCAAGCAAACTACATGCAACCTTTTTTCTCCATACTGAAGATAGTCAAGCCTAACTATGGTGACTGCACAAAAAAATTTCTCCACGGCGAGAACAGTATTTAGAATGTTGCAAGTTGTATTCATAATTATCATGGAGGGTAGACACACAACAGAGAGAGGAAACACAGAATTGATCCACATAATATATAAATGTATGTGCATGCCCCTTACATCATTTTATCACATTTATGATTTTTAATAAATTATTTCACTTTTACTTTAATCTCACACAAATATTGTCTGCACACTTCTTTTAATTCATGTTACACGAACCTCAGACCTTTTTCTGCAATGTTTTGAATTGGTCAATCAACAGTTCAAGTATTAATTACTGCTGCATGCAAATACCACTGAAGTTTTGATCCCTTTTGATGTTTTGCTGTACACACAGGGAATTAACTAAATCCTGAAATCACTGATGACACCACCATCAACTACTTGCTTATTTTCTTTGCAGGAGATTCTTTTGAGTGTGCAGGCAGAAAAACCTTGAAGCTCCAGTTGAAACATCTAGACCTGAAAAACAAATGTCGGACAAAAAATTAAATTTTATCACGATAAATGGTAGGAGCAACATGAGCGAAATCTGTGTCATCAACAAGGCACTCCCCAAATGCAGTTATATCCCTCAATAAAATCTTGTCATGATCACAACCTCTGGTGTATCAATTTTAACCCAATGTTGAGGTTGACCAAGCTTTTGAAATTCTATGTTTTGAACTGATCAAATACCGTAATTCCAGCGACAAAGATTGCTCTGTAAGAACCCCTGAAAGGGTAGAACAGGGAAAGATATGAAAAACAATTCTCCAAGAAAATGTATACAGGGCTAAACAGAACTAGCATTGTTTTGTTGAGGCCAACCCTCCCTACCAGGCTAAATTGGTAACTTGTGAGGTGAGAATAGGAAAGTAAATCTTTCAAAATCGTAGAAATACAAAATTGTGACATGAGTAGCTTGGGATTAAGTCAAGACTTGTGTAATTTTACCCTTACAGTTTATTCCTTTTACTCTGGCATGTAGGCAACAGCTAAGCTGTAGTGTAGCAAAACAAAAACTCAGTAAAATTTATTGTTCAAATGTTTTCTAAAACTTCATCTTGAAAATTGAAAAGTTTTATGTGGTAGTAACTTCACGTAGTTGATGTACGGTTTAACTTTGCGACAATCTCAGTCGACTTCTCCAGTCGAGATATTTTGGTAGGTTTATTTTAGGCCCGCCAGCCCGCCAGCCCGCCAACATACGTACGATTTAACATGCCCTCTCCACTTACCACGCCATAGCGCCAAGTGTCTGCCAGCCTAGTCAAGCAATTCTCTCTTCTCCTGGTGTTCTCTGTGTTATAATTTGCTTGTCAGATGCTCTTCCAACATCGAAATATAATCCCATAAGTTCAAGTTCGTTTTGCTTATCATATCGCATCTTCGCCATCATTGGGCCTAAGTGTTCCTTCCTTTGAACTGTAGCTCCTCCTTCCCCAGACATCGACTACGTTGATCTTCGACATCAACAAAATGCAAAGATGTGTCGTGCGTGCCCTTCATACCGGTAGATATCAGGAACACCTGCCATGTCATCAAACGTCGAGTGGCACCGTTTCAAATAGTGATGAATTGCAAGCACTTGTTTGGGTGGCAGCAAGAAATGGTCGCGCTTCCCACAGCAAAGAGCTGTTGTTGAAGCAGTGACGCAGATCATCTTGCCACTCGGTTTGCGTCACAGCTCGACTAGTTCCAGACTCTTATCACTTCGCATATTTTTTTTTGAGTGGTCATTTTGCAAGCCCCTTAATCCCAATTTAATTGTCTCAAAATTCAAAATAAATCATACCATGAAATTCGCGATACGTTAAAGTACCTTCCATCAAAAAATCGTAAATGGCTGGATATGACCTTTAAAGGGACTGCATGAGGCACCCTTCAACTAAGAAACTCTATACCCTGAAATTAGTCTTAGTACATTTGAAAAAAGAACCAATTTCAGCCTGGAGCTCAAAAAAGTAGGTTCTTATACGCGGGGATTTACTGTATCAAAGTTTGCCTCGGTAAAAGCAACCGGGTGTCCCAAAAAGTGTTCCTGTTTGAAAAATCACCAAAATTTATGATAATGTAAATCTTCAAATCCATGTTTTCGACAACTACCGGGTGAGTCAAGAAAGTTTTATGCGTTTGGAGGTCTATGAAATGAAAGGTATGTGACCGATATTCAAACCTAAAATGTTAATCAGTCAGTCAAAGGCTAACTTAGAGGAGAAAATTTTGTTTGGTAAAATTGCTCATCTCTAAGACCCAACAATAAGAAAATGTCTGTAAGGAGTTTGTATGGGAATCGAGAATTCCACCTTCTATTTTGGTCCATGATTTATGTCGCATTGAAGTTTGAATTCAATACCATAGTCACTTTCAGAAATTGATTTTAATTTCAATAGCAATTAAATCATGGACCAGCATGGAATGTGGAATCCCCGTTCCCAAACATGCCCCTGGCCAGCATTTTCTATGACGAGTGATTTATCAGACAAAATGTTCTTATCTAAGTTAGCCTTTGACTGAAAGATTAACATCTTGGTTTTGAATATTGGTTTTTAATACTGCCTTATTTTGAGACATGTTGAAAAAATCAATGACGATCACCAGATCAATTTCCTTATGATTTTCCCTCGTAAACAAAACAATGCTATTGATGTTGCTAGCCAAAATGAAATTTTCCCCTCAAATACAGCTATTATGTTGGATAGCAGGGAGATTAAAAACAAAGATTAAAAAGAAGTAAAATCCCTGTTGGATATAGCATCCATCTGGCTGTATTCACTTACCAAGATACTGTGTATTTTCAGGAAAAACTTTGCTTTAAAGGGAATCGACATAGGTAAAAGCTGGCCCGGGCCAGGTTAAAAATATAATCTATTGAATTTGATAATTTCGACACGTGTGGCTTCATTTTGGAGCCAAAGAAACAATGGATGGTTGGCGTTTTCTATAGCCTATTTATAGCAGCTACGAGATATAGCCATGTCTATTCCCTTTAATGTAGTTTTGTGTGCATCAAACAAATTGTTTTAATGATACAGCTTTGAAAGTAGGGACCAAACTTTGACAGTGGTAAGCGATTCATTTTCGTCCTTACGGTAAAGTCATAGCGTAAAGCATAAGCAACTTCAGTAACATTGCGGTTCCTTGCAGAATATTCGCAATGCTTCTATTTTCAGATGCTAGGTAGAAAAACACTAAAACAAAGTGTCTGGTGTAGCTTAAGCTTAGTTGACAGGGGACTGGGGTGCTACGGCCCCCAGTAGCCTCCCCCAGTGTTGGAAAAATGTGCAAAAATTAGCTATGATCAGGCAGAAATCGAAAGAGTTCTATTAAGCTCCCTCTCTAATAAGCCTCTCCTCTCTCGACCAGAAGTTTAAATGAGCTGGCAAACATAAGTATTTGACTCGTAAAATTATATGTTGAATCCACAAAATATGGGGTAAATACTGATAAAGCTATCATACATAGATATTTGTCATCTAACTTTGTGAATAGCCCCTCCTTTAATAAGCCCCCCTCTGATAAGCCCCCTCTTGAGTGTCCCCAATTGAATACGCCCTCACAGGGCTTAATAGCGCATTTACGGTAAGTCAGGCAAAATTTTTGTAAACAATGCACTTCTCGAATAGTCTACAGATCTCCCCGTACTCTCTTGACAGTAGACGGAGTCCTCATACCCTCATACCATGGACAGTTCGGACACTATTGTTGAGCTTTCTAAACTAACGAAGAAACAATAATGATTTAATACTCACCTAAGCCTGCAAGCAATGTCTCTTTCATGCTTTGGTTAGGCCTTGGCTTGTGGCTTCAACGCAACTGCAACAACAATTCGCCTCCTGGGTTGAAGCCAGGGCCTAAACAAAGCACTAGCGACATTGCTTGCAGGCTCGGGTGAGTATTGAATCATTATTGTTTCTTCGTTAGTTTAGAAAGCACAACAATAGTGCCCGAACTGCTCATGCTCATACCAAGGTATTTGTGGGGCAAACAGCCAATAGGGCCTTAAATTTTTATTGACTTTAGCATTCATAAGTCGTAAGGCAAGTTGAAGTTTTAGCATTCAATAACGAAAGTTGACTTTACCGGGTGAGCCAGAAAAAAGTTCCCACTTTTGAAAATTTATAACAGCAAGAGTATTTCACAGATTTGAATGATTCCAATTACAAAAACTTCATGGTTGATTGATTGCTGGAAAATGGCCCAAAACATCGATCAATGCATAAATGACTTCTCGCACAAAATAATTAAGGAAATGCAATTTCACATGGGTGAGAGATATCCTCTAGGCATTAACTTCCTTGGGATTGAAAATCGTTCGCATCTGTTTGAAAATCGATATCTTATAGCTCTTGAGGGAGGTGAAACGCCCATGGCCTATTGTTCGATTTGAATAGAGAATCCTTACGATTTGATCAATGTTTTAGGCCCTTTTTTCGTCATTTTGCAACCATACAATCTTTATAAAGTTAGATTTACCAATACTTCTAGTGCTGGTAGGACAGTGAGAAAAATCACAAAAATACTTCAATCTTTCGGCTTTTAACTAGAATTTGAATGATTCAAATCTGTGGAGTAATCTTGGTGCTATGAATTTTCAAAAGTGGGAACTTTTTTCTGGCTCACCCGGTAGACTTAAAAGGAACAAACCAAGCTTTAAACTGGTGGGGGTAAATAGTGGAGAATCTGAAAACCATTAAAAAATTTGAACAGGCTACCCTGACACTCTAAAAAATGCATTTTCTTTTTGAGATAGTCTGGTATCTAGGGTAACAAGAGACAAGAAACGGATCTACGAGCCAAAAGGAAGGTGCTGTGGGTGACAATCCGTGGGTAACGTTTAATCTCCCCAGTAATCATGGGGAGGTAAGCCGCTTACATTTTGTTGCCTCGAGGTACTTGTTGATAAATTTTGTATGGACCTACATCAATGAATAGATTATCGATAATCATGGGAAAATAATATGCTTAGCCACAAAACGGTGACCCCAAACACGAACAGTGCAGTGAAATTCTGAACACGTTGCATGCATGCAAGATAAAACTACTTCACACTTGCTGTAAAGATTGCAGGAATCAGGGATGCTTCAATCCCAGACAATCTGGGACTCTGACGATTCTTGTGATAAATGCGTTCATACTGATCGGAATATTCTCGCCAGTCAACTGGGATATTCCATCCCCGGGGGAAGGGGCCCTCGCCCTCAGCACATGCACATACGGGGAGGTAAGTCCGATATTTTTGGGTCAGAATATTGACAATAGTGATATTTTTGGGTCCAAAGAAAACTGAAGCCATGTTCATGATATTTTTTGACATCATATATTGTAACTGACATTTCTGGGTTCGCTAGAGGCAATCCTGACTTCTATTTGCATTGTTTCGGGATATTTTATGTTCATGTACAGGTTCTTAGTATCAAATGAGTTTTATATTTTTACGTTGGAGTGAAAGTAAGGTCGGTGGAAGGTCGCTGACTTCTTGAGAAAAATAGAAGTCTTATTTCTAAACCTGGTTCACATTCAAACTCATAATAGCACAATACGATCATAATACCGGGAGCGTTAAGTACAAATTATATCGGGATTACTGCGAATCATATCAACAAGTGTTAACCAGGCTTCATGGAAAGGCTTTCTAACTTCAGACATTCAATTCAATTCAATTTCAATTCAATTTAATTTTCTTTGCAGAACAAACTTCCTAATACAGAGGATAACATAAAAAAGCTGTATTCTGCACGACTCAAGAAAAGCAGAGTTTATCTAGCTTGAGCCGTTAATAAAACAATGATAAGAATAAACAAGGAGAAAACACATTTAGTTCTAACATATTAAAATTTGATTGTGATAATGTGAATGACTTTATAAAAATGCAATATATAAGAGGCAAAAAGCAAGACATTACAAAAAAGCCCCGTTTCGTTCTTATTTTGGATTTCTAGTCAAGGTTTTCACGATTACGCAAATGTACCCCTTGTTTTAGACTTTACTGTCTTCCGGCTGCAAGTAAATCCCAGAGACAAATGCCTAACCTCACATGAGCCAGGCTTGCCTTCGTTCTTATCTAGAAAGTACAGAAAATAACTTTAGGGTCAAGGGGTTCATTTCATTACTTCATTATTTCATCACTTCTTTCTTACAGCGCTCCCTTCCAATAATTACGTTTGAAACTGTACTTGGCATTGCGCTAAACTGGACGATAAAGAGCGATAAGGCGCGAGCGATGCATTAATGATACCAGATAGGAACAGATGAAAACAAGCTTTATCGTTCACTGTCGCTCAGAGTCGCGCTACTCTCCTCCGCGAGGTTTTAGTAGAGTCGCGCAATAGTGTGAGCGATTAACATATTGCTAACAAGAAGGGAAAGTTTACGTGTGCGAAAAGATGTCATCGGACTTTATCACTCGTGTCTTTACAAGGGTGTTAGGACACGGATGTTTTGCTTGATTATTTATTTACCTTGTTTTGATTCCTGTGTCTTGTTTTGTTGTCTTGTTTTCTATTCTGTTTCGTCTGCTACTGAACGTGGTTAGACCCTACCCCTCTCAAGTTGTTCGAATCGAGCTCCCTTGTATTCTGTCTCTTAGTGCGCCTTCGCACAAGATAGGTTTTAAACCGCAACGCTGGCGGTTTTAAAACCTATCTTGTGCGAAGGCGCACTAAGACACAGTCTTAAATTGAGTAGTGTACCAAATTAGGGGTGAGCAAGTCTGTTCAAAAGGATTGTCCTTTGTCAGAATCAAGGCAAATGCTCCACCCTTCACTAAACAAAGATTGTTTTTGTGGGAACATAGTAACAGTGGGAACATTCTCTAATGTTGACTAGATCATGGATGTTTCTTTATGTATGGCAAGACCAAGGCCTTCCTGTTGTTTTTAAAACCTTCATCCGGTAACTGACCATGTGACCGTAAAATTCTCCTGACCCTGTCCTAACGATATCTCAAGAGTTTTTTTCTGGAAATTGGGCGAGTGAAATCAACAGGATTTTCGGGAAATACACGAGAGGAATGCCCCCCACCCCCCCCCCCCCGCCGCTGTATCTTGCGTTGAAGCTTTTTTCTGGAAACTGGAAATTTCAATTTATGACTAGGTCTGACTTTTAGTCCAAGGTTCAGGCCATCTATTGGTACAATAAGTATCTGTTCATGTTCTGGTGAACGGCTGGAATCTATGAAGATATACTTAAAATGATATAAAATGATTGAGCTCATTTTACAGCATTTTCCCGCTTGTTACAACCTGAAAGATCCAACCTGACACTAAATCACTGCTATACTTCCAATTTAATTCCAACTTAAAAAACCAAAGGAATAAAAAACTTTCTGAAATGTTTTGATAACTGCCTCCTTGAAGTGCGATTTTGCGTTAGATTTTTCAGATAATTTGGCAGAATTTCTGCACCGCCGAAAATGACTAGTTCCTGAAGGGAGGGGAAAATGGGCCTAAACTCAATCAAGAGATTTATTTCTCATGCAGGCCTGTGCAATGAATGAAGTTACGTTGAGGTCAGACAGATCTTTCACCCATTAATAAATCCTCTCCATTCATCGATTAAGTAAACACTGCCAGAAACACGCAAAACGGCGAACTTTGACGTTTCTGTATTGTGAAAGATTAAAGGTATCAATGTAGGCCAAGAAGATTGATGACTAATTCGTTTATGGTACAGCTCTATCAAATACCGAAACTTGAATGCCAGTTTGTGATAAATACTATTGCAGTAAGAGGCGTACGCAACCGGTTGATGCCATTAACAAAGCACTTGAAACGTTCACTGATACGCTCCGGGTGTAAGATATTGAACATGGCTGTTGAGGTCTTGCATACGTCAACGTAATTAGTTTGTGAGAAAGTTGACTGCAGACGAAAACCGCGTGCTGCTTAATACCAACAAAGAAATTGAGACTGCAAGGGTGGGTACTATTTTAGACAGAAAATAACCTATTGCAAAAGAGCTGACGATACCAGTATTTTGGACACTCCTGTGCGGTTTTTCATGAGAACTTCTCTCCAGTAGCATATGGGGAGGGGTGAAGGCACTTGAGGGCTGAATTAAGAAAGCAAAAGTGAGGGCAATGATGTCATGTTGGGGGTCAAATAAAGCAAAACTGAGCACACTACAGTAATTTCCTGTGGTAAGTTCTCAAAAGAAGAGCAGATGTAAACAGAGTGAAACCAGTGGTGGATGATATTATAGTGTGGGATAACAACAACCTGGTATCATTGAAGGTAAAGATCAAGGACAGTGACTGCGATATCGAAGCTGCGAGAACGACCGTGTTTGCTAACTGCACCGCTGTGATGTCAACGGATTCAAAATAGATGTTTAGTTGATAAGAAATACAAGAAATTTAAAGAGGAGTAAACAAAAATGTGCTGGTGAGAATTTAACATTGTAAACACCGGATTATTTGATATTTGCAGCAGCTGACGTAGCTCTGGCCCAATTTACAGTCTACAAAACTTGAGGAACGAAAGTTGAAGCTTGATTTTAATGAAGACACAATCATAGTAAGACGCCCTTTGGTTGATTCGGCCTCTTTTGGGTAGAGAATTGGAGTAACGGGTGTTAAGTTGTGGTCAGGTTCCGTGTCGACGGATGATTCTCTGCAAGAACGAACAGCTGCGGTAGTTTTCCTTAAAGAAACCAAGAGATACACAGTAATAGGTTAGATAAACACTGAGAAGAAAGAGATTATGAAAACAGAGTATGAAAATGCTAGTTGATGATAGTTGATGTTGACAGCACGAACGCATCCAAACTACTCAACAAATGCCTCAAAGTTGCAGTAAATCATAGGAGATTTCATCACATATTCTTGTTGGAGGTCGAAAATTGCTTACAAAGAAATCAACGGAACAGCAGAGAACTGAAGTGGCGAATTTCGATAGGAGAACGAACAGCATCGATTCAAGAACTCTTAAAACGCAAGACTAGTTGTAGAAATCAAGCCAAAAATTCGTGGAGTGCCGTCTGTGACTAAACACCTCATATAAGATAAACTCAACCGAAAAGGAAGAATTTTCAAATTAATACAGAGCCGTAAAAGTCAACCATTCCAAGGAAATAAAAGCGGTCGCAGAAATCTAGCCACACTCTCGAAATTAGCGGTCGATGACTGCACAGAATTATCAAATAAATAATTAGAACTGCAGCGGTGAACCAAGGCAAAGTTGCAGACAGGAACAGGTCAGACACCCCCTAGCACGAAAAGTAAAGACGTGGAAAATTGTGATTATTTCATCAAATAATTTAGAGGTACGCTGTCTGAGATCTGAATGCAGAAAGCCTGGCATCAAAACGAAGCATCACAAACAATCAAAGAGCACCAAGATTTGGAAGATCAGAAGGAAATCCGCCCATATACCGTCTTGTTTCAGAAACAAACCCACTAGTAGTCCTGCTGGCAGTTTTTGTATGGAAGCCATCAACGAAATTTTAATGCAGAGCTGCTGCTGTCAGATAAGGAAGTGGGTGACGAGTTGAAACATCTTTCTCAAAACTGGATAAATTGACGAAAGGGCAGTGGTGTGACATTTTGGAGAGATCTAAGACAGAAAGCAGGGCATTTGTTTGACGGTATGTGACCGAAGGCCACGATTTACCACTTATCGTATTGATTGAAACAACGACGAAGCGGCAGTGTAAAAGCAGAGAGTTCAGACTACATCAAAGAATAATTTACACGACGACAGAGAGCATCAACATAAACTTTATAGAGTTTGTTGAATAACGTTTTTGTTGACTTTGGAAAGTAATATTACGTGTATACAAATACGAGAAATACACAATAAGGCGTAGAGATTTCCTTGCAAAAGTTCAAGCTGAATCCAAGAAAGATTGAGGTATTTCGAAGACGAAGAGGGAATAAATCTAAGGGATAAATCTATTGATTGCGTAAAGTTATTTTCTTGAACTTTGGTCAACATTTGAAGGTAAAACAATTTGATCCAATCTTTGGACTGCCGTTGAAGGTACAAGAAACTTTGATCTTATCCCAACACTATGCTAGAAGATACATGAAAACTTGATCTTTGACCTCAGACCACACCACACGAGAAACTGCCAAACCAAGATACCTTTCAAAATGAGTTTGAACAACACAAGCTCCACAAAGCCTAACATTGCGGATTACAAAGTTTTCACCTTTGCAGAAGACGTAACATTGAAAACATTCTATGTCTTGTTTGTACTGGCAAGCTTGATAGGGAATTCAATGGTATGCTTCATCATCTTACGATACAAGAGAATTCAAAATACGGTCAATCTGTTACTTTTGAATTTATCATTTGCTGATATCGTCACGGCAGTTGCTGTGTTACCTTATGTTTTCGTTGACATTTCTGCGACAAAACTCACTGGAAAATCTGCCGATATACTGTGCGGCATCACAGAGGGGCTAGCAGTGTTCTTCGTAGCGTCACTTGTGAATTTGCTGACACTCAGCATCCTGTCACTCAGTCGTTACACATTGATCAACCATCCAACAAAACAAAACTGGCGAATACGAAAACAATCCGTGAAATGGTTCGCTGTAGCTTCGTGGATTATTAGTTTTGGGTTTATGACGCCCCCTGCTGTATCATTTCGTTACAACCCAAATGACAAAATATGTTGGAGACATTGGGCAAAGGGCATCATTCCTGGCGTGTATTTCGCTGCAACGGTCATAATGGGCATGGTAATTCCGTTATCCACGCTCACGTTCACGTATATTTCTACGATTTACACGTTATGGTTCAAGCCATCCACAAGACGTTTATCACGCAGTAATTCACGGACCACCGTTTCATCGAGCCGGAAGCGGATCAGTATCTTGCTCGGAATGTTAATCGTGGCCTATATTGTTTGCTGGGTTCCATTTGGAGTTTACTGGCTGTTATCCGCAGCTGTGAATTACTTTCCAAACACAATCGATGGACAGATTAAGATGATCCGGATCACAAAATACACAATCCTGGTTGCGCTTTTGAATACATGCTTGGATCCGATTGTTTACGCGTTGAGCAATCGACAGATTAAAGACGGGGCAAGAAGAACATTCAGGATGACGACGCAGCAAAATACAATCGAGCCAGTGAGTGGCACTGAGTAAAGTAAATCTGAGATGACGCAAATGCAGAATTCTTTAACACTGACTCATAAATGTTGCTCAAAACGTGGTCCATATTTGTGTATTCCACATGCGATGGAGCAATGCACCATTTCATTCATTTTCATTTTTCGTTATTTAACTACGGGGTGACCAAAGAAAACACTTCACAAGCTGGATCGCACATATTTTCTTAAAAGCAAATGCTATGAAGACGAACAAGGTATCAGCATGTAGCTGAAAGTTTCCGCTATCTTTTGAGATGTTGCTTGGTCAATTTAAGATGTGCTGTGCTTACTGTCCGAAAAAACAGTTTCAAAAACATGGAAATTCATTCATTTCTCAGACCATTCTTTCACTTTCCAGTCAAAGTTTTGGAAATTTTGTAAAAAGCTGAATTCCGAATTTGCTTTGGCGCATGAAATTTGAATGAGGAACACAGGTAAATCATTTTGCAGACAAAAACTTTCTCAGACGACTTCTAATCCATCGCTATGTCGAGTTTTCACAAAATGTTGACTGGAAAATGATGGTGATTATTTCACTCAAAATGGGGAATCCGGAATTCAAAATTTTCTTTCAATCTGGTTTTTCGGATGGTAATCTTTGCGTAAAATGATCATGCAGCATCTCAAAAGATAGCCAAGCCTTTCAACTTAAACTGTGGTAGAAAGCATTTGGCAATAGATTTTGATTTCAGGGAGCCAGTTATGATGTAGCTTGTGAAGTTTTATTGGGTCACCCGGTATGGTCTTCATTTTTAGAAAATGTTTGCCTTGGGATACAATTCAGTTTAAAGGTGAATTAAGTAACTGCTTTCCAATTGTCCCAGGGAGGCCATGTTGTACATTCCAATTGTACATGGGAGTGGCAGCCCCGTCAATCTGCATGGATTGCTTTGTAGGAGGCCGTGCAAGAAATATAATTACAAATTTGAAACCTGGTTTACAGTCACTTTAACAAAATAAATTTTTCCAATAAATACTAATAAAAAAGACACCATCAGCCTTCTACAAATTCTTATCCACCCATATCATTTTTGCCGTGGTTTGAAATTTTGTCGACGCCTTTGAAATGGCCTAAAGCACGAGGAAGGAGCCAAACCGTTTCGATTACATATTTGGAAAAAATAACTCTCTAAACTGCATTTGAAATTAGTTTTAAAAAGACGTTGTCTAAGATCCTGACGCATTTTAAAACTAGCATGAACCAAGGCTAAGCTTGATTTCAATTATTTGCAAGGTATCACGTGCTCTACATTGTCAACGCTTTTGATTGGTTGGTTCGAGAGTAACATCAATCATAGAGTAAGATCTATTGTCCTCAAAACAATGGAAATGCATTGTGGACAACATTTGGCACATAATGGAAATACAGCTTTAAAGAGCCACTTTGCGGACATGCTGCAATCTTAAAGCCAAATTTGGCCCACCAGGAAAGTATTGATCCATGATCGATGCTGCAGTTAAATTTAGTTGAATTTCCTGTCAGTTAATATGTTGCAGTTAGCCTCACTCCTGGAATTGCCCAAGTCGTCATGTAAGTCCACTTCACTCCAAAAGGACCCTAAATTTACGCTTATATCGTTGAGTTGAATTGTTGTTGTTACCTCCACCGAGGGTCTTATTTCCCTGGAGCTGTAAAAACGGCAAAAAAGGTCAGTCGGCGACGAGTTGCTGTTGCCCCGTCGTATGCAGGTCAGAATGTGGCTAAGAGGGAGGAGTTTTTGCTGTTATTGCTATTAAGCAATTAAAAATAATCCCCTTTTTAATTTGCCATCACAGATCTTTCATTTGACCAGCCTTCAAATGAAAATCTGTGATGGCAAATTAAAGGTGATTATGTTTCGTCGCTTCACATAACTTCAAGCAACTTGTGCAGCTTGTATACACGATCACATTCTGTGATCACATAAAAAGTGTGCAGAAAATTTTGTGTGAACATGATCGTGTAAACCAGCCTTTAGTGATCATATTTGCACATACAATACACCCCCAGTTTGAGGCCACTAAAATATGGTTCATGTTTTCACCGATAATTGTATGATTTTTTGCGTAACTCTGCGCACGACATTTTTTCAAAACATTAACGCTAGAAATTCAGTCTATTCAAGCTCGCCGTTGCTTACATGTATATAAGAACATTGTACAGTCGCATCATATGTAGATAAAAATTAGGTATAGAAATATTCGTTTTTTGTTTATAGGAATTACAGAGTTGATGTTCGTTTCGCTTTCAGTTTCTGTGCCAATTTCTTCTGTCTTCCTTTAGGGACGCATCCGTTTCTCCCCATCTTTTCATAGGTAGGGCTAAATCACTTCCACTTATCATCCCATGTGGGTACTCTCTCATTTTTAATAGAGGGTTGGGTCGGGGGGGGGGTCAATGCCACTATTTATTTGCTAGACCAAAAATATGGGTGTAATGTTTTGGAGATCCCAAATATTGTTATATATTTCTGCGGCCCCTACGCAGAACGACATTTATAGTATAGGTCACTGTAATGAATCTTACCAAATTGCCCGATTTTTTCTATCTTCAGATTTATGGTCCCCACATATCAAATTGTTGTCTATATATGTTGTTATTCACAGACTGCAAATACCGACTTAACGTATGATTTCGGACCCCTAATGGTAGTAGAGACCCTCATCGTATTGAAAGTTAATGAGTACCCTCCCTGGCCATTTTATAGATAATGTAGCAAGGTCAATTTTAAGCAATTTACTTTTCTGGAAAGCATAGGTTCCAAATCTTTAAATCGATGAAAAAGGTGGATGGAAAACAGGGACGTAGGAAGCATCTCAAACTTGGGGACACGGCGCTTCGAGGGCACTTTTTCGTTGAGAAAAAAGGGGAATGGGGCATTTTCTAAAATAAAAAGGGCACTTCTTTGCTTATTGCAAAAGCTTGGGGGCACGTGCCCCCAGGGCCCCTTGCTTCCTATGTCTATGGTGGAAAATTCTACGAAATATTTCCTCTAACTGAATGTCGTATGAGGAATCTTAGGTACCAATCTATAATTCTACCGTTGGAATATTCAGAAATTTTGAATATTTTTAAAGTTACAGCACTTTAAGAATTTCAGCTGATATTAGGATGTGACGTCATCAAATTTCTAAATCGTAAACGACAAAAGTGACAGACTTTTGCCTGATATCATATTGTAGACATCCATAAACTATGGCTTTCTCGGAAATAATTTCATGTTGTGTCAGTCAGTTTAGAACTTGCGACAGTGTTAAGTTTTTTGAAAATTTCTTTTGAATTCTCGAAAAAGAAGAAAAACACTTTAATTCTGAAAATACGGTAAAACCCAGCAAACAAGAACTTAGCAAAATAAGAACCTGCAGATTGATTTTGTTGAAAAAGACACCCAAAGATAAGAACCAAAAACAGACTGATTTCTTTCAATGTTCTCATGAGATGGTACACTTAACTAACAAAATTTCATCATATCAGTGTAAAGAAACTTCCAACTGTTGATAAATGAACACCGCTAACAGTTTTCAGGGATATGCAAATTTTTTTATCAAGCTGTATGATAAAATTGCTTTGTCAACAACATAATACCATGCCCTCTAAGGGACCGTTCATTATTTAAAGAGGGGTTGGTACCGAAGAGAAATGGGTTGGGTGAAAGAAATTTTCTGACATAAAAAGGTTGGGTGAATAGTTTTTCATGCAGTTTCAAAGGTTGGGTAAACAAAATTTTCCCACTACTTAATGCTAAATTTTTAAAGTCCCAAATTGTCAATTTTATCATAAAAAATAATCAGTATTTTCCATTTTACATTTAATGTCTACTTTGTTTCCATCTTTGTCATGACTATTTGCAATAATTACAGTATCTAACACTTACAATTCATAGTTTTGACATTGAAATAATGTTTATAGGTGGGAGTGGGGTAAACTTTTTTTCATCCTGAAAATTGTTGGGTACATCTTTTTGCTGTCAACTTTTCAGTTGGGTAACAAGATTTTTTGAACTAAAAAACATTTCTCTTCAGTACCAACCCCTCTGTAAATAATGAACAGTCCCTAATATTTAAATGCAATCATTCTACTCTCAAGTTTATCCAACACATACTGTCAGCTATGTATCCATCAAAATCACAAGAGTCTTAGTGATAAGAATCATACCCTGAAAATGTCACAAGTACCTCATTTGTAGTCAGTCTGTTTTTTAGAAAAATATGCTCTTATTTGCGAGGCCATTCACTTCAAAGAAATAGGTCAAAGAATTTCACATCCATTATTTTAAAGATTTGAAACCTATGCTTTTCTGGACTCGTTCAAATCAAGATAAAAAGAGAAAGCAAAAAATTATGGTTGGCTATAAAATTTATACTTGAGACCACAACATCACTTTGTGTTGCATGATCAGACCTGAATTCGCCCTTGCTAGCCAACGAAAAGCCTGTGAAATTCACTTGGTTTGGCAACTGGCAAAATGTGAATTTTAGACAGTCTCTTTTCTAATCAAAATCTCATTAGCTCATTACCGGGTGAGTAAAAAAATGTAACAACGTTTGCCAAACTATACTATATTGTGGTATCCACCAATTTAACTGTTGATAAATCATTCCAATGACGAAAGGCCAATAGACCCTTTAGCGAACGATATTTCATTACAATTAGTAGAATTTTCGAATGTGCACAATTGCGATCGAAGCTCTAACGCCACTCAATCGATCCTCGTGTGTAAAATTGTATAAAAATATCGCTCGATCCAGGTTTTTTTGTAGAATAGCTAAAAGGTCTATTCGATATCAAAATCTCTTCGCTAATGTCTGTTAAACTCATCTAGAGTTTTAGTTCATTCTGCTTGAAAGAGCTAGAAGCAAATTATTATCATCCGCAAAATGGAACGTACAAAAGGTGGCTGAAGATCTTTTGAACATGACTGGGAAATTCATCACTTTCAGGAACGCCGAAGAGGGGGGCGTGGGGAGGGGGGCAAGCGCCCCTCCTGCCCTTTTCTAAGAGAAGCAAGGGCGCATGAGTGCTCTTTTAATGGAGCAATTTATTCTTAACAATGTTCAATTGGATATTATGACAACCATGAATTTAACCATTAAGTTGAATAATCATCGCAACTTGCATTGGTCATACCCAAATATGCAAAAGCAAAAATTATCTTTGGCAAAAGATAACATCACTTACATCATTTAGAATATTCTTGAAAGCATTTTAAGCGAATATAAAGGGTGTGGTCGCAAAAATTTTTCTGGGGAAGGACCCCAGGTCCAACCAATTTTCGGTTCGCTTCCCTCGTCATCGGTCTGGAGGGCCCTTGCGTTCTCCTTCGACCCCCTTGCCCTACCATCGCTCTGGCTGCCCGATCACGTTCAAACATCTGAAGGTGGCAGGCAAAGTTGAAGTTGCATCTTTTAGCCGCAAGCACTGGGATCGCAGATGGAGAGAAGACGTACAATCATTCATGATACAAACTCCTCAGTCATTAACAAATGCTAAACAAAACATGACAAATACAGATGCCCAGATTTCACTAATAAAGAAACTTTGTATCATCAGCTGAATAATTCTGCAAATATTCAGACTGTTCTCGTGCGAACGTTTAAAGGTTCATACATACTGAGAAAAGAACAGTAGTGAAGTTTTAGCATTAGAAAACTTGCAGGGCACAGTTAAACGAGCAGTCTGAAATAACAAACTCATATCTAATAAACTGAGAGGAAAAGCTACTGTTGTTGCTGTTATTGTTGTTGTTGTTGCAGTTAATGTTACTAGCAAAGCAAGAATAAAGTTGCTTATGAAGCTAAAATCAGATGATTTTGAAAAAGAGTTCCAGGCTTTTCCAGCAATTTTCAAAAGGAGATTTCCCTACCAACAAGGGTGAAGCTAAAGAAAATCACTATGGGGTGCAGACCCTAAATTTGCCGAGAAAATGGGTATTTCTTAGCCTTGTTTGTCGAAAATGGTATGGATTAGTCAAATTTTGCCGACAAATTAGCCGAAAAAAAAAATTTCGGCGTTTTGCACTTCTTCCTTGGCTATGCCTCTGCATACAAAATAGCCAATGACTCTTGACATTACTAATGTCGTGGAAATGGATTTTGACATTCGGTTGTGCCTTTCGCCATCAAGGTATCTGTTACGCAGTAATATGAAAAAGGATGCAGATTGAACGATATTTCATTACACTTTGTAGAATTTTCGAATGTAAACAATTGCGATCGAAGCTCTAACACCATTCAATCGAACCTTGTGCATAAAAATGTACAAAAATATCGCTCGATCCAGGCTCTTTTGTAGAGTAGCCAAAAGGTCTATTGTGGAGGTCTTGAATACTTCATTGGATGTAACAAATAGTTTTGGTATAATTTCTTCCAAAAAGGTTGTTTGTTGCCGTTGGCAAACGCTGGCAACACAGTTGACAAACGCTGAAATTCTTTTGAGTCTACTGCTAGATAAGATAACGAAGTTTGAGGCTTCACACAATCCCTTCAGCCAAGATGCTTTCTTTTGGTTGAAAAAGAACAGGAAACATGGTTTCACCCTCTCAGTTACGCCTTCACACAAATCTTGACCTTTCGAAACTTATCAAGCCTGAAATCAATTTTCATAGGGATAGTACCCGCCTTTAAGTAGATGTTTCGGAAGAACTAGACTCAGTGACTTGGCACTGATTATTAGGTTTTGTCTGGTATGAAGTAAAAGCCTGAATACTGTAAAAGCAGTGTTAAGCCCCCCTCTCTATTAAGCCCCCCTCTAATAAGCTCCTCCCCTCTGAGTCAAAATTTAAAATAAGCCCCCCTCTCTATTAAGTCCCCTACTTGTAAAAATTCTAGGATTTACCAAATAGTTTCATTTATTTAGCTACATAACCTTGCATGTTAATTTTAGTATGGTTTGAGATAAAAAAACTGTGTCGAATTTATGTATTTGAGCCATAAGATTGTATGTTGATTTCTCAAAAAATGGGATAAAAGAACTGAAAAGCTAACAAATATATCCTTGTCACTTGATTTTGTGAATACGCCCCTCTCTAATAAGCCCCCTTTCTGGAAGGTCCCAAATTAAATAAGCCCCCGTGGGCTTAATAGAGCTTCACAGAATAAGAACTACAACTTTTAAGACCCTTTACGTTAAACTTTTGAATGAACATTTACTTAAGTTTGTGAAAGTTGCTTCAAAGTTGGAAAGAAAGTTATTCCAAAAACGTACTAGGTATCCCAAACAGTATTACCGTTTAAAAAATAGCCAAAATTAGACTAACGCACATGTTGATTACAAAGTTTTTGGTTTCGCAGAAAACAACAATGGCTTAGCAAACTGGTTTACACAATGTTTCAACTTGGCAGAAGCTATCAAATTTGGGCCTGGTTGGCATCCTGAAATCATGCAGCATTGGCTTGTTTTGTTCCAACAACTGACTTCCAGTAACAGAATGTCCGGCAAAGACCAAGAATGAATATATCGCCCTGACTGAGGCTTGTAGAAAGAAGTAGAGCAGAGCAGCTTTGAGTGTTGAGGCTTACGACCGGCTACGCAAAAAATCTATAAACCAACAGATGTTTTTGCCGTATTTTGGACAGTGTCGGCACATTAGAGGTGCCAAACAAATGTACTTTAGCCTAACTTGCCAAATGCTCCGTAAAGAAGGTCAAATTGCCACGGTTTCTCTTCAAACGTGTTAGTATCCATCTCAAAATTTGAAATGAATGTGAGCCAGGAATACACAAGCCAAGAATAGCAAAGTTCATATATCAACGGATTTAGGGCTCAGGTATCAAAGAGAAAAGAGGAGTGCTTGATACCAGAGTAATCCATGGATTTAGTCCGACGAAAAAGTTTATTCAACATGGAAATATAATCTGTACAAAACTAATTAATCTGTGTGATTATTTGCACCATGTGATTTCACACTGCTACAGTTTATTTGCATCGGTAGTTAAGATTTTCCTATGAGGAATTACGGCATAATGGGCGAGATTTCCTTGCTTTGTTACACGTGTATTTCCATCAATTCGAGGCCTTCAACAACCACAATTTACCGACAAGCCCATGTGCTGCAACACTCGAATAGTTTTTATTAATTCGAGCCAGCTATCAAATGGCAAAATCTTAATGGACCTGTAAAAATTAAATTTCCAAAAACTATGACTTACAACTCATGCCTATTGCACACAAAATAGCAGCAGATATACAATGCAAATAAAGATATTTCCCATGAATTCGAGCTCCACAGAATAGACTTTTTAGCTATTCTACAAAAGAGCCTGGATCGAGTGATATTTTTATACATTTTTATACACGAGGTTCGATTGAGTGGCGTTAGAGTTTCGATCGCAATTGTGCAGATTCGAAAATTCTACAAAATGTAGCAAAGTATCGTTCGATTGAGATTCGTTTTCAGAATAGCTAAGGCCCCGTCCACACGTATCCGGATATTTTTGAAAACGCATCTTTTTTATCCGTTTTCAAAAAGATTCGCGTCCACACCAGGAGCGTTTTCGAAAATATCCCCGTCCACACGAAAACGCTGTGACACTCACAATTCGATATTCGACAACGAAATTCCATAATCGATAACGATATTCGGCATTCGAACTTCGATAAAAGAAAAAAGACAAACAAAATGCCCTCGCGTGATCCCCAAAGAACCGAGCGCATGCTCTGATACGTCATAAATCGATGCTGTGATGTCAGCGTTTTCGAAAAGCTCCGTTTTCACCCGTCCACACGAGAACAGGAAAACGGCGTTTTCAAAAAGATCCACTCTGGAGAGCGTTTTCGAAAAGCTTCGTTTTCGGTGACTGAAAACGCCGTCTCCGTGTGGACGGGAACCCAAAACGGATAAAAAAATATGCGTTTTCAAAAAGATCCGGATACGTGTGGACGGGGCCTAAAAGGTCTATTAGCCTATGCAATCAGATCAATTTTTGAGTTCCTCTGCTGACGGTTAGTAGCTTCAGATACCTTTTGGAACATGTTTCGCATGTAATCTTGGGCGAGGGCGTTAAGACAATTATAGACCATCTTGCTCGTCTCAAAATCGATCAGTTCTCTAATGGCAAGCCAGCCGAGACTCTTAATCAAAGGCAAAGCTGGCGAGTCATACGGGCTGTTTGTGACTATCCTAGCGGCTCGATTTTGAGAATCAATCGACATTCTCTGAGACGTAAAGGAACAAGTGTAAAATTCCTCGACGGATTGATAAGCGCAAACGTCTATTGAAAACTGTGAATTCAGCTTACCTTGGTGAGGGACTCTAGTTTGAAACCTTGCGCGTATCCCCGTCTTGAACCGTTCATATGATTTCCAAACAGCAAGATAATCTGTATGAATAGAAAAGAAGAAGTTAAAAGTTGGCATTAAGTCAAAGATTTGGAATGTCGTTGAACCGCAAAAGATGGGCAAAGCAACAAAAAAAGCTCCGTATCCTCAACACCATCGTTCGTAGGGCACATTGGGTTAACAATGGCCTTATCGTATGTCCCTATCGTTGATCCTGTCTGCCTTACCTTCTTGCAGTCTCAAATGAGGACATGTTTTGCTATGATTTGAATCGAATTGAAACTGTAAGGAGGAAAGGCAGACAGAAACAACGATAATGACATAAGCATGATTTGTTTATACATTTTATTAAAGAATAAACATTTTGTTTCCTCTCACCCAACTGTTTCGGCGTGAATACGGTATACTTTAGTAACGACATTATGTTGGTTTTGGTTAGATATTTCAGTTATGATAGTGAATACTAACCTCAAAGACTCTGTGTAGTTTCTTGCTCGAAATGATTGACTGTGAAGCATTTATTATTGATTCAATACGCTGAAAATGGAACCAAAATAGAGTTAACTGCGAAAAAAGATGGGCCTACGTCTAAACAGAAAGGATTACATTGATTGTACGTACCTGAAATATAGCTCGCCCTAATTAGCCATGAAATGAATTTTACGATAAAGCTAAAAGAACTATCGAGCTGGATAAGCTAACGTATTTGTGTACCAAAAGGGACAGCATCTTTATTGAGAATGTTCGACTGCCATGAGCCAGACAGAAAGTTCCTGCTTTTGAAACGCGATAGCACCAAGAGTACTTGAAGGATATTTGGATGATTCAGAGTCTTGTTAGAAGCCAAAAGACCAAAGGATTTTGTGATTTTCTCGTGTTCTCATACCTGCAAATGGGCCTAAAACACTTGATCAAATCGTAAGGAATCTCCTCACAAAGAACAATAAGCATAGGTTTTTATTTCTTTTCAATTTGTTTTAAGTGGGCTTGTCAGGATTTCTCGCTACCGAAAACTAATTTAGGCCCACTGTGCATGCCGCATCCAGGCATGGGACCCCTAGGTTAACGTCCCTTCCGAAGGACGACGAGGTGAGTTGTGAGGTCAGGCCTCTGAGGTCACCCATCCGGAGTTTGACCTCACTCAAGCAAGCTCAACTTCAGTCACCTGACGAAGACTGTATAAGCCACCCGGCCACTCATCCCGTAAAGGTGTTTTACCGCTCTCAAGAGTTACGAGAAATAGATTTTCAAACAAGTACTGAAGATTTTCAGTCCCATGGTAATAGCTATCTAAACGATTTTCCAACGCAAGAATAATCATATATACTTTATATTTTGTTCTGTGGAAGGATTTTATCGACGACTTGATCAAATACTTTACTGGATATGAACCCTGGTTGCTGTCATAATAACCAGGAAAACAGCACTTATTCACGTGGAATGTTTTGATGTGACGCAAGGAGAAATCAAACTTCCCCTAGCAATCCTTAGATACAAGCCAAGATTTAGGCCCAATGTTTGTGATTTGTGTCAACAAAGAAAAGAAAAATTGCATGATCAATCAAGTTTGAAACAATGTATCTTCTCCACTGAAAGAGAAATAATTTTCAGGGGCAAAAGTTTTGATATTTTCTGGTCTCTTGACCTTCAAAAATTCAATACAGAATGTCATGCAAATACATTACAGCCTCATGAAAACATCCAAAGGTTTTAAATCAAGGCAAATATTTTACTTTTAGTATGACAATTAGGATGGTCAAACATACCGGTATTACACTGCGAAGTAATTCATCGAATAAGCCAATATAAGCCATGACATTTAATTTTGCTTCATATCGTTCAACTTTCGCCATCTAGAAAAGAATAAAAGAATGCAAGGAGATTATACAATTACTATCTTATTTCGGAATATGAGTAAACTAGCAATAACATTAGTTAGTGAGTGCAGCATTTTGGAAATGGGAATAAATTGCACAAACATATGAAATGGAATAAAAGTAATAGGCATTTCTCATTCTGTTGATATTACAAGATGCCTTTGCCCCCGTCCCCTGTCTCGCAACTCCTTATTCTTGCAGTCGGTTCAGTTCTGTTGGCATTGCATCACAAAATGACTCGCTGTCTCCCCTCTCACAGTTTGAAGACCAAAACGAAGTCAGACAAATACCTCATTCACACTGACACAGTTAAACCAGGTTTATCTAAACCAGATTGAATTTCAGCCAATCAAATACATTCGATTTGCTGGATTGGCCAATCAGAAGGCTCAATTCGATAACCTGGTTTAGTTTAAACTAGTTTTACTTGCAAGTGTGAATAGGGTAAAACACGCATTCATTCCATGGAAGATGAGACACTTAAAAAGACTTTGATGATGCCGCCTGTGCCGTTTTGGTTATTGTGTGATGAAAATAGGTCATTTACAGAAAAGCGAATTGCAGGAATGCCATATTTCTACAAACCGACAGAGAGACAGAAACATCGCAGCTTGCTGATTCTTTTAAGATATTAGGCAGCTAACGCTGCAGTCATCATGTAACAGACAGAAGCTTAAGGGAAAACATCACCCTAGTAGCTAGCGTCTTGAAAGAATAAACGAACTTGGATTGAACCGAGAATAGCAAAGATGTGAAAAGGCTCAAAAAAATTGCATGCGAACTTGCTGCATTTATGTGGAAGTTCCTACCTGGAAAAGGAACTGTTCAGCTTCCCCGAATTTCTCATATTCTTTTGCATTTTTTGCTAAGCTTGCCAGCTACGATGAATATAGAAAGAAATGATAGGAAATATTTTAATTCATATATAATTTAGAAGCTTCTATGTTTGGCTCAAAGCACTAGTTTGCTAACTTCTGCCGGGTTGGCTAACGAGTACTCCAAAAATGAGACTAAATTGAAGGTGTTGTGGCGTTGTGTAGTAATCCACTGACTTTGCAGCCAGAACAGTCAGGTGGACGGGGTTCAAATTCCATCAGCACCTTTGAGCGTCATGACAAGGGGTCGCAGAATCGATTAGCGCTTATTTATTTCTGCGATCCCAGCGCTTGGCGCTGAAAACCGCAACTTCACCTTCACCTTCTAAGTTTTCGGCAAAAGAAGGGACGTTCTGAAAGTCTATACTGGGTGAGTCAATAAAAAGGCCGGCGTTTGAAAAAATTGTGCTCCCAGATTGTCACATTAATGATATTGAGAACTGTCTTCCTTTATTCTCGATATGTCCAATTAGGTTCAGTAATTTAATCGGCTTTATTCGGTCATTCCTTCCCGTCGAAATGGTAGATTTTCTGCAGAAAGCCCCTTTCGAAAACCTGCAAAAACGAGTGAAAACACCAAGCAAGTCCTCCGTTTCTTCTCCTTCCTAGCAATAATGGCATTTGACTGTGTTCACGAATTTGGTCCTCTTGGGAGAATGGAATCCCCCTGAATAAGTTATTTATACTAGGGGAAGACTTTTCAACCTGCCAAGAGGAAAACACGTGCTAAAGCGTGCTAAATATCATCGTTGTGAGGTAAACAAATTTGGGAAACTTGCTTGTAATTTTAGCACGTTTTTAAGGATTCTCGAAGGGAATCTTTTAAGAAAATCGCTTACAGGATCTGAACGGAGTGACCGATTTAAGCCAGGAAAGATTCTAAAAATAACTGAACATGTTAGCTATTCAATCAGACATTGCTAATTATCATTGCTTATATACTCAGGGAGCAGTAGCCTTCCAAACGCCGGGCATTTATTCACTCATTAAGTACATAATCCGGTTCATAAGTAATGTTCCTACCAGAGTTCAGAGTGATACACTGTAGCTCTTATAATCAGACCAAGTCACACAAGACATAAGAAAGCACCCATGGACATCTCTGCATCAAGTTTTAAGTAACCGTCTGACCTAACTTTCAGTAAGCACAACACTTACCCCTGCAAAAGTTAGGAAATCTGATTAACGGTTAACTGCTGGGTCATATGGAACAAAACAGTTTTCAATATCAGAAAGCGATAAATACCTCATCTTTAGTTGGAATGAATTTGAGCAAAAGTTCAGCGTGTTCCGCGGGTAATGCTACGATATCACAATGATTGATTGCATCTTGTACGACTGGAGCATTCTTGCCAATTCTTCTTTTTGTTATAACTAGCGAAAGGAATAGATGAAAACGGCATGCTTCAAATGATATAAACCTGATTCATAATAGAAATAAACCGTAATAGCTCAAAGGAAATAGATAAAGTAACGGAACAAAGTCTGAATATCATCTCACCGAAAGGAATTTGTTACTAAGATATATTTTCACTGCCGGATACTCAAATTCTATTTGCTCCATATAGATTTGAAGTACATCTGATTAAAAATTGAGATAGGCATATCACTGCTGAAGTTCAAGCTACTTTTCTGCCTCTTTTTGGTTAGACTTTCAGTTCACACAGAATATACCATGGTGAAACTTTGTGTTATGTAAACGGCTAATGATTGACAGAACAAAACAATAAATCAAGTCTAAAACTGGGTTTTGTAAGGACAACAGATCAACACTCAAAGTCACTATCAAACTGAAAGCAAGTACTTCTGAATCATAAGATGTGAGCCACAGGAAGATTCAAAAGATTCCTTGGCAGCAAAGAGTGACTGATAATATAAAATTGCATTAAAAAACTCAAAGCAGAGCATACTTAGATTTCTTGCTTTGTTTGGTGACAGGAGATTTAACTTTGATGAAAGTTTCTTGACAGCTGTGAAGGAAAGCATGTGATTACTACACATTGAGACTGCAAAGGCATTTCACGCTTCGATGGTTCACACAAACAAGTTGAGTACGGTATTGTAGGCTACGATTCATATTGCATTATAAAGTAGAGATAAAGCAGTACTGTACCTTATCAATATATTACGAAAGTTAAATTTGCTATAATGCAAATTAAGCAACCACAGCTGGATCTGATCAGTTTCACTCACAGTTAAACATTTGACTGATATCATGGCAATGATGCACCGATTTTCTGGGGAAGGAAGACAAAATTGCAGAATTTCTTACCCATCAGCTACCTGGTTATACAATCTGCATAGCTGTTGGTAACTTTGAGTTGAAACGATCAGCATACAACCTTTTTTCCTTAATTTTTGCCCTTCGTTTTGGTTTGACTCTGTCCTACTCTGTTTTGCTTAGGCCATAAGTCAAAGATGAGTTGAAGTGCATCGCTCCCTCTTAGCGACGCAAAACGAAAGCGCGGGAGCTATGCACTTCAACTCACGTGTGACTTATGGCCAGCGCCGATCATTCGCACAAATAAAAACTTTTGCTTCAGGGCACCTTTAATCATTTCAAACATAGATAATGATACATCTTACTTTGGAAAAGTTAGCCTGGGTTGCAACTTATACCCTCGTATCAATGCAATCGAAATATCGGTATTACGTGCTATAAGTCAGACGCAAACATACCTTCATCACGTTTCCGTTGCAATGTATCTTGATCAACGTTTTTAAGCTGGAACCTTTTCTCAAATTCCCGGAAGTCAAGCATGTTTTCAAGTGTACTGACATCACTGTTTGCCTACAGACGTGTAATAATACTTAGTATCAACGAAGCGCCAGTTTAAGTATTACAGCTTTGAATCAAGCGCAGTTGTGCTTTTTGATCGAGGAAATTGTGTGAGGAACTTCTCGCGATGTGATCAAGAAATATGGGCACTACTCAAATATACATCAAAATTCAAATTGAGAATCATTTCCTGTGATCTCCGTGTATGGTTCAAGACTAGACTTATGCCTTTTCGTCCCTTGTTTCCCTGCGTTCTTTGATTTGCTGATATCACTTGGTCAATAGGGACTCATGATATTACGCTTATATAATGGGCCCACTTTTTCAAAATGGCCTAAACAGGTGGGAGTTCTCGTAAACTTAACAAAATCGCTTTAAAATCTGGTTTAAAGAGCTCGAACATTGAAAAGGAAACTTTTAGTACAAAGAATGATGTTGTGTTGACCTACAAAGCGCAAAATGCATACGTTTCAGGCAGTAATCTTCCTCTGTAGAAGCAAAATAGATCCATCGAAGCTGCGAGAACCCCAGGCTGCTTCAACAGTTCTTTAAGAGCAACAACAACAAAATTCTGAATAGCAGCCCCTGATTGGTTAAAAACTGAATTCTAGCGATTTCATTGGTGAATACGGAACCACCCTACGCGGGCCTAAAGTGGGCCCACTATTTAGGAGTAATGTTATTAGTCCCTCTTGACCAAGGAACGCAGGGAAACAAGGGACGAAAAGGCATCAGTCTAGTTCAAGACTAGGTAGCATGTATCAGGATAAATTCCAAAAAAATTAAAGCAATTTTAAGACTTTCCAATATGTCTAAGATTAGTTTAAACCTTGAAACAAATGTGTGAAATAGGATTTTTAAGATAAATGACAATCAAATGTCGATATTTTATCAAAAAGTTTCACTTTTTTATTCATCAGTAGCTCGGTCCTTGGGAACAACAAACAGAATTCGATTAATACCAATCCAATTTGTATACAGTACAAACCCACATAAAAGAACCTGTTTTTATAAGAACCTTGAGGCTGAAATTTAATCTTTAAAACCCCCTAAATAGGAACCCTCCAGAGGCTGAAACTAGGAGAGGTTCTTATATAATAGGTTTCATGTCTTCAGAATTCCTCAGAATTGTCAAGAATTCTTATATTCTGATCAGAATTCTTCAGTGGTACAAAAGACTGCATGATTTTGCAACAAGAATTCTAGCCTAAAACTGTTCTCATGAAGTCAAAAAAATTCGTCGGAATTCTTATGCTGAAAACTGAAAAATGCTGAAAAATATGTGCAGGGTGTGTACTGTATAAAAGAATCTTTTTAAGAACCTTACAGACTGGAATCGACTGGAAGTTCGAACAACAGCCATTTAATTAAGAACCTATTCCGGTTGCCCAAGAAAAACCTAGGTTCTTTTATGCGGGTTTCTACTGTAGTAGGTCCTAAGAATTTTCACCTACAACCTTTGACGCACCGGTACAAATCTGTCAAAACTTGCTTTCATTGCATCTCCAACGTTAGGACATTGTTTTGGGCGTAAAATAACTTTTACCACGCAAACAAAGCGCATGAATTATATTTTTCAAACAAACAAACAAACAAACAAACAAACAAACAAACAGAAAAACAAACAAACAAACAAACCTTGAAAATACTTTTTTCACTAGCAACCATGATAGGTGCCCAGTTTAACATGGGTAGCTTCACAAGTTGCGAGTGTCCTCTCACTGAATGACCTGCCAAAAAAAAATGAATTATCATTCGACAGGAACAACCGGCAAATGTTTGGAGCCATCTTGATTAAAAGTTGATACGAATTTTAAGGTTTCATGAGCTACCACTTAGATAAAGTCATTTTAGCTGCAAACAACATTATAAAACGGGTGTCTCACATAAAATGCAACCTAACTCTATTCAAAACATTCTCAAAAATCTAAATTAATGCAACACATTTCACCCAAAATTAGTCTTTCTTCTTTCTAACGATATTCAGTTGGGATAAATCAATGGACTTATCAATCATTAAATTGACACTTTAGTAAGTACGGTACTTCAGATGCAGAAAGTTGTAGCGCATTCTCATATACACGAAATCCATCTTTGCGAGAGTTTACTTCTTTACTTTTGATAAATGTATCTGATGGGAGTAGATGTCTCCGTTTCTCACTGAGGGCATGTCAACTCAAGTAGTTCTAGGCTAGATAATCTTTTGCAAAATGTGCTTTGTAACCTTTACAGAAAAAGACCTTGTTTTTGGTGTATTAGCATCCTGCATCTGAAATAGGCCATGTTTGCTAAACGTCAAGCAAATAGTCCCATGAATGTATCCAAAATGCATAAAATTTGAAATAAGATGATCACAATCGATTATCTTGTTAATTTTTTCTGACTAAAGTTTAGTTGCATTTTTTGGGACATCCTTTGACTTTAAGTGCATTGTGCCAATTTAACTTGTTTAATGTAGCTTGGTTAGATAGCTTGATAGTATTTTGTTCAGTTATGATAAAAGACCATTTAAATCATGATGTGACATTTCAACTTCTTAAACGACAAGTCCAGTGTTGTTAAAATTGTTGATTATTCAAGAGATTACGCTGTTGTGAACGGTGTGTAGTACTTTTTTCCATTTTTTTTTCTTTTAATTTGCGAAACTACGTATTTCAATCTGCTAAGAACTGCGAAATGACAACATTTTCTATGACATCACTTCATTTTGACCTGAACAAGGATGCCAAATGTGTTGATATCATACACTACAAACTACACTTACATTGCTAGCCTCCTTATCGCGCCTTCACACACTCGTACAAAATACAAAATGGCGACGATATTTGGCCTAACTTACGAAGATTCATTAACCAATTTGTGAAAGTTGGAGGCATCAAAACTTGAAAAGAACTCACGATTGGTTTTCAGCAGTGGGTAAGGTTGCTTTTAACAATAATTTTATCAATCCCGGACTTGTCCTTTAAAGATTCATAGATCTTGACGACTTGAAATCACTAATAGAAAGTTTGGAACAGAATCTTCAAGAAATATAGCGGAGCAGTGGTCTTTAAACGAGAAAATGTTGAAAAAAGCAATGATAACGTTGTAAACGAATTTAAATAAAAATTTGTTATCCAATAAAAAGTGAATTTTCGCCATAAATAAAAAACTGTTTCTTTTGCAAAAGTACAGCTATTGGCAAGCAGAATACAGCGATATTTTTTACGCAGCATTAAAAAGCAGTATACCGTACAATACCTATTGATCCAGGGGGTGACATCAAGTTGAATGGAGACGGGGGTGGCGGTGGTGGCGGCATGCTTCCTGTTTGACAATTATCACAAAATATCATAAAATGTCATATTTCTGAGGCATATCTCGTGATTTTTGCTCATTTCTTTGATTGGTTGTTAGTTGAATCATTGTTCGAATCTTCTTTTTGATTGGTTTATTAGTATGTTAAGGGGCTGGGAACGGTATGACTTAGAGCAGTAGGAAATTCATATCATCATTTGGTTTTTATCAGTGGAAGCCGATGTAATAGAAGAACATAAATTCTAATGTCATCGAGTTATTGATATTTGCACATTTGCTGATACATAATTCGACCTGATTGCTAGAAATGGTCACAGTTCTATGAGAACGCAAAGACCACGCCAAGGAACATTAAGTGAAGTTTACTGGCACACCTCGAACCAGCACAATGTTTACATATCCAGGAACAATTGGGGTTGAACAAAATTCATCGCCATAGGCAATATAAGCAGATTTCCATCATACATCCAAAACAAGATGGAGTATATTTAAGGAGGGGCGCATCTCTTGATAAAAATCTCGTAAAACTTTGGCAAAATCATTTTGTTGTCGAGAAAATCCGTAACAAAATCCCTGAAAATTATTTTGTTTGAAAAATCTCGTAAGCATTTTCGGAAGAGTTAAAGACTCCTTTATATTTCCATGGGTAGTCAGACACCACAGTTATGTTTCAGTGTGTGTGCTGCTTCGGAGGAAAATTCGCAGTTATGTTTCAGTTTGTGCTGCTGCGGAGGAAAATTTATATGCTTCTGCGGAGGAGGTAACGGAGCTACTTTACCGCAGTTATGTTGCAGTGTTTCTTCTGCTGCGGAGGAAACTTCGCACTTATGCTTTAGTGTACATGCTGCTGCGAAGGAAAATTTACATGTTGCTGCGGAGGAGGTAACAGAGTTACTTGGATTTTCGTTCTTCCTCCGTCTCTTACGCTAACACCTCCTGGTAGCAAATGATTTCATCCTCCACAAAAGAACAAAGGGACAATAAAGCACAACTACGGTGTCTACCCGCCCATGATATTTCTAGCTATGGTGCGACATTATATGTGTCAAATCTTAGATGACGTAAGAACTTTAGCGCGAGAATGTAACTGACAAGGACGGCCGTATTCACATATATGACTCCAGTGTATTATTTCATGATCATAGATTTTCAATTTCTTGGAAAGTTTAATTTTTACTTTTTTATTTTCAATTTGTTTTGAGTAGGTTTGTCAGGATTTCTAGTTACTGAAAGCTAATTTAGGCCCACTGTGCATGTCGCATCCAGGCATGGGACCCCTAGTTTAAGGACGACGAGGTGAGTTTTGAGGTCAGGCCTCCGAGATCACCCATCCAGAGTTTGACCTCACTCGGCCAAGCTTAACTTCAGTCACCTGACGAAGACTGTATAAGCCACTCGGCCACTCACCCCGCAACGTTGTTTCAGGGAAAGCTTTACAGACATAATGCTGCAAAATCACCCAAAATAGCACATTCGGCATTCATCTGGTACCAGGGTGACAGAACCACATTACAGTAGTTTCAGACAGCAGTCTCTCGATGTGGAAGAGTTTTATGAATTATATCTTTTCAGCACTTATTTTCACAAAAGCAAAATATATTTAAGACTGTATATAGCAACGATGTTAGTTTAGTGCGGTGCGTGTGTCTTAAAGGGTAACACGAAATAAATGTTTATTTTTGACTACGGACACTTTCATCCGCCTTTGCAATCAATTGTATTCTCTGGTACGAAAAAGTTCGAAACACTTTGAGGGAGGGTAAATGGTTGGTTAGTAGAATCATGTTTATTAATAATCAATAATGCATAACAGTCACAAGAAGTAATTTTAAGAAGAACTTTTAAAGGATAGCGACAGGGAAGACACAAGACACAAGCGATAAAAAGGAAAGGCAAGGAGCGAAAAGGACATTAAAATTACCACAAAGACGCCCAAAAAGTACTCCTATTTGAAGAATCACAAAAAAATTACCATAGGCCGATCTTCAACTTTCTTTTTTCGGCAAGTACTCAATATAACCAAAATTATTTTTCAAGGCATAGCTGTTCTTGTGATTGGTTTTAAAAATAAGTAAATTTGGCTGTTTTCAGGGCCGCCTTATTTCGAAGCATGCTGCAGAAAACACTGATAACTATCATTCTAATTCCCTTTTGTAAAGTCAGCTTCTAGTTTGGTCATAAGAGTCAGTATAAAACACAAAGTATCATTGTGGACTTGAAGGGAAATGACAAAACCTCACAATAATGGCTCTTAAATGATTTTGCTTACAGAACATAGCTCACAATCAGGTTTTAATGCGTTGATTCATA
Source organism: Aurelia sp. 3 sensu Dawson et al. (2005) (assembly GCA_964020215.1). NCBI lineage: Eukaryota > Metazoa > Cnidaria > Scyphozoa > Semaeostomeae > Ulmaridae > Aurelia > Aurelia sp. 3 sensu Dawson et al. (2005). The sequence goes on along the minus strand of OZ026573.1, from coordinate 26,814,012 downwards.
CCCTTTAAGCAATGAAAACAAACATTCTACCATCCTTAAAAAATGCTCGATCATAGTCTCGAAAGTGATCAAAAAGAAAATTTATGACATGTTTGATAATCGAATTTTCGCGATTTTCAAACGGAAGTACTTTTTATTGAGACGCTGTGACGCTGGGTATAAGTAGCATAGCGGGTGAGCCACAAAAATGTTCCCACTTTTGAAAATTCATAACGCCAAGACTACTTCACGGATTTGAATCATTCAAATTCTAGTTAAAAGTCGAAAGATCGAAGTATTTTTGTGATTTTTCTCGCTGTCCTACCAGCACTAGACGTATTGGTAAATTCAACTTTATAAAAATTTCATGGTTGCAAAATGACGGCAAAAGGGCCTAAAACATTGATCAAATCGTAAGGACTCTATTCAAATCGAACAATAGGCCATGGGCGTTTCACCTCCCTCAAGAGTTATAAGACATTGATTTTCAAACAAATGCGAAAGATTTTCCATCCCAAGGCAATTAATGCCTAGAGGATATCTCTCACCCATGAGAAGTTGCATTTCCTTCATTATTCTGTGCGAGGAGTCATTTATGCATTGATCGATGTTTTAGGCCATTTTTCAGTCATTTTGCAAACATGAAAGTTTTGTAAAGTTGAATTAACCTATATTTGTAGTGCTGGTAGGACAGCGAGCAAATTCACGAAAATACTTTGATCTTTCGGCTTTTAACTACAATTTGAATTATTCAAATCCGTGAATTAGACTTGGTGTTATGAATTTTCAAAAGTGGGAACTTTTTTCTGGCTCAACCGGCATGATCATTAACTTGGCAATCAATCAATCAATCAATCAATCAATCAATCAATCAATCAATCAATCAATCAATCAATCAATCAATCAATCAATTGTAATGACTTGAAAAAGATATCTTTATCGGGTGCACCAAAACTAACCTATGCACTTTTGACAGCCCACGATAAATCGTATACTGGACCGATTTTGAAGATTTATGAGTTAATCTGTAGCACAATTTCTGGTCTTCTATTTATGAAGCTATAAGCGAGTTTCTTAAAATTTTCGATTTCGAAAACACCGAAATAACCCAAAAAGCGTTGATCAAATTGTCTAAAGACTCAACATGAATGTACTAAGAGAAAACGTTTTTTTTGGCAATTTGGAGATCAAAACTACATCGGATCTTTGTTGGCGAGACGAGATATGCTTTGTCCAAGGAAACTTATGTGTCCCCCGTGCAGTGAGTTAAAGCTCATGCGCAGTGGCGCTTTCGAGTTGAAGCTCTGACGGGCGAATGAGCTTTAACCCACTGTATGGGGGACACATTCGTTTCGTCAGACAAAGCGAGCTCGTCTCCCCAACAAGACTGCTCATTACTGTTTGTCTTTTAACCCCTTTGACACAGGAACGCAGTACCTGCATAAAGTATAAAATCAATGAAATTTCAGAGAGAAAAACCGTTCTTTGTAGCATCAAAAGCATATCTACATTTCATCCAACATAGATTTAACACTCGTGCATTGTTTCAATGCATTCATAATCGAAAATTTTAAGAAACTCATTTACAGTTCTATAAATATAAGACTAATATAAAGATAAAGCTATGATAAAAAATATAATTCAGAAAGACTAAATAGTTTACAAAAGAGTACTAGCATCTAATTGAGGATATTAGCTAAAGATAAATTCATAAATTTTCAAAATTGATCCAGTACGATTTATCGTGGCTTGTCAAAGTGCACAGTTCATTTGGGCGCACTCGGTTCATACTATTGCATGTATGAAGACAGCTTCATAACTTAAAAGTACGTCGCCAAATGAGTTGATGTTCTTTTCTAAACTCATTATTCGTAAATAAGACGCTAGAAATGAAATTTATCTTCTAGCGTCTCTGCCAGTAATTACAATGCTAAATTATGATTAATTTCTTTATTGATCCACAATGCAGATTTTGACAATTTTACTGATGACAGTGGTTGAATACCGTATAAAATACAAAATATGACTTCATAGCTTGTCAATATACTTCAAAAATAATTCATCAAAAATATCAACATTGCTGCTGCTTCAAGAAGGATCGAAAATGTTAAAACAACATCTTATGACTTACCACATGGGGGTGGCGGCGCCGGTGGAAGGCTGCTCGGTGGCGTAATAGGAGCTGGCGGTGGAGGCGGTGATTTTTCTGTTAAAATGTCATCAATCGCATCTTCTAATGCATGAGCTACTTCATCGCTGCTTTTTGTGCTGTGTTGGTGTTTCTGGAATTTAACAATCATGGTCTTAAAGGACAAGACCGGGGTTGGCATAATTGTTGATTATTCAAGAGATTACACTGTTGTGAATGGCGTGTAGTACTTTTTTCAATTCTTTTCTGTTTTAATCTGCGAAACTACACATTTCAATCTGCTAAGAAGTGCGAAATGACGTCATTTTCTATGACGTCACCCCTCACCCCCTAAGTGACCACCACTGTATCTCACAGCAAGAAAAGGCCTTTTTAGTGCAAACGGGAGGCTAATTCGTCACATGTTTTCACTCACCGTTTTCAAATTGTGTCGGTATCGTGTGATGACAGATTGATAAGGTCCCTATAAGCAACCTTTCATGGACTTACCTGCTGTGGGAAAGGACAAGTAAAATGTATTTTTATCTCACTTATTCAATATTCACTTTCTTGATTTTTGTTTTTGATTATTCACGGGCGGTTTTTGTTTCTTTTTAAGGAATATAGACATTGCAGCGCGCAGGATATCAACAGTGGAGGGCTCTTACACTTGAGTTCACAATATGTTTTTTTAAATAATACTTAAATAATACTTAACAATATATTTCTAAAATTCAATCATAGCTAGAAAATTAGAGCACGTATGGATGAAGATATGTTGTTCAAAAAATCTTCATTACCAGAATGGCACAATAGTTTCAAATATTTTTGAAACCTTTTCAGAAAAGCGTAACAGCATTCACTTGAAATTAACTTTCCCTGGGAGCCTCTATCTATGGCACAACTGCCTGCTAGCGGGCTATGACACATCAAATGCTTTTTGAAAAGATGTATTTATCTCGCGAGAAAAAAGATTGGAAACAAATGAGTTTCCCAGGAAGAAAGAAATCAAATCAAATTTTGAATAAACCTTTAGACTTTCAACAGTGGCTTGCAACTCCAATGCTCTGAGCTTGAAATCTTCAACTCTTGCCTCCAGCTATGAAAGAAATATTAATACTTGTCATGATTTGAAATACGGCCAAGCAACAATTTTAGATAAGTTAATAGTTTTATCGTAAGATGGCATCGTCCAATTCATAACTTATATACAATTCAGGTGGGGGCCTTTGCAAATTCAGACTTAGGACCTATAACCTGGGCAACATTTTGAAAACATGACCCGATAAACAGGGCATAATTTGCCACAAGCATCGTGGCACGACTGTGCCACGTATGATTTGTAGAGCTAAATCCCTTTTTACGAAATTTTTTTCTCATGTTAGCTAATATTCGCAATAAATTGTTTACATTTACCCATAAATACCGCGAATTCCCGTGAAGAACACACCTTACCTGGGTAAAATTTGTGACAAATGACCCATAGCCCAGGCAGAATATTGCGAATTAATCCATAACCTGGGCAGCCACATGTACACCTAGCCACATAAAGGAGTTACCCCCCTCGATACAATCACAACAGAGTTCCTTCAATATAAAGCTGCCTTGAATCTGAATATTGTTCATAGACTTGTCCGTTATGCGCTACCTCAATAATTCAATGTTATTTTTGCGAAAGAAAGTATGGCATGGTGAAAACCAAACTTACATCCTGTTTTTCTTCCGTGACTTTGTTTTTCTCTTTCTCAATTTCCTGAAGCAGAATGACGAAATTTCAGAATTTTCCTCCCATTTAAGCAGTTCTACTATAGAAATATGTAAGGATCAAATAAAAAATCGAGATAAATCAATTAAAAAATAAATCGAATAGAAATGAGCATAGACAAATTCTGTAAAACAATGAACAAAGCTCTTATTGAGACAAAACTACAGGATGTCCCAGTAAAAATGACAAAAAAATACCAAAAACACTTCAATCCTTTATCTATTACCGTATGTCCCAATTAAAAAGTACTCTTGTTTCAAAAATGACCAAAAATTGATTATTAAAGGACAAGTACGGGGTTGTTACAATTGTTGATTATTCAAGAAATTACACTGTTGTGAATGGTGTGTAGTACTCTTTTTCAATTTTTTTCTCTTTTAATCTGCGAAACTACATATTTCAATCTGCTTAAAGTGCGAAATGACGTCAGTTTATATGACGTCACTTCATGTTGACCTCAACGAAGCTGCTGAATGTGTTGATATCATACCACTCACATTGTTAGCCTCCTTATCGCGCCTTCGCACACTCGTACAAAATACAAAATGGCGACGATATTTGGCCTAACTTATGAAGATTCATTAACCAAATTATGAAAGTTGGAGGCATCAAAACTTGGAAAGAACTCACGATTGGTGTTCAGTAGTTGGTAAGGTTGCTTTTTAACAATAATTTTATCAACCCCGGATTTGTCCTTTAAACCTCTGACAAAATTTTCTTTTTGACATATTTTGTTGAGGACCCAAAATATTTATAGATGATAAATATTTGCTTTTGATCCAAAAAGGAAGAAAAATTGCACATTGCAAAACCTTATTTTGAGCTATCCTTTTACAGAAAAGCAACTCTTTGGGTTACACAGCCGTTATATTCATGTATTTGTATACCAAGATTGTGTCATTGTCATTTTACAAGATAAGATATGATGGTGAAATTTGCGTTCTAAAATAATATTTACCTCAATTTTAGATTGCAGCAGTGTTACCTAAAGAAAGAAAAAATTGGATACATTGGAAAATGTAAAATCATTTGTTCATGTGGCACATCACTTTTGCATCATTTTCGTCTTTATCGTACGTCAACGAACAAGAAACTCCTTTTCATTGTATCACATTGATTTAATACAGAACTGGGCGAAACACACAGGAGAGATTGAACATGCAAACATAATTGTTTAAATTTTGGGAATAAACATTCAAGACTAAGATTGAATTTTAATTGTATGTAAATCAAATTTCGATTACAGTAAAAGCTGTATAAAATCAGATATCACTAATGTTGGCCTACTATATAAAGTGTTTGAAAAAGTACTGGATAGCAAAACTTAGACCGCGTTCAAACGATGCCGACACATTTTGAAAACGGTGAAAAATGTGATGGATAGGCCTTCCGTCCACACGAAAACGGTACATGTTTTGCCGGCAGATTTCGAAAACGGTAAATTCTGAAAATGGAACTTTAACCGGCACATTTTGGAAGCGACATCGTCTGAGCACATGAAAATGCTGGAAACAGAGCATTTTTCGACGCTTTTGGGACGAGACTGATCGATTCGTACGGTTTAGGTACATTTCTTCGGCATCAAAGATTTGCAATGAGTTTTTACCGTTAAGTTTCGTACCGTTTTCAAATTTTTCCGGCATGGTGTGAAAGCCAGCTCAAATTTTGCTACCGTCACATTTTTGATCGTTTTCAAAATGTGCCGGCATCGTGTGAACGTAATTTTAATATGTCACACACTAACACTGGAGATATTAATAACATTTTGATCAGGTGTGATGTGAAGAAGAAGCACATTTCTCCAAAAGTACTGTCAGCTATTCTCAAAAACAGTCCACATCGAACGATATTCCGACATATTTTACATGAAACATTCGACTGAGTGACGTCACATTGCGGCTATCATGGTGGACATAGAGGTGCACATTCGAAAATTGTACAAAATGTATCAAACATCGTTCGGTTCGATTTATTCTCCCCAGAAGCGAACGAACTGCGTAAACACTGACGTAAAACTGCACATGATCATTGGAAAGTCTTGGATGATGTAAACAACAGTTGGGATACCGCTACAACGTGGTCGGATGTTTGTATTACATTCAAAGGTTCACGCAACAGGCCTGCGATCTGTATCTTCAAACACGCAATGATGGTGCGCCACTTGAAGATGATTTCAGCAATGGAAATAACAAAGTTAGAAAATAACTATAATTTGCATTGTTCTCAATAATTATTACAATTATCATTACTGCTGCTTATCATGACGTAAACAGAGTATCTTCAAGCTCATTGAACAAGCGCCTCTCCTTTTAGGTAGGATCTTTTAAACAGTTTGTTTCAACCAGCATGCATTGCACGTGTCATCTTTTGGTTGGCCTTTGTTGTCGCCATTTTCATGGCTTATTTTAGCACGTGTAATCCTCTTGGAGAATGAAATCGCCCGGAGCAATGTTTTTCTTCACTCAGGGAAGACACGAACCTCGACAATCCTGAAATCAGTACTATTCCATTTTCCGGACCTCGTGATTAAACGGTTCTTGTCTGGTCTCAAATTTTCAATGATATATCTACACTTCGATCCTCCGTCCGGTCGATTATCAGAGCTACACACCTCAATAAAAACTGTCTGTGCCGGCGAGCAAATTGCACTCAGTCGAGTAAAGGTGCCCGCAACTTACGTTTATTAATAATATTTGGTGCCTGCAAGCAGTGCTTGTGCGCTGGTAATTATTAATGAGGCCTGAGGAGCTATATATTGCAATTCCAATTCATGGCGTATCAAAAGAAATTGTGCCCAATTTGCATTGCTACAGTGGAGTTGTATGTTCAATTGTTCAGTCCTTGATACAGTTGTACAACTCAAATTAGAAGTTTGTGACATTGCTTTAGCCAATCTGATGGGGCTACTGATCAATGGTAAACAGAAGAAAAAAGTATTTGCTATAAATAGCACTTTCCTCGTTCTCCAGAAATGCCAAAATCAAGTAAATACTGTAAGGCATGGTTCAATTGCTGTGTTGGAATATTTTCTACAGTGTATAAATGGTTAATTGTATTTTAACTAATGAAACAAAAACACTAGTAATTTTCAATGAAGAAAAATGTTAAATATATTGCTAGAACACTTTCTTTAAAGATTTACGTGATATTGGCATTCTTAGGGAACAAAGAAAGGGTGTTGCTGAAACAAGTGTTGCTGAAAGGGTGTTGCGGGGTGAGTGGCCGAGTGGCTTATACAGTCTTCGTCAGGTGACTGAAGTTAAGCTTGGTCGAGTGAGGTCAAACTCCGGATTGGTGACCTCGGAGGCCTGACCTCACAACTCACCTCGTGGTCCTTCCGAAGGGACGTTAAACTAGGGGTCCCATGCCTGGATGCGGCATGCACAGTGGGCCTAAATTAGCTTTCAGTAGCTAGAAATCCTTACAAGCCCACTCAAAACAAATTGAAAAAAACTGAAAACAAACAATCATTGCTTGAGTTTTTAGAAAACAGAAACGTCGAGGAACAAAGTAATGAAATAATTTCAAAATTCACCTCATCTCTAAGCAAGACAGTTCTTCCTCTCAAATCAACGAATTCATCCATCACTGTGGCAACATCGATATATTTCTCCCTCCATAATGCTAATTCAGTCTTGACAATTGTCGAGTCTAGGCCTTCCAATGTCTGAAAAAGATGGGATAGCGAGAAGAAGTCAGCTTTTGAAATCATTGCAGTCTTTTGATACCTGCATAGCTCTGTTTGCTTTGAGCGCTTGAGACCCATTGCAAACATCATCTTTTTGCAGGATTTTCCCAACGAAAAACCATCTGACATTGTAGTCATGAAGATATAAACTTTATGCGTCAAAGAGATCTTTCGTTGAGTCCCAAACAGTTTATTCTTCTCGACTGAATCCCAAACAGAAGAAAATTCAACGTGATTTATTCTTCGTTTCTCTCTTTCTTTTCATTCTAGTAACCTCACCTCAATTAAAAGCTAATTTGTTTGAGCTGTGAACTGAAAATGATAAAATCAAAGTTTGGGTCAAATAAAGCTACCGTCGAATTTTTCAAATAGATAAAGGTGTAGCCTTAATTTGCCTAACTGAATGATTCGAAACTGATGACATCAATATGGTGTATGTTTATCGAATTTTGTTGCAAAAGCAAACAATTAAAACAGTTAAGGGTAGAGCGATTGATGACAGAATTACAATCAAAGAGGTCATCCTAACACCAGGGCATGCACAAACCCACCTGATCATGTGACCGAGCGCTCGCAGAAAATTCCCTATTAGTTATGTCCTGCAGGAAATCTTCAAAATATCTCTAAGTCAAGCAACAGCACCATATCTAGTTGCATTTAATGTAAAATTAATTTTCTATTATGAAACAAATCATTAGATCAATAAATAACTTGATTATCCTTGCTGCCTTCATGCCCAACTCGCATTATTTCTTGAATTGAGTTCCAACTTTACCTGCATCTAATATTTGGCATCTCATAGATACATAGGGTGTTTAAAATCTATAGCTGCAATATATCACTCATCATGTGCTAGCAAACATCAGTAGCTCTGCATCTAAGTGTATTAATGGTTATGCTTTGGAAGGTAAGGAGTGCGGGACGAAGCCAGATTCCCATAGCTGGAGCGTAGTTCCAGCTTCTTCATGCAGGAACTATGAGTTTTGTCTGATCGCATGACGAAAAATATTTTTTCGTGCCCTGCCTAACATTACCCTTGAACGATTGCTTTCAAGGATCTTCAAGGATTTGTTTTTCGTTCATCTTCATTCCACGGGGTAGACATGACATTTTGCTCCTCGTGCCATTGAAGCATTGTAGAGTATTTTGTCAGCAGTGTAATAAGTACAAAAAATTTTGTTGTTGATGCAGATATGAATAACAAAATGACCGAAGTGATTCTCATTGCTCTTTTCGCTGCATGAAGGTTCAGATAGCATTTTATAGAGCTTACCTCTTCGACAGTATCAGCATTAAATCCAGCATTTTCCATTTCTTGTTGATAATAAATCCGTAAATTTGATGACGGTGCATTTGAGATTACTGCATTTAGAAATTTCAGCACTGTTTGCTGCAATGAGAAGTTGTTCATCTATCAACAATTGCGCTTTCAACATACCAAAATCAAATTTTCGGAGAGACAACACTGTCTCTAAATTCTGCTTCCAAACTTTTAAATATCGGTTCGTATTCTTTCACAACAGTTTGTCCCAAAAAATTGTGGCCCATTTGTGATGCTGCTGTGGAGGAGCCGTAGATTCAATTATCTAGGCTTTGCGAAGTTACATAGGTAAGGCTTAGAATTTGAGACCTTGTATGAGTAAATCTGACAAGTGGTTGCTGATTTATGGTAGAGAAAAGGCAAAATAGTAGTTGCTTCAAAAACAGCATTTCTATTGTTCTCCAGCAATGTTAAAATAAAGTAAGTTTGCAAAGAAATGTTTTGGCATCGCATGCAAATTTTTGCTAATTATTTAGAAGATTGGCAGTGTTTCCTATTCATAAGAGGGCACTTTCTATTTTAAAAAAGTGGTGAAAATTTTAATACGATGCCAGAGTCCTTTCTTTGAAAACTTACTTCATTTTCACATTGCTGGAGAACAACAGAAGTACTGTTTTTGAAGTAACCACTTATTTTGCTTCTGCTATGAATCAGCAACCATTTGTCAGATTGGCTCAAACTTGTTCTCGAGCTCTAAGTTGAAGGGCATAGGTTTCAAATCTTTAAATCTACGAAAAAAGGCGGGTGTAAAATTTAATGACCTGTTTCTTTACACTGAATGACTTCAGAGAAACTTTAGCCACTTTTCTATGATTCTACCGTTGGACTTTTCAGAAATCCTGATAATTTGTCGAAATTTCGGCCTCTTTTCTATTTCAGATCATTTTATGATGTGACGTCATCAAATTTCTAAATCACAAACCAGATAAATGAGAGAGTTTTGCTTGATACCATATTGTAGGCATCCATAAACAATGGTTTTCTTGAAAATTATTTGATCTTTCGTCAAGAGGTTTACAAGTTACGACAGCTTTAAGTTTTTTTCCAAAATTTTCTGGAATTCTTAAAAAAGAAGAAAAACACTGTAATTCTGAAAAGATTGAAGGTTTCAGAAAAGTCCAACGGTAGATTTTCTTTAAAATAGTTTAAGTTTCCTTGAGGTCGTTCAGTTTGAAGAAATAGGTCATTGAATTTTACACCCAGCTTTTTAAAGATTTGAAACCTAGTTGAAGCCTGACCTATGCAACTGTGTAAAAATCGAGATGATTGAATCTACAGCTCATCCACAGAAGCCGCTGCACAAACGGAGCACAAATATTTCACCAAAGTTTTCGAAAAGCTCCGTTTTCACAGCAGAGCAATGTGAACGCAAGGCCAGAACGAATAAGTCTTTCTTCATTTTGTATGAAAACGGAGCAGCGTGAACGGGGCCTTAAACTTATTCCCTCAAGACAACTTTCGTGGAATTTCGACATTTTGCAAGCAAATCATAGAAATGAAGTGTGCAAAGACTGATGTAGCATCCAGCTGGGTAACACAACTGTCGGCTCACATCACTTGTCGGCAGAACTTAATTTCCGAGAATTTCTACAGATTGTGACGTCATAGCAAAATGGCGCGAAAATTCAAAAACAACCTCAACGTTAAGGACCTACGTGGAAAGTAGACCTGAACGAACTCAAAGAGAGAAAAATAGGCATAGCGTTTGGGTTCGATCTCGTTACGCCAGGAAACGTTGACAGACAAAAAAGTCGTCAAAAGATGTGTGTGACAAAAGTTTGTTGTATATGTGAGTTGAAGACTCTACAGTCGCTGAGCTTAGCTTCTCAATGCCTACTTCAGGTGGTAGGTAGGAATAAATAAAACAAAGCAAAGTTTACGCGCCTCAAAAGCATATACTAAGAATTCATACCTGATATGCCGGGACACTTGGCCTTGTCATTATGGATAGCACAAGGCCTTCGAATCGAAATTTTTCACTATTAAAAACTTTGTAATCATCCATTGCTTTCATGACTTTTTCGTGACCATCTGGCTGCTCACAAGCTTGTGTTAATAACTGCAAAATGAAGTAATTAATAAATGAATAAAGATGAATAGAACTTCACAAAATTGTTTAATAAAAGTGAGCAATATACGCCCGTTGTCCAAAAAATCTAGGAGAGTTGATCAAATTTCAAACCTATCGCAAAAATTTCATTTCATACAATTTAAGTCGTGGGAAGACAGCTACATCTCTGTCCTTGAACAACAAGTAAATATTATTTCATTAGCCAGGGTGATATAACTGAGACACACTTTTTCCTCGAATTCAATCTTCAAGTCGAATCATGGTATCATATTCTTCGCAAATAAGCGTAAAATTCTGCAACTTGCTCATATTGATTTGGTGATGAAGTCTTGGGTTTTTGCCTTGGGAGATCTACTGGTAAGCCAAAAGTTATTCATACCCATGCCACACTTGGAGTATTTTGCATCGTTACCTATTTTGGACCAGTTTGCAAGATACTTGGTCCCTTTAAATGCCTCTCGCTGTACTTATTTTCAGCCTTTTATGATATTCTTACGAAACTTCAAAGACAGTAAATTTGGTTCTCAAACAGAATGATGAAAAATACTCAGTAGTTGGTGTGGGAATCAACAATTTGGGGCTTAACTATGCTATTGCCATCAATCCAGAACTTTGGCTGATCACTGGCACAAAAGCTGCCTAACTATTAAGACTCTGTTCTTACGGTAAACATGTTGAAATTGAGGTCAGATTATTACCGAAATTAATGATTCAATTGAAAGTGGGATACCAAACCAATCAATTCTACCTTGAGAACTGTAGTCCGTGTTTTACTGTTGTTCAGTCTCAAGCTTCTGGCCATTATGGACAAACTCCTTGGAGCACTGAGCATTGTTTGAAATCCATACTACAAGAAAACGTCAGTCATTAAGAAACGGAGAGGTGAAGAGCATATTCATCAAAAGTTAGAAATCATAAGAAAGTACAAATATAACTGATCCTTTCTACATTCTGAAAATAGTAGACTTTGCAGAGATGGAAACATAGTTCCGAATCAAACATGAAAATAAAAAAAGCTGGTTTTGGATTTACTACGTTGACAGAAAGGAAATTCGCTTATGAAGACAAAAACTTCTCCAAAGTGGGCCTAACACTCTGCTTATGGTAGCAGAGGTTTCTGAGAACAGTGGCGGCACCAGCTCTAAAATAATCGAGAAATGTAGGGGGATTCTGACGCAATCCACAGGGAAACCAGATTAAATGTTAACTTTTGCATTTGTTGTTTGATAATCTATATTATTTTTCATTAATTTTGTTATTTGGTAATTTCTTCTATTCTCTATTTAACTCCATTTCTTATTCATTTTCTGTGACTTCTACTATGCTGCGCAGCGAACTTCCCCTGGAGTCACGGAAAATGAATAGAAATGGGAGTTAAATAGAAAATAGAAGAAATTACCAAATAACAAAATTGATGAAAAATAATATAGATTATCAAATAACGTATGAAAGTTAACATTTAATCTGATTTCACTGTGCGTAATATTTCAGTCTAAATATAGCTAACCAATTTCACATCATTTTTCTGCGAAAATTTTTGCCAACTTTTGAAGTATGGGGGAGACACGCCCCCCCCCCACCAATCACCCTGTGGCACCGCCACTGTTTCAGACGGCTTTCCAACCCTGTCCAACCTACCGTTTTGAGAATTCCGGAGTTAATCAAACACAAATTCCCAGTATACAAAGTCTACTGTTTTCATAATTGGCACCAGTTAAGTACACCCTATGTGTGACGCTTTCAAGGCAACCGGAAAAGCTCGAACAAGTTTCGTTTCGACTGAATTGTGCAATATGAAAATGTCCGTAATATAATATTTTTAGTATCATCCTCATGTCTTACGATCTAATCTAAATTAAGTGGTCATAATCTAGGCTAATCATTGTGTACACTCGATAAACGAATTCAAGAACCTCATGTCATGCTATTGAATCTAAGATTACAACCTACAAGGGAGCGCATAATTTCAGCGCTGGGTTAATAGAGCCTCGGCTACATTTATGGAAGCCATGTTCTTGTGCAAAAAAGTATATTGCCAAAAGCACACTATGAGCTAGAAGAAGGATTTTATGTGAGAATGATCTTGCTTCTACGTGGCAGTGATGAGAACTTCGCAAATACAGTGTACTCAAACAATGCTTCGCTTTCGTTTAATCAGAAATAAACTTTACAGTAATTTGAGGGCCTACCTATAAACCTAAATTACAATGGGTTCACATGGAGACAATAACCCAACACTACGCGGGACCGACCTAGTATAATCTATCAAAATAAAAGCTACTTAAAAGGGGGAGAGAGCTGAAAGGAAGCAGATGAAAGGCGCCGTCTGTCCCTAAGGGAGGTAAAAACATTGCAAAGATACGTGAAGAGGATAGAGAGACTTCACTGAAGCATGAAGAAAATGTACGGATTCTGCCTTTATTCAGTCAACAGTACTGATCACACAGGAACGTAGGAAGCATTTCAAACTTGGGGGGGGGGGGCACGACGCTTCGAGGGCACTTTTTCCTTAAGAAAAAAGGAGCATCTCTAAAAATAAAAAAGGCACTTCTTTGTTTACTGCAAAATCTTGGGGGCACATACCCCCAGTGCCCCCCGGTTTCTACGTCCTTAACCCGCCAGAGTAGCATATGAAAGCAACAATCAATCTGCAATAATAACCTCAGGCTATGAGTATGGTCATCAGTCAATGGGTAAATCTAAAGCCGACCTAAAATACAAACATTTCATCTGCAATTAGTCCTGTCTCTCATTGCATCTGAGTATAGCATCCTAGCCATTAGATATGTCGGTCTGTATCAGCGCAAAACACAAACAGCATAGCCTGCTGATGCCCATTCTCAGCCCACATAAGACGAAGGCTAAGTGCTACGATTAAAGCAAGCCTTGAACATAAAATGCCGTCTGCATGTAGTCGTCTGTCAATGAAACTGAAGAACGCATCCCAAATATGTCAGCAGTAATTACGATGAAAGGACTGAAAAACCCTATAGCTCATCATACCATGGATGCTCTATATCAGGATTATACCTAATGAAATATGATGCAATCACCATAACATCTCAACTAAAAGAAAGAAATCTATCATGTAATGAAGAGAAAAATGAAGAATTTCATATTACAAAGAAAGGTGAAGTAAAATGGCAAATTGTAAATACTTAGGATCTCAACTAGCAACGGAGAAAGACATCAAACGGAGGAAATCACTGACTCTAACAGCTATGAATGACTTGCAAAACGTCTGGAATAGTAGACTACCTTTGAATCAAAAGCTAAGAATATTCAGTTCTTGTATTGCACCAATTTTCCTCAGTAATGCCCATCTGTGGACCATAAATCAAACAATAAATGGTCAGATTGATGCATTTCAAAGACGACTCTACAGATATCTGCTAAATATTAAATATCCAAAGAAAATTAGTAACCTAGCACTAGAAACAATCATAAAAGAGCAAAAATGGAGTGCCTATCTAACAATCCAGAGAGTAAGAAGGATTGGTCACGTATATAGACTACCAGAAAATGCACCAGCTAGATTAGCACTCAAGGAATCAGATAGGCCAACCAAAAACCCACGAGGAAGACAGAAAACCAAATGGCTTGATGTAATGAAAAAACAACTGATTGAAATTGATATTCAATGGGATGAAGTTCCTCAACTAGCAAGAAATAGGAAGATCTGGGACAATGTCATAACAAGCTGGAAGAAAAAGCTGAGTACTGATAACTTGGTGTAAACAGTCTAGTAGTAGTAGTCTATATCAGTGCTTTGACTAAAGTGCAATGATTACGGGCAAATCTCAAATTATCTGTTGCTTGCCACCCCCAGTCTGATCTGCTGATGTAACTGATGGTAAATTAGAAATCTGCTTGTAACCACGTGAAAGCAACTATAGCCCCTTGCTAATGCTATAAACTAGTTGAACCAAACAAAATAAGGAGGATGAGCGTGATGATTAAATTTGAACCAAAACTAATCCATTGTCTGCCCCAAGAACGATCTGTCAATGTATCTGATAGTGGGACCCGACAGATGTCACCTTGCATCTACGAGAAGATAACTGTTAGACTCTGGCTGATAAGAAAAGCTCCAAAAATAAGGCAGACGATAAGTGCTGCGATTAGGGGTGAACCTCAAATAATCTTTACGTCAATACGAGCGATGAATGTACACTAACAAAGCTATTCTGTAAGGTAAGGAAATTCCTACAGCCCCTGGCTACTATGCATCTGAAGATTTTTAATGGTCCTAAAGATAATGTACGAGGCAGGATAAGTGCTGCAGTTTTGCAATGAAGCGTGGATATTGTCAACTCCTAGCCTCATATGGTAAGGTATGTTAGAGTGGTATTCTAGAGATTCAATTCAAAAGTACATGGACGAAGCTACAGCCTCTCGAAGACAGAAAATGTTCACTTTAAGCCCATATAAGAAGAAGGATAAGTGATGTGGTTAGGGGTGAACCTCAAGAAATCTTTCGTCTGATATTACTCTTATCTATATGTCAACACAAGCGAAAGAGGCATCTTAGAAATACCATCTTGCCACCTGAAGAAATGCCACAGCTGATGGCAAATCAGAATTTGTACGAAGTAAGACAAGTCGTGCTCATGACTTGTTCGGGATACCATCAGTGAAAGTCTTTAGGATTTTCCCCAGAAGAGCCAGACGCCAGTCGAAGCGCTTTGGAGTCTGCGCAGTATCGATCTAAGGGTCATCGTCCTTCATCCTTCCTTTGTAAAGTTGCGCATGCCCCAAAACGCTTCGCTCATCCCATTGATCAGCGAGCCAATCAGAGTTAACATCTTTTCCTTTGTGATTTACAAAAGGGGGATTTCGCAGTATCCCGAACAATGACAGTGTGCATGAATAATGAATTCAGTGCTTGATGGAAAACATCAGATATATGGTATGATTAAGAATAAACCGGACTAAAGTCTCGTTTGCAGCTACCACAAAAAGTAGGCCCAACCAGTAATAAGCGCAATGGCGATTAAAGATCTGAAGTAATGCGGAATTACGTCGGCTTCAAGGACGTTGCATGATTGAGCAAAAACACTCTACTTCAGCTCACTTAACATGCAACTTAAGTGGTATAATTATCAATTCACATCCAATAAAGGTACAAAGGCAGGCCTGTATGAAGACTGGCATCTTACTGGGATCATATGCTTAGTAACGCAAAAGTAACTTGCCATAATGGGCGGTGCCTGACTGAGCCAAAAAGCTGTATATACTTGAACCACTCGAGATGCAACTAAAATGGTATGATCATGGGTGGTTAGACACTGCAGTCGTGCTTCATTGCCGCTTTGTTCTTTTGCAGAGGAAGAAATTATTTGCTACAACGAAGGAGCTAGCGTAAGAGACAAACCTCCTCCACAGAAACATAAAAATTTTTCCTCCGCAGCATCATATACACTAAAACATTACACAAAAACATACCTGTGGTGTCTAACTACCCACGGTATGATTATCGATTCACACTCAATAGTTTTAGTTAGGTAGGCTTGTAAGTAACTGTGAAGACATTGTCTTAAGGAGATCATATGCATATTAATGCGGAAACAACGTGCTATAATGGAAGCTGCCCAATCAAATAACTGTGAATGGGAAGGTCTGTAAGCAGTGAAGACCATGCTACAATGCTGTCTTGTTGCCTACCGGGGATTCACATGCAGACCACTGCGGAACTATCTTGCTATGATGAACGTTAAAGCTTTCCTTTGAGCCTACTTAAGATGCATGATAAGTGGTATCATTAAGGGTAGACTTCAAACAATCATCTTTTATAACTGCCCCCGTGGGGACCTCACAGTCAGTAAGGAGGACAATAACTGTGTCAAGATTCATATCCTCAATTGCAGAATTAGCCTGCCGAGATGGATATCACTTGATCGATCCCAAAGCTTTATTCTGAGCCCATTTAAGTTGCCAGATAAGTGGTGTCATTAAAGGTAGACCTCAAATACTCATCTTTCGCAACTTGGCGTACTAGGCTCTACCTGTAAGCGATACAAATTCATGATTTCTCCTCACAGAGTTTGTTCGGGATACTGCGAATTCCCCCTTTTGTAAATCACAAAGGAAAAGATGTTAACTCTGATTGGCTCGCTGATCAATGGGATGAGCGAAGCGTTTTGGGGCATGCGCAAATTCACAAAGGAAGGATGAAGGGCAATGACCCTTAGATCGATACTGCGCAGACTCCAAAGCGCTTCGACTGGCGTCTGGCTCTTCTGGGGAAAATCCTAAAGACTTTCACTGATAGTATCCCGAAAAAGAGTAATATCTAGAGCCTCCCTCATTACGACTGATCTTTTCTTGTAAATCTTTTACCTGTAAAAAAGAGGCACCTTACCTTGTTCTTTGCAACAGCTTTAATGCAAAGCAAACACAGATGCTCATCGTACTAAAATAAAGAGGAAACATTGGGTTAATAGAGACAAATTCTTGCAGGGTGTCCCAAAGGGATGTGAGCTAATTGAGTGGCTACTGCGGAGCAGCCATAAATCCAAGTTTCCCATTCTTAACATCATTGATAGAGGGGACTTCAACTTTAAAGGACAAGTCCGGGGTTGGTACAACTGTTGATTATTCAAGAGATTACATGGTTGTGAATGGTGTGTAGTGCTTTTTTCAATTTTTTTTCTTTTATTCTGCGAAACTACGTATTTCAATCTACTAAGAAGTGCGAAGTGACGTTATTTTCTATGACGTCACTTCATGTTCACCTGAACGAGGCTGGCAGATGTGTTGATATTATACCACTCACATTGCTAGCCTCCTTATCGCGCCTTCGCACACTCGTACAAAATACAAAATGGCGATGATATTTGGCTAACTTACGAAGATTCATTAACCAGTTTATGAAAGTTGGAGGGATCAAAACTTGGAAAGAACTCACCATTGGTATTCAGCAGTTGGTAAGGTTGCTTTTCAACAATAATTTTATCAACCCCAGATTTGTCCTTTAAAGGTTGACACCGAGTTTGAGTAAATCTGACCAGCAGTTACTGATTTATGGAGTAAAAAAGTCATAATCAATGGCTGCCTCAAAACCAGAGGATTCATTATTCTCCATTACGCTAAAATCATACATACTTGGCCCGGTTTTCAGATGTTGTAAGTGAAACAGACAGTCATGAATTGAACTTTGTGATAAACAAGAACGTTGAACATATCTAGGGCCGCTAGAAGCAGTGATGCGCAACACATTTGCTGCAGGCCGTGACATCCGTCTATCAATTGCATTTTTTCCTTTATTCTCACTTGTTTCCTGTATCATATCGCTCAGAAAGTACTTGAGTGCGGAAAGTACTTGTAAACGATGAAAAGATATTAAAAAAAACCTTGATTTTCAGGGGGAGAGGTACAGATCTGACGATTTTAAGAAACTCCCAGTACTTTTTTACAAAAAAATTCGTGCATCGTTTCTTACATTTGTAGCACGACAATTGGTAATCTGAAAGAAACTGAAACACAGAACAGCGAGCTTAATTTTGATACCCTCTACTAAAACGAGCCTCTCGTCGCTTATCGCGAAATTGTGTGATATTGACTCACTACTTAAGATCCTTTACTAGAGCTCAATGAATTGCCTTGACGTTGTTGTTGTTGCTTCAGCGCCGAACTGATGTCGTCAGTTTAGGGGAGCGAAACTATACGAAAACAGTGAGTCCCAGGGGGGACTCCCTATTAGTAAGTGACGGGAGGGGGGGTCAGACAATTTTTGGGTTTGTGAAACGTAGTCTAGTATACCTTTGGGTACGCTATTTGGTGCATAATTGGTATATTTTGGAGCTGATGATGAGAAAAATCGACAAGGTGATTGCTAGGCTGAGTTTTTCAGCAAAATATCGCAGCGGAGTTGCCGAAAATGCTATAAAACCCTTAGTTTTCATGCTCAATGGAGGTATGAGCATATTTTTGGGGTCTAAAATGTCCTAGATTTAGTATATTTTTGGGTTTTTCAAAAGTATACTGTGTTTTGACCCCCGTCACATACCAATAGAAGTCCCCCCCCCCCCTAGGCAGTGAGTCTAGCGTGATTTATAGATGAATCAAAAGTCCAATAAATAGTTTAGTGAATCAAATGCATAGTCATCTTACCGAGTCTTTTGACAGAACTTCAATCCTCTTTCTTGGTGTTCCGTTAGGTGTAGTAGCACCGCTACTGACACACTGTTGAACATGATTCAAGAATTTCAGCAAAACAATATGTCCGCAATTTGGTTCATCAATGAATTCCCGCAACCATCTGAAAATGAAAGACAACTGAAATTAATTGTCAGTCAACCAGTACTCAAAGAAATCTTTGATATAGTACGCAGAATAGATATTGTTTTCACGATGAAAGAAATCATGAATTTGTAAGCTAGTAAAGCAAACTGATGAGAACAGCTGCGTTTACATGGGGTCGCTCGAGTACTTGTCCGGCCGAATACTTCGCCGCCTAGCTGTACCGTGCAAATATTTGGTCAGTATGGCTTCGCATTTACACGAGGCCAGCCATCTTTTGTGGGCATGTGCATTAGCAATGATAGCGTAGAATCTCCCGACAAAAGTCAGTTGATAGTTGATGTGTTCTTACATTAGAGCGTGGACGCAAAATGGCCTCAAAGTAATCAACAACAGACAAAAATGAGAAAAAACTTCATCTGCATCGATGAGGAGACTGCATTGCTAATGGGAATAAACGTGTAAACGTAGCCGAAGTTTCCGAAGTTTCAGGTAGCGCAAAACTTTAGAATTTTTCAGTTCAAAAATAAAAATTGTTGCACGAAGTAATCAATGCAGTTTGTTGTTTGAACCAATAACTGCTTGCGTAAAATGATATCACGGTTTGGTGGTCTTCAATAAAAGAAATGCTGCACAAATTCAGAATGGTAACAAGGTCAACTACAGTGATTTCTTAATTGCACGTGAACATTTCATAAAAATTCAATCATGTACTTGAGTCAAAGTATGAACATATACGAGTAAAAACAGATCAATCAAGTCATGTATGACTACATCTAAAGTTTTGCTACTCCGTTTGGGGCTGTAGTGGTAGTACAAGAAACGAGTCTCTACGAAAATTACGAAACAGGGCTGTTCGAATCGTTGCGGGTAGTCCTTATGACGCCCTTATGACGAGACTCGAGGATGAGACTTTACGTTTTATTCACGAAACTGGTCGGTTTGATTGAGATCTTCGCAGCCTTAGTACTAAGCAACCACCAGGTCCCTTAAAGGAAATGTTCTTTTTCCTTGTAAATTCTTTTTCACATCAGATGTCAGGCATTTTATCTACCACATCGAACCATTTGCGCTTGTGACATCATCCAAGTCATCACAACCCTGACCTGACATCTCGTGTGGAACAGAATCTAGTAAGTTCTCCATCAGTCTTTTTATCGTTTGAAGTGTAGTCGTAGTTAGTTGAAACTCCAAAGTTAGTTGGTTGTCATCGTTAGTTGGCCATGGGGTAGTCATCGTCTTTCGTTCCCCATGGTATTGTGCCTGTAGTATTGTATAGTAATTAAGATAGGTATAGCTAAATGTAAGATATATTGTAAATATTCATATTTGAATAAAAAAAATACTTAAGAAGTTGGCTGGTTGTCGATCAAAGAAATGATTGTGAAAATGACATCTACTATGATGTATAAATCTTTAAACGATCTTGCACCACACTACCTTGGTGACCTATTCGTTAGACTATCAGATTTCCACACACGAGAGCTAGGAAGCACTAAAAATGATCTTGCAGTACCGTTAATGCGAACAGTAAGTGGCCAAAAGGCATTCTCTTACCGTGGTACCAAAGTATGGAACAAGTTTAACAATAATATCAAAGAGACCCCCTCGGTATACTCTTTTAAATCAAGGTTGAGACAGTTGGGGTGCGAAAATCTTTAATTCTTTACATATTTGTTATTGTATTCAGATGTATATATTTTTATCTAATTTATTTGAAAGTACTTTGTTAGGAATTTTAATTCTAAAAGGGCCAAACTGTAAAACAATAAATCGATTGAATTTTGTATCCTGTATAAGTCTGCTTGAAATAAGAAATATGAAAAGACCAAAAGCTGCATATTAGAAGAAGCGTGTATGGTGTAACGTCTTTCATCTTTATAACAGCACAGTGTGTCAAAAATCTATCCCCGTTTAAAAGGCCACTGCTTCCTGAATATCAAAGAAATGATATTGAAAACTGCTTTGTTTTATTACCAACGTTTTCAATTAGGTTCAGTAATTTACCCGGCTTTAATCGGTGATTCCTCCCCGTAGATATGGGAATTTTCTGCAGAAAGCCCCTTCCAACAACCTGCAAAAACCAGTAAAAATAACGAGCAAATTTCCTTGGTTTTCCTTCTTATCAATGATGACACTTATATGCATTCATGTATTTGTTATCATGGGAGAATGATTCGTAAAACTCCTGCAATCCCAGTGCTTGGCGCTAAACTTCGTAAATTGACCTTCACCTTCACCAGTTTTTCCTCCAGAGCAAAAGACTTTTCATAATTTTGCCAGACTATTAAAAATCCAGTTTGACATTATTGGTCAAGGTCAAACATTCTTCCTGGTACTGGAAGTAAATATCTCTTTCAATCACGCGCCTTTTCAATTCATTACATTCTAAAGAAACCAATCTGAACTGATTCAGTAATTTTATGTGCCACTTCAGACACAAAGTTCTTATCAATCATTATCACTGAATGAAATCGGCTGCTTCTTTCATCTTTATTAAGCCATTCATATATTTGCTTGCTTGAAATGTTGATTAAATCATGTATCGATAGATTCATTTATCATCTTATTCATGGATTTAAGATGATTTCTACCTGGCTTATTAGCTAATCTAGGTTTGTTATTCAGTGTTTCAGTAGCAACTATGTCTTGAATTATGCTAACTTGTCCTGATTTATATTTCCAGTCTGAAGTTCATGACAAAAAGTTGCCGAACAGCTTAAGATGGCTTGTGGAGACCAACAGAAATAGCTGTATGACCTAGCTTTCCTTAGGTAAAGCGTACACTAACCAAATAGTTCGGAAACAATGATAAAAATTCTTGCTTCGGCTGTACATAATTTAAAAGCTTTAGATGTGGGTCTAGAGAATCTATAAGATCAAGTCAAAACATGCGCTGTTTGTTTTCAGATGATGACAGCTACCATAGTTTTGTCAGCAATGTCGCAAAATAAGATATCACGTGACAATATCCGCAAATAAAAGAATTGAAGTGTTTTGCATAAGAATGAATAAGATATCAAGTGTTTTGTTCGTGCCCAGCAAGTAGACTGATAAAATCGTCGTAGTTTCGCTCCTTGATAGGCTTTCAAAAAACAAAGCGAAAACTGGGACTGAATTGTAGTTAGTCTACTCAGCAAGCAGTCGCATTTTTAAACAGTAGACTTTCTTTGTTTTTTCTATATGTTGTCTCCTGGGACAAAAAAGACCGGGTGAAAGTCTCATTACACAGCGACGCTAAAATGGAGAACGCAAAAGAGTGACGAAGGCCTGCGCTTTACCAGCTGAAGCCCAACTTGTGCCCAGCATCAACAGTGTATTATTAGACTTACAGAGGTGCTAAACTGTGGAATCTTATAGAGGTGCTAAGCTATGGAATAGCCTGTCAGCCAAATGAAAGCAGGCAACTTCTCTATATAGTTTCAAGAAAATCATTTAGAAGCAGAAACTTCATTTCATTTTTACTGAAAATTGTGAACACTGTTGTACAAAAGTTTAAAACATCGTAAAAAGGTCGTTTAGTTTGATTTGATAAATAGCTTTTTCCTTTTTATATTATACTGTAATTAAAGTTTTGTCGGAGGGCCTCTTGAAAATCAACTTGTTGAAGGGCAATGAAATGTCAATAAAAAAAACTGTAGAGACCGGAGGAAGTCTCCTTTCACTATATTTTTACGAAGGAAAAAGGATACTTTCACTGCCAGAAATACTGAGACATGGCTCACTCTTGGTTAGGTTCAAGATATCTTCCACTGCAACTGGCCAGGGGAATTCAAATTACAACAAAATTTGATCAAATACAAGTTGACAAATCTTTTCAAGGATTAAAAATGATCCTTGCTAATAACGAGCAAGATCTTGTGCAAATTCTATCATACACAAAGAAGGCTCCAAAATGATTCATAAAGCTTGGAGTGATTGAAACTTGTAGCAGAATTTGTGCCCACGCTTCGCAGTCTTTCATTTCATCTTTATAACGATCAATTAATAGAGAATATCACTGAAACACGATCAGGATCGAGAGTGTGGTTTTAATTCATGAAAATTGTCAACTTTCTATGCAATGACACAATTCAAAATTCCCTTTTTAATAGACTGGAAATCTCTGTCGCTTAGCCGGACACTTCCAAATAAAGCCTGTGTGAGTTGTTTGGGGTGTCTAGGTCACTTTAGACAATTTCACCCGTATTTCCTTGCCAACACGGCTGGTGTAGTCTGCATAACGCAAGTTGAATAACGCAGGTTGCAGGTCATGTTTTATGGCCAAGGGTTGCATGGCATTTAAAACTTAGAAGGCCGTTTGGTTCCAAGGTTCTGTTGGCTGCGGATACTGCTAACTTTTAACTTGAAGATATATAACTGAACTCTTAAGCATCAATACTGACAAGCAAAGTGTCAAAAGTTAAAGGTACACGGTCTTGCTGATGATATGGTTACAGGGGCGTAACGCACGGTGTACACCTTTAAGCACAAAACTAAGGGCCCTCGAGTAATTTGGTGAAGCGGGATTTTGGATGAAAGCATATGTTTTAGCATTCACAACATCATCAAAATGAGTGTAAAGCCCTGGTCAAACGCATCCAACATTTCATCCAACATGCTAAAAACCAATGTTGGATGAAATGTTGGATGCGTTTGACCACCCATGCCCCATGCTGGATCATCCAACATTTGCAAATTGATGTTGGATGAAGTTTGACCGAGATCAAAAACAAATTTTGTTTTCGAATGCTGGATGGAATGTTGGATGCGTTTGACCGCTTGATCCAACATTTCGTCCAACATTTCATTTCTAGGCATGCGCACTACACTCTAAAAAGTTGATATTTTGTCATCAGAGTGCCACTTTGCAGGGGTCGCTGCCTGACATCAAATGTGAGACGGACGTCAACATTGTGTTTTCCCAGAAAAATGTAAATTTTTTAATTGTGAGTGTCTGTCATGGTGGGAGCTCCGATGACCTAGTGTCTATTCCCACCATGACAGGCACAGTAGCTGTACATTTTTGCGTTTATTTTAATGAATTATATATATAAAAAGAAATAGTAGGTATGAGGAAAGAGCTTTCCATTGGATACATCGAGTTTTGGAAGTGCCGAAATCCAGATAAACTTTATCAACTTAACTGAGTGGGATTGAGTCAGACAGGTCCGCAGACCTTTAGGTACT
Organism: Aurelia sp. 3 sensu Dawson et al. (2005); assembly: GCA_964020215.1. NCBI lineage: Eukaryota > Metazoa > Cnidaria > Scyphozoa > Semaeostomeae > Ulmaridae > Aurelia > Aurelia sp. 3 sensu Dawson et al. (2005). Next base: position 26,789,650 of record OZ026573.1, on the reverse strand, counting down.
TCAGACTCGTAGCGACCTCTCAGTGGTTTGCGCCCTCGCAGTAATCGATATTTTCCTTTAGCGCTGATAGACAACGGAATAGACTGGGAGTATGTCTATGAATCAATGGGTATGATGAAATCACAATTTTGGCCAAGTAGACCTACGTAGGCATTGGGCGTCCTCTGAAAAGGATCTAATTTGTCATATAATCCAGCCATCCCTCAACAGGTCAAGCATCAAGAAACTTTACATCAGCTATGTATCATCTTTCTACTTCCCGTCTTGAGCGCAGGCTAGTTTCGAATTGAATTTGGTTAATAAAGTAGATTCTCTTAAAATTAGATGCTGTTGACCTGTAAGAAACCGAAAGGGCAGAGAGAGATAAACCAAATGAAAATCTATGCAGGCCAAAATTAGTTGTGAAAGACAAATAGCTTGGATTTAGTTCAACACAAATCTTTAGCAAGCCATGTGTATTTTGCTGCGTCCAATAATGTCCATCAGTTTCTGAAAGTCTTCAATCCAGCAAATACACAAATGAAGGGGAAATAGAGTTAAATGATAAGAATTTCATAGCGCATAATTAATGCTTTTTGCTTGTCTACAGTGCCATAGTATGATACATAAAAGAGCGGATGATAGGAACCAGGGAGCTATAATAGGGAACCAGGGAAGGGTCTTTACCTCCCTGATAGGAAAGCAAGTGCAGATACGCTCAATATTCAAATAGAAAGGAAAGATATAATTGCGCGCGACTAAGGAGCGTGCTTACTAATTGCGAGGTAGTGAATTTTCGTTTGCTGGCTACGCATATTTGTTTTGTCTATTGCTTCATTGCCGCTGTTCAAAACGTTCGCATACCTACAACGACGCAGCAAATCGAGCAAAGAAATGCTCGTCAATAGGATTAACTCAGCACAATAATCTGTTGACCTTGCTTTCATCACCCTCCTTCTAGTCATAAAACATGGAATAGGGAATAATGGAACAATTAAATCCAGTTCAAGGGAACAGCATAAAGGTCATTTACGAATTTAGTTTGGCTTTATTCGAGTTCAGAAATATCTTAGAGTGCGCGCAGTTGATAACTTTTAGTTACTTCTAGTTTAACAATTTTGCCCTCAAGAAGATGGACATTGTAGGAAATAAGGAGAGCACGTTATTCTTAAGCTTATCAGCAGAAGGAAAAAGTAGTTCGGTTGGCTGAGAAAAGGTTCATATTTTAGGATGACAACATAGCAGTTTTTTTATCAAAAAAGAAGATTGCGAAGAACAATAGACGACTGCGCTAATTATGGCGGCGAGGAACTTTTCACCAAGGTCCATTGCGTTCTTTAATTGAATTCCAGTAGAATCGTTAAGAATTCGTAAGAAGAACGCAATGCATCTTGGTAAAAAATTCCCTGCAGCCATCTTTAGCGTAATCGTCAATTCTTATTCAGCAGTTCATGCATGGAAGCAAAATTCTGAAAATGTCTGTTTAAAATGATTCAATCCTGAACCATTGTCAGAGGAATTGGAAAGGTCTAAGAAGCTTTAGGCGTACCGTGACCAAGAAGATGTTATTACAGCATGCCATGCAGTTCGTGGATAAGCATAATTAACAAGATCTTGAGACAACAAGGGTGATGGTACCAAAAGAGAATGTAACAGTACTGATAGCAACTGAACCGACTGATTGGATTTACGCCTTTTCGTCCCTTGCTTCCTTGCGTTCTTTGATTTGCTGATATCACTTGGTCAATAGGGATTAATGACATTACACTTTAAAAGTAGGCCCACTTTTTAAAATAACCTAAACAAGGGGTAACTCTCGTACTCTCAACAAAATCGTTTCAAAATCTGGTTTAACGAGCTCGAACGTTGAAAAGCAAACTTCAGTACAAAGAATGATGTTGTCTTGACCTGCAAATCGCAAAATGGATACCATTCAGGCAGTAATCTTCCTCTGTAGAAGCAAAATAGATCCATCGAAGCTGTGAGAACTCCAGCCTTCATCAATCGTTGTTAAAATGCAACAACAACAAATTTCTGAATAGCGCCTCCTGATTGGTTACAAACTGAATTCTAGCAATTTGATTGGTGAATACAGAATCACTCTAAGCAGGCTCCTAAATTGGCCCACATGAGTCTCTGTTGACCAAGTGATACCAGCAAACCAAAGAACGCAGGGAAGCAGGGGATGAAAAGGCATAAGTCTAGCGACTGATAGCGATCTAGCAAATAACAGGCCATTCCAAATAGACGAATGGCGTCCACGATGAATAGGTAGATAGAACAGTTTATAGTTCTAGTGTAAAAAGTGCTATCTCTGACACTATTATCAAGAAATATTTCCACAGTCTCCAACATCTATCATATCAAATACTAGGATTTAATCAGCGAAACAACCATATCAAATGTGATTATATGAAGCTAAGAGTCAATATTTATTCGAAGTCGCGACGGTATCCGATATCAATCAACATTAAATACATTTGTGGTTCAGCCAGAGACAGTTTGATGGATAGGCTGTCACATTCAAGCCAATCACTTTCAAGCATGCAGAAGCTCGACCAGTCTAACCGTTTCTTGGTTTTCTCGCATAGAGATGAAATCCTGGCTGTATTTTGAAACTAGGGTAACACACTAGAATTGTTTTTGACCAGCCGGAAGATTCTGTTGAAGTCTGTCTTTCCTCTTTAATTAATTCTGTTAATTTTATCCGGCAAAATAATGTGATTAAGTCCAGAATCACGATCAAAAAATACATTAAGGTCACAAGGCAAACTACAGAAGGAGGGTTCCAGAAACAAAGGAAAACCATACGGCAAATCCAAAATACCCTATCTTGTATTCAAAATGAATAGGCAAAGCTGAAGGTAAAGTTGTGATTTTCAGCAGCGCCAAGCGCTTGGATTGCAGAAGTACAGAAGCCCGAATCCAGTCCGCATTATTATCATGACGCTGAAGTTTTGCGGCGCGCACTATGCTCCAACCCTGTCCGCCTGACTATTATGGCTGCAAGACACAGGGGCGCTCCCATGTCAGAGGATTACACCACTGGACTACAGTACCTTTATGGAAGTTTTCCTTGTAGGCATTATATTGCCTGAACGAAGAGTCTTGATATTGTCTGCAGCATTTGAAGCTCGATGCAAACATTCAGAACAACTGCACTGAAGGCCATTTAGTTCCAAAGAAATACAGTTTAATTTGTACGCTGTTTTCAATGCAAGATCAACGACGGTCAATATGCGAGCTTTCTATTTGAAGTATGTTCAAGGTCTGCCTGCTGATATCAACTGGCTGTTGGTTGGGCTTTCCTAACCATCGAAGCTCAGCAACTCCAGCTAACAAGGGCAGATTTTGTAATACAATAGCATCAGTCGCTTTTGTTCACACCTCAATTCAAAGCGATTAGTGAATGCAGACAAAAGAAATTCTCTCAAGCAGAAATTCAAAACAAACGAAGACGCAAAGTTGCCCTGAAACCAGTACGGCAAACTCTCGTTTGGTGCGGTTGAAGGAAGGTTTTTAAGAGATGTAATGTACTCATAATGAAAGAAGAAGGGTAAATCTAAAGTTCTGTCTTGGGCATTTTGTTTATTTGATTCGGGAGCTGAGCAGTGACTGCGTATATCTGAGCAATAACTGTGGTAAAATTGTAATGCCCTCTGCTCGGTTTTTGAGTCAAATAAACAAAATGCCCCAGACAGAACTTTAGATTTACCCTTCTTCTTTCATTATGAGCACATTACATCTCTTAAAAACCTCCATTCGCCCGCACCAAACGAGAGTTCGCCGTACTGGTTTCAGGGCAACTTTGCGTCTTCGTTTGTTTTGAATTTCTGCTTGAGAGAATTTCTTTTGTCTGCATTCGCTAATCGCTTTGAATTGAGGTGTGAACCAAAGCGACTGATGCTATTGTATTACCAAATCTGCCCTTGCTACTCCAGCTTGTTTTCACGCCTTGTCTACAGTCACTTTAGATCACGTGATTTTTCTCTTGAAGTAACTTCTTTTCATGCAAGTTAAGAACCTCATACCAAGAAAGAATGGTGCGGGTAACAATGTAAACAAGAAAAGAAATGATTTCCCAAATTTATGGCCACTTGATTTGAAATGGGTATAGACAACGCAGCTGGTCTATCAAACTGCGTTCACAGGATAGCGGAAAAATTTGAAAACGGTAGAAAATTCGACGGCAACAAACATGCTGCAACCTCCGCAGAAAGTTGATGCAAAGAACGTCGAGAAATGTTCTCTTTTCATTGTTCTCGAATGTACACACAATGCTGTTTTCAAAATGTGCTGGTTAGGTTTCAAAACCTACCATCCTGGAAATCTTCCGGCAAAAAAGCGCTGTTTTCGTGCAAAAAGGGAGGCCTATCCGTCATATTCTTCTCACTTTCCAAATTGTGCCAGTATCGTGTGAACGCAGTCACAAGAATGTAGCAATACTAAAGAAGCTCTTACGTCGGGTTCGGCCTCGATCTCAGATCCACTTCCAATGACGTCAAAAGAAGCTCTACGTTGACGATTCCTTTGAGCATTTTCTTCGAAGGGTTCTTTAAATAAAGCTGTGGGTTGAGATGTCTTTCAAGTTGATCAAGGTAAAATCGAACACTTCTTTTTCCATCCTGCATTGCATCCTATAAAATGAGAAAAACAAGCTTGAAATTTGTAACAGATTCGGGAAAACATTAAGTTCGCACGGTCATGCCAAAAATGAATCATATGTCACATTGTTTTGTTTTTGTTTTTCAATTTGTTTTGAGTGGGCCTGTCAGGATTTCTAGCTACTGAAAGCGAATTTAGGCCCACTGTGCATGCCGCATCCAGGCATAGGACCCCTAGTTTAAAGTCCCTTGCGAACGACGACCAGGTTGAGTTGTGACCTCACTCGACCAAGCTTAACTTCAGTTAAAGCCACTTGGCCACTCACCCCGTAAACACATTCGTTTTTCTATCCAGGAGCGAGGAAATTTTTGCCAGAAAATCTTTTATCTAGAGGGAGATTAAGCAATACCCTGAACTTTGAATGTAAACTGTTTTGTCCAACTCTTAGACAGCATCAAAGATCTACGGAAATCACTAAACAATTTCTTTAACGCAGAGCAACTACACTCTTCTCATAGCGAGGATTGAAAAGCTATTCTCTGCAGCATATTGAAAGATACAACAATTTTAAATATTCTTACGTTTCGATAAACGCTTTGATGTCTCATCTTCATTCAGTAACTAACGGAAATGTGGAATCTTTGTTTCCAAACATGCCCTGTACCAGAATTTTCCTAATTTTTGGGTCTACAAGATGGGGGATACTACCAAACAAAATTTTCTCATCTAAGTTGACCTTTGACTGATAGATTAACATTCCAGTTTTGAATATCGGTTTCATACCCCGGGGGTAACTTCAATAGGCGGGTGACCGGGGTGTGCCATTTAACATCTGAAATCGCACCCTAAAATTTATAGATTTTCGCGAAAAAGATACCCCAAAAATTTACAGGCCATTGAAAATGTATACCCTAAAATTGTGACAGCCATACAAAATTTTAACCAAGTAAACGAAATTTAATCAAAATCAATACCCTAAAGAGTTATTTTTCTAAAATGACACCCCAAAATTTATGACTACCTGTGATTTACCAAAAATGATACCCTAAAATTCCATTTTTCTGCTTGAAGAAAGGCACCCCAAAAATGGCACATCCCGTACCTGCATATATGGCAGTTACCCCCTCCCCCAGATACTTTTTATTCCACAGGTCGCAAAACGCGTAAAATTTTTTTGACTCACCCGGTATGCAAATCAAAAATTTACTGTAACGAACTCGAGCAATGAAACTGGAGGATATTTGCAAATATGCAAATCAAAAATATGCAAATATGCAAATCAAAAATATGCAAAATATGCAAATATGCAAATCAAAAATTAAAATGCAGTCTTTATAATTATCGAATTTTTTTATTCTTGATATCTTCATAATTACTGTGTTATCGTATCTCATTACTTCATCTAAAGTTGGTACATCTGAAGTTATCTTTCAGCACGGGGGGGGGGGGGTTCTCAGCTAAATTTCGGGTAGGGGTGTGCCGCCCACAGTTTCAAAATGGGACCGTTGGCTAGACCAATTTTTGTGAAAATGATACCCTTTAGTCTAATTTCTCCATTAAAAGTGCTCTGAAAGGGTGTTTTCTAGACAAAACTTGCCAAATTTTCGCATTCTCAGGACAGAAATTTTTTTTATTTGGTTCTTTCACAGAAGTTACCGAACTTTTACAGCTCTTTGACCAAAATTGCCAAAAAGCATACCCTTGCCTAGACTAAACTCGACTAAAATTGCCAAAAAGTATACCCTTGGCTAGACTAGAGGTCCAAAAAAGTATACCCTTGTGGGTGGCACATCCCCAGGTACCTTTACTATGGAAGAACCCCCCCCCCCCCCGCACCCGTGTCTTTTAGGCACCTTCTGAAAACGGTAGAGTTGGTAGAAGCTTAAATCCCATTCTTTTGGTACCACTCTACCAAAAACGGTAGACTTCCCAGACTTTGGATAATCTTACAGTGAATGCCGCAGCAAACATGGATGAAACTGAAATGCATTTCTTGCAGAGGCAAAGAGATAGCAGATTCCTTGACAACTTCACTGGACATGAAGGTGATTTTCGGGAAACGTATCTCATTTTGCGAATCATCTGTCTACCTGATTGGCTTCCTTAACAGTATTTCAAAATTTTTTAAATGCTACTTGCCAAACAAGTTTTACTCGTATTACTCGTATTACAAGCAAGTTTTACTCGTTTTACAAGTTTTAGCGACTGGTTTGAAAATTTTCTGAAGCATTGCTCATTAGAATCTGCCCTATTCAACCTGGTGTCAAGCAAAATTTTATGACGTGGTCCAACGGGGAACGTTGTTCTGCAAGCAACCTTCAACTTTTTGGCAAAAAGGACTGCTCCTTTGGTTGGGGCTTAACAAAAAAAGAAACAGGCTTAAATGAATGAGCTGTTGAAGTGTGTTAATCCGAATTCAGTCATGGGGGGAACAAGCTAACTCTATCAATCATTTTGTGGACTTTAATCTGTCCCTTTTCAATTTGTACCAGCATAATCTTGGACAAAAAGTTGGAACAAAACTGAAACTTCTAATTTTAGAAGCAATATGATCTCAACTTTTAGGAACGATGAAAAATAAAGGAAACTGAATAACCACAGAATGTGAACGTTGTGTGACAGCTTATAAATTCATTGCAAATCCCGGGATGATTATTTGGTGCCAAAACCCGTCAGCCATTTTGAGGACAGGAATTCATCATAGGGGATAGCCACAATAATTGTTATGTGACAATCCACTCTTCCATCTATACTTTAAGATCTACTTGAATTGCATTTACAATTATACGACATAAAGATGGATGAAAAATTGAAAAATCATGCTTTCGAACCACAGCATCAAAATATACTCGCTCTCTACTCCTGTCTCATCTTTCCCTTATCTTTGGACTTTTACGGGGTCCCAATAGGATGACTGTAGTTCCACCTCGTCATCTTTTCTCGATTTGAGATCAGCCCTGCGTCTGACCGAATTTAGCCACAGCCCTCCAACAAACCTCCTACGTTTAAACACCGTATCTTTGCCGTCTCGAAATGAACTGTAACAACAACGGCAGAGTCTGTCACGCTTAAAAATCTGACTTAAAAATAACCTCTTGCCGTGTCGGTTTGAAATTAAGTAAGATGGTTAAATTGGTCATTTTCTCAAAATCGTCTCCTTACGGCACAAATGCAGTGGCTTATCACACGTAGAAACCACGGATCATGGCCTAGAATTGAATAATCAAACGCGGCAGAAATGCGATGTTTAAATCTGTAGTCGCGTTTCTGCCATTTTACATCACAGAACTGGTAAAACTCTGCAGTTTTAACTATCGAAAACGGTTGTCTATTTAAACATTGTTTTCATGTCAAATTTAATTGACACTTGGCATTTTTCAGCAGCATTTTACACAGCAAAAATACAATGTTAAAACTAGGCCTAAACCCCCGCCCCCAAACCTGGTTCAGAATGATGAAGAAATAAGCATATAAAAGTCCAATTTTGTGCTGGATTCTTAGCTACTGATAATCTTGACGAAAATAAGCTCTTGTGTAAAGTTGTGATACTAAAAGAAATTGTAAATTCTTTTGTTTGCCTCCATCCTCATTCTGACAGCCATGGGCACTGCCTTTCAAACGGCACTAAACCAAAGCTTAGGTAATTTACTAACTAGCACAGTTAGTATACAAGAAAAAAGATATTCTCCTTACACCCTACCAGGAACATTACACAATAACCGGAATAACTGTCACGTTTTCTAACACACCACAAAATCACAGCCCTTAAATTATGATTTTGGCACAAGTAACTGGAATCGTTGTCACTCTTCAACCAGTAAATTTACATGATAAATAATTTGCTATCTTTTAACACAAGTTTACGTAACAGAAATGCGATAATTCCACTCCATTAATAAACGCATAACCTCATTACGAATCTTTCAGGATGCTCTCGCATATCTTTTCACTTTGAGTCATTGTAACAGAAGGATTTTTTCAGCGCTGCTAATTCCAAAATATACGTTTGTTCTGTCTATGCAGTTTTGGATCGTGTAGTTGAGGTATGGTTTGAGAAATATTTGGTTGAATTCCAATTCGGTGAATCGATTTCTGAATCCTCAAAACAAACACGCCTCGTAGAAAAAATCACATACAATCATAGTTTTAAGAGGCAGGGGCTAAGGGGTAGCAGCTCCTCTAATCAGGGAACATTTATCTTACCTCAAACTCTATTCGGGCACTTTCAACTCACTGCAGCCATCATATTCCACCAAAATCTACGACACACCCCCCTAAATCTTGGGCATCCCAAACGCTCATACGTACAATCTCCTACCAAAATTGTTGGGTCCGTGACGGCAAAATGATCTACTTTGCCTTTTGACCTATCAACCTCTATGCCCTTTGACCTGTCAATTTCGTTGCCATTTGCCGTATATTGATCCCATTGCCTCCAAGCCCAATTGGTTCCAGAATATTGATTATCTCCCAGCTTTCAGCTTCAGAACTATGCAGATGATGCGAATGACGGCAAGTACACTCAGTGAAGTTACATTTCGATAACCAAGTCATCGAAAAACTAATATGATACACATAACTTGTCTATTTCCATAGAAGAAAGCTAAGCTTTAAGGACTGGGAATGACTCGTGACAGGTCCGTTTGTGGTGACTGCTCTACTAAGCTAAAACGTTTAATTCAAAGAAACTTCGTGATGATGTATCTTGGCGAGAAAGCAATTTTTCAACTAACATAAAATATTCTTTCCTACGCATTTGCTATCAGTTTTAATGAGAAATTGTGTTACATGCTTTGGATTTTAGAGCTAGAGGTTTAACAGGTTTTGTCTTTGGCTAACAGGTTTTGTCTTTGGCTAACATACAGTCTTCTCTATCCAGAGGTTATTTCAAGCTTTAGCTTAGAATGGACGATAGACCTTGGGCTTCTATATTTTGTGAGTCTCTTTTACCGACGTGTTTACAAATCTGTATAGCCTGTGCCTTACTCCAGTCCACAATTCTACGAAATATACATTTCATAGATTTATGGCCTAGGGCACAGGCTACATCGGAACATTTCCAGAGAGAACTGTAGAGCTTTGTTTGTCAAGAAAAATTATCTGTTAAGGGTGAGCCATTTATTTCGGACAAAAGCAATTATGAGTGGCTGTAACATTATAGTGGCACTCTATTTGAGTGACCAGAACTTTCATGTTGACGTTTATACCTGATCCCTAATTATGACGTGGGGATTATCTGTTAAGAATGACATAATTTCCTAACCTCAGGGTCCAAAGATCGAAGACTGACAGCATCAGGCGAGATGTTGCCACCTCGTGGAGATGTTCTGCTTCCAACTGAAAGAGTATCTTCGTCAGAAGGGTCGTTTGGCAAGGACCATCTCGCACCTGTCATCCGAAACATTTTGATCTACTGTGTCACGAGGTATTGATAATGGACTGATAATTTGTAGATTTAGGCCAATTGCGTAGATTCAAGCTTGCAACCATAATAAAAATGCTTCTCAAATAGTAAGTGAGGAAAGCAATGTTGTATGTTTCACATTGTTCATCAGCGTCTCTTTCACTTCTCTCTTTACCGTCACTCTATGAGCATCGCCTAACTTTCATGTAAAATAATGCGATGCTTCCTTCTTTATCTGAGGCAAACTGTTTCAAATGGAAGAAGCAAATATCTCGAGGTTCAACTTCAAAGTCACAAAATCTCTGTTTGTAATGTCTTCAGCGTGCACATTGAAAGCGTCTGTTCTGTATGTTTCTCATGATACTTCACCTCTCTATTTTCTCTTTGTAACTTCTTTCTGTCGATAAGCTTCGTTGTTCACTTGAGGAAAGCTGCTACAACAGGAAGATAAGCTGTCTAAAGTTCAATTTCCACGTCTCTAATTTCTGTTAGTAACGTTTTTAGAAAAGCATCTGCGAGCCTCTCCAAAGGTGGGGAAGCAAAATGTGCGATAAATATCTCAGTTCCTTCAAGCCCATGTGTTTCTATAAAGATCTTCAAACCAATGTAAATCTTGCCTAGGAGTTTTGGAAGAAAAACGCAGCTATCCTAATTCAGTGACTTGAAGAAGGCTTCTACACCTTCATACTTGACCATTTCACGTCCACTTAATAATCAAACTTGCTACGTTCAATTTGCAGCTCAGTTCTGCAACCAGAAATGTTCTACGCTGTTTGTTTCTTGAAGGAATGCAAAGCTCGGGACAAAAGCTCTATCGTTCACGAGATTGTGACATTGGCTAGGTTATCACAAACTTAGCTACTGTTCTCAGACTTAAGTAATAAATGAACGCTAGACCACTGAAGACTTGATACTCTTCATGAGCTGCTATTCTTTCAGTCTTGTAAAGTTCAGGACAAAAGATCTATCGTACAAGTGAATGTGACTTTGTTTTGGTTACCATAAACTCTCTTTTTCTCAGACATCTGCTGCTCTGCACACCGTATCTTCTTCGTAAAGTCCCTCTTTGAAGTATGCTAAGCTCGGTAGACAAAAGATCTATTGTAACAGTGATTGTCTATTTGGCTACGTTGACATCAGGCTCCTGTTCTTAGACGGCAGCAAAGAATGATCATCAGCCTTCAACAAAATCCTTCACTTGCGCACTTGAATGATCTTATTGCTAATTACAGCATTCGTTAGGTAAAATTTGCAGCACGTACCATAAAGTTTGGGTGTGCTTCCAAAACGACACATTATCTAGCATTTAAACAATTTGTTCATAACAATTGACACGCGTGATAGCTGAAAACCTCCAGGCGTAGAAAGCAAGAGTATATTTCAGAATCACCAAAACAACCTTCCTGAAAATCGACTCAGAAACAGTCGTCCACCAGTAATTATGCAAATATTGATGACGTCAGTGCTATTCAGTTCATTTGATCAATGTACAAACAACAAAGAACTGTTCATTACTTGTAACTCAGTCAATGAAACAAAAGTTTGACCTGCTAGTCATTGGCCTAATCAACGAATTCAAACGCATTCAAACTCAAAATTGTTGTCTGTTACACATTCATATTCTGAGAGATCCACCGTCTGTTTTGGAGCCCAAATAGGCCAACTGTATACGTTTGCTTTCACAAATCCAATGCAAAGTGTCTAAGAAAACTGCTAATTGGCTCGAAGAATCTTTCATCTGTTACCTGTGCAGTTCTGAGACATCTTCATCTCTTGATTTCAGTACGAGGTTCTGATAAATTTGCTTTTAGTCGCACTTCAAAATTTTCGGCAGTAAATGTCACTTTCAGAATCGTCCACTTTGGCTCGGTCAATGAAGCTTAAAACTGGCCTGAAACTTTTACTCTGGTTTCACTGATATCCTGTGTAAGTTCGGTCCAATTTTTCAGTTTCGTCATTTCCCAGCCTTCTGTCATAAGTTAAAATATGCATAGAGTAAGCTTCGTGTGTCCGACAAGAAACAGATTTGCAGTTGCCACACACACTATGGATATTTCTCACACCATCAAAACAACACTTGTTTCTTTTACTAACGTTCGTGGTTATATATTTTGATTACCATGCCAAATGATTCGCTTCTTTTACAGTACATGCATTTTCTCTGGTTTTCCAAAGATAACATCGTAACAAAATGACAGCAACTGAGCAATTCATTGAGCATCTACAATCCATGACTAATGTCTATTAAATGAAGACACTGGTGTTGTACAAACAATCCATTGCCCTCAAACAGTTACGTTGTCTTTCAACAATTTTCTATCCTTTGAATCCCTGTGCCTTCAAAACAAAACAACTGGCTCATAAATTACAAAAGTCTAATTGCATACTACGTGGTATTTTGCTTACAGCCTCCTCTGACTCCCTGTGTTCTCATAAGAAAACAAAGCGACAAAACGACACGAAGGTACCGTAACGCCAAGTCTTCTAGTTATATAATATCACTGCTTGTGGGTAACACCTAATGTACAGCAGTAATAAATTACGAACGCCACCTTGATAACATCCTTGAGCTGCAATTAGGCCAGTCCTAAGTAATGAGTCCAAATTCAATCGCAAGGCAAGTCTATGCTCTTCTGTGAGAGAGCTTCCACCAAGCAGAACAGACTTTAACACGACAATTTGTGGGAACGGTTTATTCAGACTTTATCAATAACATCTGCAGTGCATTTCAATAAAACTGTGCTTCTCGACGCACTACACGAAATTGTGCTTTTCCACAAATAAAGATTACACTTTCACGAGGTAGTAGGTTCTTTTCACAATTCCACTTACTTTTCACAATCTCAAGTTCCTGAATGATGAATTCCGTAATCTGAATGAGATAACCGATCCGGCTTGCAGTACATCTGAAATCTTCTTTCGAAAATCACTGAGTTACTTTACATGTCTCAAGAAAAGTTCACATAATGACGGGCGTTTACTCAGCTAAACAACCTGGTCTTCCAGGAATTAACAACTATCTGAGGCAAATAAACTTCGAATAAACTAAACTCTAAAATCTTCGCATACACTTGAAGGTCATTCGGTATCTTTCTTACTGCTTCTTGCAAATGTCTTTACAGACACAGAAGAGCTAAAAATTGAAACATTTCAGCTCCCAACTTCTGCTAGAAATCAGCAATAAAAGTGACGCAATCACTAATGTGTCTAAATGAGTCTCCCATTTAACGCAATCATGCCTTATGGTATACATCTTGGTATTTTTGTGTCTTTCAGCAAAATGTAAACACACAACTTCCAAAGAAATATAGTAAATTTTCACGTGGTAAACTGCAATTCAAACGCTTCAATCTACAATGCCGAGCCTAGGCTCACCGCAAATCAGTTTACTTCAATTCAAGGCGTTTTAAAAACATTCAATAATGTATGCACGGTATGACATTGATAATTTCACTGTCTGAATCCAATGCGATGTTATCAGAAGACAGGGCTTCTTTCCATCATAATTTCAAATGTCATGTAAACAGAGATGGGCAGGTTATCATAATACAGGCTTTCAGTATTGAATGCAATCACCTGAATTATATTCACATGTAAAAATCGTTTATCAATATGCGTGTATGGTTTACGGAATAATGAAACTGCATTCTGCATAACAAAACGGTTAAAATATGGCCTAAGATTGGCCAAAGCAACTCAAACTTTAAAATAAACGTGGTTTACAACAAACAAATGCAAACATGCATTCCAGGCAACTTATACCCTGCGTGCAAGTTCTTGCTTCATGGAAGCCGAAGTTTGCGAAATTCTATGCGTAAAATCAGAACTCAACCTCGATCCCGACATTAATGTGGCTTTCTGCCTCGTATAGAGCACAAAATGATTGTCATGACTATAGACTCAATACATAGTCGTAGCCTCCTTCTTTAATTGAATTGATACCACTAACAACTACTGATGCAACGACCACAACATCAGTTCAAGGCAATTCACTTCAATTCGATAAATAAACCTTAAGGGACTTTGTAGATGAGGCTTTGTCTCCAGCACACTCAGTTCCAGGTTTAAATGCAAAACGACGCTTAAATTAAATGAATAGTACCTTGGGAAAATTTGTTCGCTTGCTTCCTATAAAGTCAGCAATGGCTGTTTTTATTCACACTCTACTCCGTTCAAGGTTCTGGGGGAGTTTCTCCACAATACCCCTTCCTTGTCTATATTTTTATCTAGCATCAAAAAGTAGTTTTCGGACGCTGAGAATCCAAGCTTGTCGACAGAGATGGAAGAAGTGCGTAAAGCAGCGAAGGAGCTTCGCAGGAAGCTTATTTGTCACGAAGAAAGAAAAGAGGAGGAAAAAGAGAAAGCAGAATATAGAAAGTATGAAAAGAAAGGGAAAGATTAAAGGAAGACAGAAGAAGTAAACGGACCATGGATGGAAAGCAAAAGGATAAGAAAAGAACGAAGGATAGAAAGAAGATATGATGACCATAAGAAATATTGAAAATGTAAAGCGACAAGGAGGAATAAAGGAAAGAAAGAAAACAAGAGCATAAATACTTGGATTATGCTCTTTCCTTTTACAGTTTTGTGATCAAAGGAATCTTTTAAGAGTGGTTCCAGATCAAAGTGGATTATCAGCTACACTGTGCAAAATATTGCAATTCAATTGAAACCTGGAACAACAGAAAATTGATAAAACAATGGAAGGAAGAATTCTAGCCTGACGTTCCTTCGCAGGACGGCAAATATTTTTTCCACCAATGCTTATCGAAGCAGCGTCCTGTTCCCTCATCTCAACGTGACTGTATCTCGTGATCCCTTTAGCCTGGAATTACAGAGATTTGGCACTTCTTCCCAGTCTACGTAGCAACCTCGGCAGGGCAAGGACTGCCATACAATAGCCATGACAGACAATGAAAGGGTGAGACGTGGGCAGGGCCGCCGAGGGAGAGGGCAGGAGGGGCCATTTGCCCAGGGCCTCGGGGTCTAAGGAACCTCAACATAGAAGATTTTGACAATTTGACTGCAGGACATGCTCTGAAATGCATTTTAAGCCAATCTAAAGGGCGTGATCGACAAACGTTTCTGCTAGCTTCGCTCGCAGGGGGACCTCATTTGGCAGCTTTGTTCCTTGGTCTCGAAAAGCTTTCGGCGGCCCTGAACATGGGAGGGCCGACCTAAACAAATCGACTATCTAAAGATCTCTTGAAAATGCTGCCATAAACTTCACTATAAAATGATACCATCAACCGTTTTTACACATTACGATCCATGTATAATGACCCACATTTTTCAAGCCCACCTTTAACAAGAGCCTAATCAATCATTGTAAATTACAATAACCAAAACGGCTTCAGATGTATAGAAACACTGATTAAAAATTCATGTTCACATATGAGATTTTGCGATGAAATCTGGAGAGTACAAACACTTAAAAATTAATATTAATTAAAGGAAGGTCCACTTGACAACAAAATTCAATTAACTGATAGATAAATGAACAGATCTGGGGCTGGCATGATTTATGTAAAAATACAAGATTATACCGTAACGGATGGTGCACCGTACATTCTCTCACCGCTTTCATCTTTGCTCTGCTAGATCGTTACAATCGACCAGCGGATAGTGATGTGCTATGAAAGCAAATAGCCTGTCCTTTTATGACGTCAAACTCAATCAAAACGAGGCTGCCTATAGTTGTTAGTCTTTTAATCGTTGCTAGCCTGACAGAGCAGAAACTGCGCACGCATGCGTGAAAACTCCTAACTTTGAGCCCCCGTAGCTCCCTGCAACAGATTCCAAAATTAGGCAACACTTGATATTTTCTTCCTAGGACCTAAAACTGTTGATTTATCATTTCAAAAAGCTTATCTCTCCAAACACTTCCTTATCTCAGATTGGTCGATGACGTCATTTTACGCAGTTTCTGCTCTGTCTGCTAGCCTCTTTATCGTGTTTGATGATAAAATGACGACGATGTTTGGCCTAAATTCGCAGAATGTTTAACTAATGTACATATTTACAAGCGGCAATAAAGGGAAAGCAATTCATAATTCGCTGTAGCAGTCTGTAAGTTTGTTTTCTCGCATTATTCGTACCAGCCCTACACCCCAGGGGGGGGGGGCACTTGTGAAAATTTTGATAGGGATGCTCGTGTCATTTTTTTGGGTTTGAAATTTACGAAAATGTCATTTTTTTGGGTTTCGCTAAGTTGGCGTCATTTTTGTGGGGTTGAAAAAATTGCCGCCATTTTTTTGGGTTAATTGAAAATTTGCGTCATCTTTTTTGGGTTACTGAACTTTGTATTTAGAAAATTATGATCTCAATCAATTAATGGAAGTGCTATAGGTCGTTGAATAATTCTTTCTTCCCAATTATGCTGAATCAGAAGTTTACCTACTCTATGTGTCAATTCATTGATATAGCTTTTAGAAAGAATAGTGGGTTATTAACTAACATATGAAGATTTAGACAAATCATAAGAGTTGCTGTGATGGTCTCCAAATTCAATATCAGTTTTACTATCTTGTGCAGAATTATAAGGTGCAATTTTCTCAATTTAACTTATTGTACAAAAAGGATAGCTATGGGGGCTCAAGAATAATTCCGTCATTTCTTTGGGTTTGAAAATTTTGGGCCTGTCATTTTTTTGGGTAGATTGAAAATCTGCCCAAATGAGCATCCCTATCTTAAATTTTATAGAGTGCCCCCCCTGGGCCCTACACTTGTCTTTCAAATCTACGCTGTCAGGAAGAATTAAGTATTATTCTTATGCAGAGATCAGGGCTGTTCAGAAACATCAGAAAGGGAAGTTTCAGCGATTCCCCAAAACTGTCTGGCTCGAGTAACATTTTTCGACGTTTGCAAAAGCCTCATCATTTTCTAAAATTGCGAACTATTCTCCGCCACCTGTGCCTTACCACTCACTTGCTGAGATGGGAAATCTAATGATGAGCTGAAGACTCAAAGACGTCAAATTACAACCTCGTTCTTCTATTAGCCTGCATCTGTATGCTCAGACGCATACCTATAGGAGATTGATTGTGATAGACAGTTTTTACATTTACTTTCCATGCAACATCAATGAAAGGAGAGAATAACGATGCGTAAATATAAAACAATTATGAGAAACCTGAAATTTGTAAGCTATCTGAGACTGAGATAACAA